>OX235266.1:66131065-66615517 GCA_944472135.2 Trichobilharzia regenti | reverse complement strand
CACGTGCGTCGTGAAATTCCAGGCTGAGTGAAGTCACGCAATGCTGAGATATAATAATAATAATAATAATAGTATATTCTCATTTTGTACATGAGAGACGCCAGTTTACAGGCATCATCAATATGATAAATTACATATACGATTAGCAATCATAATTAATAATAATGTTTTAATAAAGTACACATTTTTTCCTACTTGTGTAGGACACACCAAATATACAGGCATGGATAAGCATTAATTAAATTTCATAAATTCGGTTTATGGTTAAGTTACATGGTTGCTGGCGTTTTTGTTTTAATAATAATTATAATAATGTATATTCTCATATAAACATATAAATTTACATGAAAATGCATGCCATTTTTTTAGGTCTGTGGGAACAATATGATAACCAGTCATTCAATGGAGCACATCATGAAATATAGGAATATTGACTTCGCATTAACAAAAAAACCCAAGTAAGTTTTGGATGGATTAAAAATACTTGGGAAAAAATAAAGCTTGAAGTTATTCCACAATATAACAAGTCATTCAATGGAGCACATCATGAAATATAGGAATATTGTCTTCGCATTAACAAAAAAACCCAAGTAAGTTTTGGATGGATTAAAAATACTTGGGAAAAAATAAAGCTTGAAGTAATTCCTCAATATAACCTGGGTGTGTACAAATCCGAATCTCATTTTTGATTTGATTTATATCCAAATTGGGTAATAAGGAAGCTATTTTTACAGATACGATCAGTTATGTTATAAGCTACAATCGTGAAGTTGTATTACAAATTGATACTTTTCCATTGGTATAAGAGTATATTCCACAAATGTAATCCAGGTTGCGTCGTGGAGAAAGTTAATTCGTTATTAACCAGGCAACTGAAAGATACGGGACCAATAATGTTTGCAGATCATTTGTCATTGTAAATGGTCAAATATCCACATTATTCATTCTCATTCAAAAAGTCAAATGGAAGCTGAAATGGTGAGAGAAAAAAGAAGACAAACAACAGCAACGCAAAAGAAAGCAACGGGAGTCCTTAAGGAGTGATTAATAAATATATACATATATATTCTGTTTAGTAACTGTGGTTATTTTGGTACACAAACTAACTAGTCCCGTTATGCTAACTTTTATATTATGTGTGAACTAATATTACTGTCCTGTGTAGAAATGTTAATCATCTAGTTCCAATAATATTAAAATTTATAATTGTAGTTTGCTGTAACTACACGTTTAAACAACTTAAAATATCTATGTAGGGTGAAAAAGAGGTGTAAGAGTCAGACGTATAAGTGCATTGTCATCTTTGAGCAGTCTGGTGACTGAGGAGATGAACACTGGAAGTGTGTTTGCATCGCGCACATTAGCTGGTAGTCTATTCCAAATGACTGAAAACTTATTTAAGAAGAAGTTGTACCGCACGTAAGTCTGACAGTGCTCCATAGCAGCTAGGTTGTGATGATTTCTAAGATTGTAACTGATGACAGCGGTAGGTTTAGTTATTGGCTCGGAGGAATGCAAGAGAAGATTAGTTAGCTTATAGTAAAAGATAAGGTTTAGCTTAAGGCGTCTTTTCCAGAGGGGTTCTAATCTTAGTCTTACGCATCGCTCATGGTATTCCAGACCACTTTCTAAACCAAGAGTTCTTGAGGTAAACTGCCGTTGCACTCCCTCTAATTTAAGCTTGTCATTTTGTCTTAGTCCGCTAAGAATAAACGGGCAGTATTCTAAGATAGGTCGGACACATACTTTGTATAATAAAACCCTAGTTTCACAACAAAAGAAATTGCGTGTTATGCATCCTATCAGCCTTCGCGTTTTACGTCTGGCATAATCAGTCTGTTCAGCGAACGTTAGGTTACTAGAGTATCTAATACCGAGATCTACGACTGAATTGAGCTTAGCTAGTTTTCGCCCATTTATTTCAAGGTTTAGATCAAGCTTACTGTTGCCGATACAAATCCAGCCGCATTTGTCAATGTTAAAATTTAGACAGGATTCAGCACACCACGTTGCAAGGCTACTTAGTTCAAGATGTATTTTAGTAACCATATCGCTTAATTCATGAGTGTAGCAGGAGTAGACGACTTTGAGGTCGTCAGCATATAGGAATGGTTTACCTGAGGTGAAGCACTTGCAAATGCTGTTAATGTAAACTGTGAATAAAAGTGGACCTAGGACACTACCTTGCACGACCCCACTTGAGATCTGCCTAGGATGAGACAATACAGATCCAACTTTGGTTATTTGTACCCTGTTGCTTAGAAATGATTTTAACCAGTTCAGTAATGGGTTGCGAATTCCACAAGAGTACAGCTTCTCAAAGAGAATACTGTGAGATACCATGTCAAATGCCCTAGATATATCGAAGTATAGAACAACGACTAGCTTACGTGCTTCGCGATTACTAGTGATGCAGTTGAAAAAGTCGAAGTGGCAAGTAACGCAGGATCTATTTTTGAGAAATCCGTGTTGAGACCTTGTAACAAGATCCTCCCTAATTAGGTAGTCTGACAATTGATCTTTACAACTTTCTCCATGATTCGTGAGATAACTGGGGTTATATTTATGGGTCTGTAATTGCGGACGTTTGCCCTATCACCAGATTTGTAATGTGGAATTATGAAGCTAGTTTTCCACTCACTAGGGTAAGTGCCAGTGTCCATAGATATTGAGAAGAATTTAAGAAGTAACAGGGTATATCACACCCACTGTTTTTGAAAATTATCGAAGCGAGGCCATCCGGTCCCGTACTAGTGGAAGGTTTAAGGCTTTTAATTGCTTGTACTATTAGTTGATTAGTGAACACAATGCTTTCAAGGGAAGAGATAGTAAGGGGAGCGGTTTCACCAGGCATATGTGTTTCTAAACTAAAGTTTGCAAACCAATCACTGAAAGTTCACAGATAGTGGCAGGTTCATTGTAGATTACTTTGTCGTGAAGTAAGTATGGGATTTCCCTCGCTGACTGCATTCGTTTTTTAAGAAGTGCCGTTAAGTTATAAACTTTGGAGGTACTTTCAAGTGCCGTTAACTCTTCGTCGAGGTCCTTTTGAGAACGTAGGCGCTTGATAGATTCAAGAGACTCGTGGATTGAGAGCAATAGTGATATGTCCTTAGTGGAATAGTACTGTTTCTTCAGTTTCCTTAACTTATTACGGTGTGCCCTTGGAATATATTCAGTTCGGTGTCTACTTAATTTCACTATTTTATTTGGGCAACTGTATCTAGACAAAGGGTAACATTCCTGTAAAACAGGGTTACTAAGGCCTCCAGGGAGTCAGTGGTAAAATAGTCATCCCATTGACAGAGTCGAATAAGTTCTTGGACTAATCCCCAGTCTGTATATTTGTAACTACGACATATTGTGCTTCCTGAGTCTTGTTTGTTTCCTGTATTTAGTGGTGAGAAAGGCAGAGAGCAGAGTACCATTCTATGGTCACTACTGGAAAATCTATTACCAACATAAGTGGATACTGGGATTGTGTCATGACAAAAAACAAGGTCCAAATGTTGTCCCCACGAGTAGGTGTCTGGACGTGTTGTTGCCATCCATAACAGTCTATAGTGGCAAGTAATTCGTCGAAGCGTTGGGGGCCGGAACTAGTTAGCCAATTGACTTCTGGAAGATTGAAGTCCCCTGCAATTATTTTGTAATTAGCACTAAACGAGGATGCGTGTGCAAACGATTTAGCTAATAACGCATCAGTTTCTTTTGTTGCGCTTGGTGCTCGATAAACACAGCCTATGAGAAGTTTGTACTTATCTCCATGTAAGACAACCCAGAGTGAGTCAGGTACATTATTCATTGTTTCATCTTCCACCTTACTGACTACAAATGAGTTATGTATATATATGAGACATCCTCCACCACGCTTGCAATCTCTGTTTGCACGGTGTACAGTGTAATCATCGATACCTATATGCACATCAAGTACAGAGGATGAGCACCATGACTCAGTAATCAGAGCTACAGTAGGCTTGGCGACTAATAATAATGTCCTTAGTTCAGATATCTTATTGATTAAGGAACGTGCATTAATTAGCAATATCGTGAATAAGTCACGGGATACTACAAACTGGCTTAAAATGTCACCATAACCTAAATCTATTTGTGCGTCAGCACCGCAAGAATTTATGAATGAAAAGGAGGTCGGACTGGGTGTCTGCACATCGGAGTTGGTGTGCAATGAGGTGGTCCTAGGTGCCATGGGTCGTACCAGTGATTCAGGACACCTGGAAAATTTACCATGTGTTCCTGGATATAAGGGTAGTACAGGTTGGGCCTAGGTTGACGGTTAAAAGGCATAGCATCAGAAGGTCTACCCATCCAACTGCTATTCGTCATACCGGTATACACCTTCGGGTTGTTTTTATAACTTAAAGGGAATTGTGAAGGAAGGTGCTTTGGCTGCAAGACTTTAGGAGTCTTGGAGCCTGACTTTCTATAAGGTGGAGCATGCGGAACACCTCCAGATGTACTTATGTTTCGAGAGGAGTTTTTCGTAACAAGTGATGGTTTGTTGGCATTCTTACTCTCAGCAGGCTTATTGAATACAAAGTATTCTTCCCCATCATTAGTCTCAACCCTGCGAAATTTGTTCATCGTGGTGAGGTTACTACGTTTGGGGGGAAATTTCTTAGAACAACTTGCAGAAGTTCTAGTCATTTTAACATCTTTCGATGAGGCTTTATTTACAGGGGTACTGGTATCTAAATCAGTTCCTAGTTCCATTGGCAGGTGTGGTTGTTGTGTAGTTTGCTGAATGCTAGTTTCAGCACTAGGTGTCTGTTGCTGTGCACGATCCTTTTTTGGTAAATCTAAGCTAGAGGAGGTGACCAGGTTATTACTACGCATTATTCTGCGCTGACACGGTGTTTTATCCTGAGCTACGGTTATAGACTTATAACTGCTATTCAGTCTTAAGTGATCCTGACATTTAGTAAACTTACTAGCATCAAGGGAATTACTGAATTTAAAAATGATTGGGCAATTAGCCTGGTTAGACTTTTTACGAAGTCGTTTGCATTCACATGGAACACTAGCCATGCCGCAACAAATCAGGATTTTGTGTCTTACAGTTTTCAGGGGCAGAGAATCTGGGACGTTGTAAACTATAGCTTGGTGAGAAGAGGTTATACGCTTCATCACCTCCGTAGCCAAGCAGTCAATCAGATTTTCAGCTTTATTTAGGTTGTCTGGAGATATTTTAGGATGCCTTTCTAAAAGACAGGCTATTGGGTCTAAATTCAAAAGCTTATTTTGAGTTACATCCAGTAAACACTTAACCTGGCCAATATCAGAACGGCTCTCCGTGGTATTTGAGATTGGCAGTGACATACTATCAAACTGATCTAATTTTTTCTGAATTTCACTTACTTGCCTCTGCATATCTTTCAAAAGGAGGTTTAGTTTACAGAACTCAGAGTTCTCTAACAGAACATCTTTCACCTGTATCACAGGAGTGAGATCTGCACTCAAACCATTTTGAGAGCTAGTAGTTGATACTGTATTACGAGGCGGTAATGCAGTTATAACCGAATTTAAGCCACTATCTAAAACAATTGTGTTTCTACGAACACGTTTTTTAGAGATTTGGACCATAATTTCAAGAATTATATGACAATAAGCAGTAAATAAATTTCAGAGCAAACACGTGCAAAAATGTCACCAATTTCGAACGTACCGCCAGCAAACTGGCGGTTCCTTTCTGCAGCTTCTTGCCATTTTGATCACGAATACCGATATAAATTATACCTGATGTTGAAAATCATTAAAGAATGAAGATGCTAGCTACTGTTGTTTTACTAACTACCTAATTTACTGCCCGTATATCAGGAATTGGTTTAGTCTTTGTGTTAACTACTGATTGACACGTGTGAATGGAGTCGCCACGGAAACATGTATGATGGGTACTTACCTCCGACTGCTGATATGTCGTCTTCGTACTCTAATGGTTGATAGAAACAGACAAAATGATTTATTTATTTTAATTAAGGAAGAAGTGAACGACTCCATTCTCGACTGACTTAGAAGTATCCACGATGGTGATTCCACTGTGTCTCAGATGATCAAGTCAAGCGATGAATAGGACAATATCTACAGTCTAGATTGGGTGTAGTGCCTCGTTTTCCTAAAGTAATTGATGATCTCGTCGCCCTATTTATGAAACTGTTTTCTATTTCACATTTCCGAGATGACACAGTTGTATTCCATTATCATGAGTCAGAACAATTCCTTGTTTTCTGTTTAACAGTATCAGACGTAATCTGAAGACCAGTGCGAAACAGCTTTAACCCGACAATAATTCCTAATTCATCGTTACATATTCAAGTTCCATTCGAGTGATAGCCTGACACACAATGTCATCTCACGGCCTCCTCAGCGTCTATCCAATCCATCTTCATTTCCCTCGAAATATTTCTTGGGCAGTAGGTTCTCGCAGGTTGGTTCTTATCACTGTTTCTTGTCGCTGATTATTTCAGACTGGCGGCTCCATCTACGGAATGGAACCATCGAAGAGCGTAGCAGTTCAAAATGCTCTGAAGCAGTCTGATGGAAATGCTCTCAGAGATTCAGACGCCACGTGTCTATCCCACATAGAACAACTGACTGACTGAACGTTTGTCCTGAAGATCAGAATCTTCTTGCTTACGCTGAGTGAGTGCAGGAGATTTTCAAGCTGAATTAGGAGTAATAGAGATTTGCCTAGCCACTCATATTCTGTTCTTCACATTTTCGTGTGTTCTGTCTGCCATTAGTGGGAGTGATGCTCCCTTGTTTGAGTGGTGGAAGTACGCTCTGTCAAATTTCTCCTGTTGATAGTGACGGGTGGTCATTGTGCAGGGAAGGTCTTCGAGTTTGTGTCCTGTAAGGCGAAAATCATTCGCGGAATCCACATCTTCTTCACCCTTCTGATCACTGGTCAGGCAGATCACAGTCTTCTTACACCCACTCGAAGTCTGATGCTTAATCGAATACGATACAATGAGGAATGTCATCGATGATGACAGACATTCAACCATGCTTTACTGCTGGCTTCACTTCATCTGGCTCGCTGAGTGAATCGGCGCTCTCCAGAGACAGCATCTCACCTACTCATACGTCAATCAAATAGACTAGTGTGAGATGAAATCTGATGAAGTCTGTTTCAGGATGTCACTTCTCTCCCCCTGACTTTAACTGATCAAGCGAACATTCTGCGTTGACGTATTCTTCGTCTATAAGAACCCTCAAGGACATTGTGGCGCGGATTGATTGGATTGGCTGATGTCCGATGGGAAAGCGTCGACCGAGTATCAGTACTCGTGTGGTATTAGACGACGTGTTGAGTAGACAATCGGACACTTGTACAGATGATTAGTGATGTAGTGATATGCATCGATTGTATACATGTACACAAGTGGCTACCCCTATTCTGTGAGTCGAATATTCAAATTTGAGGCTGTTAAATAAAGTAAACCACGTACTGAAACATATGTGCTTAGCGTTCAGAACTTTGTCGAGGAACTGTACATCAGCTGATGGGAGGAAACAAGTTGGATAGAACTTTTTAAGTTTTTTGTTATTTCTATTGTTGTTCATGTTTAGAATTAGAGGGAAAACTTACTTGATTTTTGTGTCTTCCTTTTGTTTACCATTCTTCTTCGCCGTCCTGTAGTATGCAAAACATTAACTTATGCTGCTGTTTTTTATAGAATATACGTTATATTTTTGCTTATATAGTTATCTTGCAAGGTGGATACCTGATCATTACTGTGGGAACTCTACTGTTGACTCCACTTTTTGCTTCAGAATTTTTCATTATTTAAGCTATCCTTTTCAACTTCATCGCTTTATGCCTGCTCACCTCGGAAGATGGAGACGGTATTTCTTTTACTACCACCACATTTCGTGACTTACAAACCACTGACAACTAATCGATACTACGTATATAAATATGATGTGATAAAGTATAAGCTGCCATTCATGTTAGTTGAGTAAAATTATAGTTTAACGAGGCCATGTTTTGTGAGAATCTGAGCAGTTTACTTACCTGACTTTCCATTCGTTTTCCTTCTACTCGGATTCAGTGCATATTTACGAACTGAAATTTTAAAATAAAACCAGTAAGTAGATCAAATGTATACATTTCGCGGCAGACAAGCGATCTTTGCATTGCAAATATATTGAAGTATACAGATTATTCGCCTGCCATACTAGGCTGGCAATTCTAATTGTTGTTATTTGCAGATGGTTGCAGGCAGTTGGCAAGAAGCTCTGGAAGATCAATATTTCTTTCTTGTTGGTTGACATTCGTCAATCAGCGAAACGTACCTGAAAGCTTGAAGAAGCTGATTTCGCTCATTAAATTGGGAACTGCGTGACACAAAGCTGTGAGCGAAAACATTACGGCCAAACTACTCGAACTAGCATTTAACCCCCGTAAGACTGCGAGAAAGTTACTTAGATTGGTTACTAAATATCATCCTATGTCATGCGTGTAGTCCATCGTTTGATGTCTACCGAATTCTGCTAGTCCAAATATGAGAATAAAACATTTTACGTATACATGTTGTATAATTGAAACATAACACGTAGTACAACGACACATTTCATTTCAGTGAATTCATTTATGTCAATTGTAGATTCTCACTTCATCAGTTACAGAGAACAAGGTCCATCTAAACGTAAGTGGACCTGAGTTGCAGAGCATTCCGGCTGGGTAATGAATAATTTATCGAGTAATGT
The DNA here is from genome assembly GCA_944472135.2 of Trichobilharzia regenti. Classification (NCBI taxonomy): domain Eukaryota; kingdom Metazoa; phylum Platyhelminthes; class Trematoda; order Strigeidida; family Schistosomatidae; genus Trichobilharzia; species Trichobilharzia regenti. Next base: position 66,606,790 of record OX235266.1, on the reverse strand, counting down.
GTGGTGGGGACACACATGGAAGTGGAATAGAATATTTAATTGTGTAAGAGTTGAACGAACATACATGAGTCACAAAGTTTCGAAACATAAGCATAGAAATCACAAGTCAGTAAACGTTGACGCGTTTGTAATCATGGTAATGTGAGTGGATGGCTCTGGATTTTCCAAGTGAATGGCTGAGGCTTCAGCTGTACAAAGGAGACGAAAACGTATTACATTCAGCAGTTTATCTCTTACTCTACAGATTACTATGAAGCAGGATGAGTTTGTGCATATGGAATAGACAGTATCCGTAGGCTTTTCAACAGTCACACTGATTCCAAAGCTACTACTGTATTTCTGCAGCCATTCAGTGTAGTGTCTTTGAATTTTGTTTTGAAGGAATACGCATTCATCTATCATGGTAACAGTCCTGCCGGTTTCTGCTTACTTCACATTTGCTTGTTGGTTATTTCTGACTCCTCGAAACTGTCGTATATCTTTACAGATCTTATATAATACCATATTTCCCTTCATTCCTATGTACATCTTAAGTACAGCTCATCGTTTAAATTGTTCATCCTATTACGTAAGTCTAACACACTTACCCGACTTTTTTTATGTATTGACCAATATTAAAAAGGTTGATTACGACAGCATATCTATGTCATCAACAAGATATCACGCAGTCACGCGGCGATGAAAGCATAAGCAGCAAACACGTTTACGGCTGCCACTACTGTTAAATTATAAACCAGCTGCTTTGTTAAGATATAACTACTTAATAGGTGATGTTTTCAATTGAACAAGGAACACATATACCCCCAAACCAACCTACCAAAACAAAATCCACCAAGGAAAACACAAAGAAAATCGCCTTACCATATATAAAAGATATCTCAGAAATCACTACAAGACCCTTCAAACCTTTAGGAATTGACGTCGTACACAAACAAACAAAGTCGGTGCACTCAATTCTATGTCAACCAAAAGACTCAACAGCGAAAGAAGACAAAACCAACATCATCTACAAAATAAACTGTATCAACTGCGAAAAACACTACACTGGCCAAAGTGGACGTCGTCTTCGTCTTCGTATCCACGAACATAAGCTAGCCTTCAAAAGACATGATATCTACTCCCTCATTTCACTACACACAGACAACCACGGACATCAATTTGACTGGCACAACGTTCAAATATTAGACAAAGGAAATAACAAGAATGTTAGAGAATTTTTAGAAGCTTGGCATTCCAGTGAATCATCAATCAATAGAAACATCGAGATAGACAAAATTTATCAACCAATAAGAAAGAAACTTCACACACAAAGGGTCAAAGTTCAAGTCAAAGAAACAGTCAGTTCCAACACAAGTAACCTAGAAGGTGTGAAAACACACACAAACAAACAACCAATCACGTCCAAGGTCACCAGGAGAAATGAATAATAAACTCGTGGAGAAACCTAAAAGCTCACTTCAAATTGAAGTATGCGCTGAAGATGTCACCCAGTAGGGCGATGAAAGCTTCGCAAACTAACCATCCACCTCAGATAACAAAACCACATCAAAATATAAATAAGCTTTTAGCATGGGTAGGTTTTGCTTTAAAATATATTTCTTCATATGTGCCGAAATCGTCTTCATTTTATTAGATTGAATAAATTTTTGATTTAAGTGCTCGATATTCATCCTTATACATATTTTTGATTTCCCCAATGATCGAAAAATAAAACGATATTTTTCTACTGACATTTTGCTTTCAGATGTCAACATATGTTGCCAGTGTAGTTGAAGATTGAACGATCAATTCATAGTTGTTTTATCAAACCCAACCCCTCCATATTTTTTGTGGGAGTCATCAATCCAGCAGTCATAGTCTCATCGTTCGCTGTCCGGTGGAAGACAGAAAACTATCAGAAGTATTATCATGATTTTTTGTAATAACATTTATTGTTAGACCTTGTTGTTAATAACATTATTGTTGGTTGCATATTGGCGTAAGAATAAACGATTCTCGAGTCACCAATCTGTGTTCTGGTTTTTTGCGTTGATTAATACAAATTGCTCCTGAAAGTCTTCCAGGGACAGCGTGACGTCTAGCGTAGTAAGAGCTGTACATTGACAGTTTCTGAGAGTTGGCTGACATCTGTATCAGAGTAATTTCAAACGAGAATTAACAAAATCTCAGTTTATATACAGCAACTTAATCATCGTTCCTCAGCATGGGGTGATTTCCACGTTAGCAAGCTGGCCAGTTGGTGGAGATAACACGATTGATTTTCGGTGTATATCCTTAAAAGCTGTGTCGTGTCTCCATTGTCGAACAAGTCTTACAGGATCAAGCATTTTCGGATTTCATTTCCTGCCTGCTGACAACATTGCAATAATCCAAAAATTTCAGAAATGACAATTAACGTTTAATATGAAAAGCGCTTCATATCAAATGAAATCCATACTGTTTGTATATGAATGATGGAATAAAACAGAATTTGACCTGACTACAACACCTTGCGCCCCATGAAATAAGGAAATCAACACAAATGTTGTAGGCTAATTCACTATGTGAACACACACTGATTTTATAATTTTAAACACTTGTCAAATTCAAAAATCTATACTTGGTTTTATTGTGAAAATTAATCCATGCTGAGGAAGGATGATTAACCTGTCACAAGTAAACTAAAATTTTGTATATTCTCGTTTAAAAATACTTTGATAAAGTTATAGAGATAAGAAGAGAAACGTCAGTCAATAAAACATTGCTTTGCTTTTCATTCATTAGGAAATACTAGACACTTTCATTGTGATGAAGACTTCATCACTAATGTAGATCAATTGGGATCAAATGCAGTGAAAGCTGTGAATGTACAGTTGTCCTGTTTGCCCAAGCTCAAATATATAAACTTACTTGAATATGCTGGTGTCCCATTTGCGAATTGAACATCAGAGTCTGCTGATGACAATGGATTCAGTGAAATGACAAACAACAAGAAGAGTACAGCAGATCTGGTGAAATTCATAAACTGAATGAAACATTTTCTTATTTATTTGTTGGTTTACCAGTACAATTCGACCAGTGTGAAATCGCGCACTTATTAAAATTGACGGCTTCCACAATACCATGAAAATGAAAGAGATTTTCAGGAAATCCATACTTTGAAAAAACATTCCTCAAAGTATTGATCAAGATGTGAATGATCTGCCTGGTCACGAAATATCTTTGTTCTCTATATTGAGATATGTTAGAAATTCGTTTTCCCTCAGTACAAGTAACATCAGTCTCCGATAGTTAGGAAAATATTGATAGACTGAACATTACTGTTGAAGATCGGAATCTTCTTCGTTACGCTGAGTGCGTGCAGGAGATTTCCAAACTGAATTCGTAGCGATGGAGATTTTCCTAGCCACTCATATTCTGTTCTTCACATTTTCGTGTGTTCTGTCTGCCATTAGTTGGAGTGATGCTCCCTTGTTTGAGTGGCGGAAGTACCCTCTGTCAAATTTCTCCTGTTGATAGTGGCAGGTGTTCGTTGTGCAGGTGAAATTCTGTCTTCGCCGCTTTCTTCCTTTTCCAGCTTGTATGCTTACGCCTGAAATTTTTCGAGTTTGTGTGATTTACGACGTAAATCATGCACAAATGCATTTTCAGTAGTGATTTTTACCGTGCAAAATTGTTATGTATATTAGAGTACTTTCAGAATTGAGTATTCATCTTAAATTTACACATTGTTTGCTCAGTTATACTCTCCGGAAAATTTTTCTTGCGAAATTCTTTGCAATTTTATGCATGTATATAATTAACTACCACGTAACATCCCTGTTATTAAAACTAATCTGCTTGGGGGTTTGATGTATAGACACAAACATATCTGGGAAATGACACTGTTCGGATTTTATGAGTCTTATACAAATATCTTACCAAGAAGAGAAGAATCTGAAGTAAAATTGGAATCACACACTTGTCAAAATATTGTAGTAAATTGTCAAGTAAATTAATAATAATCAGTATTGTCCCAAGAATTGAGGAGTAAAACGATTAAGTCCTAAATTTAAGTCACGTTTATACTTAGTTTTTTTCAACTTCGTCAAAACATACCTCACTCAATACTGAAAAGTCACGTTACATTTAGTTTGAGTAGGCTATAGCAGTTTTAAATCATCACACGTTCAAATGTGGCTAACTTCCTCGATAGTTGAAGTTAATCCAGTCTGCGAGTATATAAATGTACGCATATGTATCACCAAGTGATTATGTAACTTTGGAAACTAGAGCTGTCGAAAACGTCTATCATTATATGGCATATAACTCCTTTTGTTCAGCTTGTTTTAATCAATCAAATCATGACTTGTAAATGTGTTTTCTTCTCCAGGAAGTAGTCATAGAACTTCTACAACTTTTCAGTCCTCAAGTTCACACAAAACTTGAGAAAAGGCATAATCGTGAGTTGCAACTTATATCAACAAACGAAATAACTATTCCTCAGATTTTAAATACAAACAGCCCTTACTCAACAGAAATTAAAGTTAATTATCTGCACTATTCAGTTTATTCATTTATATCCCTGCGTACGGAGAAGTACTCCTGCTCAACATTTAAACCGTGCATTTCTCGAAAGAAGCAGGCAATTATGATAAGTACAGAATTTTATCGAAGAAAGATTTGTTCAGTCTCTTGACATAATTCATCGTAAACTTCAAATAGTGAAATAGGAAAGGAAACTGGCAATGATATCATAAAAATAAGAGGTGAAATGTTTACGTTTTCTAAGTCACTCTTTAACTTAACTAACGCTAAAACTTTTCGCATCACCTTGACGTTCAACTTTATGGAGGATCACCATTTTTACACGGTTACTTAGTATCGAAATTATCATTTTAATGAAGTAAATAGTACCGATAATAACAATAAATACTTGTAAATATTCAGTTTAGGTAAATACTCACCTCCAACAATAATCACGACAAATAGGAACGGACAAAGGAAGCAAAAGACCTTCATGTCAAATGTGCTTTAATTAGCATAGTTTACGGGCTTTTATATTGGAACGGATGTCGAATCATCGCTAGCCAAGTTATTCTGCTTTAACTACTGGTTGATCGATTTCATATCTCGTTAGTGATTGGCTGGAGATTTAGGTGATAGTGCGTTAAGCATAGTTGAATCCTCTTTCTTCTCTAAAAGAATAAAAACTTCCTCAAAGACACTTTCAAATCTCTGATCGAGACTTCAGGGCATAAGTGAAGCAAGATTATTGTTATTTGTCACCACAAACTTCATGTATTTTCTATCATTTATTTCGTATATTCCGTGTTATTTATCGCTTGTATTTCGAATTAATCTCACTGCTTCCACAGTACATTTGCATTTCATCCAGTTGTTTGTCGTGTGTGCTAGATATTGCCACTTCAGCTCATGAGCCCTTCCTTCTGATTCATATGATATTTGTCACCCCACTCTTAGACGCTCAACTCGTCAGTTCAAACTCAGGTTACATTATGACCCTTGATAGAGGATGTCATTCAATGATACCTTCAGATTAAATATCTCCTTGATGACTCTTTTGTAGTTTATCCATACAAACTGATCACGTCATCTTCAATAACTGGTAAAAACGTTGTGTGATAAAAGCCCACAGAGAATTGTTGGATATTTTTCCTATGAGGTGAGTATCAACTACCTTAGTTATATAGAAGAAAAGAATTTATGTAAATATAGACGTCATGAGTTGTACTGTATTAATAGTAATATTTCAGTAAACTGAAACATAAAGAATTACACCGAATCTGTGGCCAGTATTGTACGATTCGGATAAAGACAGTGTGATGGAATCAGAATAATTTTCACTGAACATCTGCAAGCAAACAATGAGATTCATTTCATATATATATAGACAATTGTTATTGAGAGACAGTTGTATAAGGCTATCGCTTACTGAACGAATGTTCCTGTGTAAAAATAGTTTATGTAGTGAATGAAAAGTCTACAATATTCCCCGTATTTGAATGCATTGCAAAAGATCTCCAAATGTGATGCAGCAGAATGCATAATCAACGGTGGTTAACTACTAACGTGAATAGGTAAAAAAGTAAATTGATACTAAAGATTTGCACTCTGTCAAGGACAGATTAACTTCGAAGACACAGAAAGAGAACGTACTGCTTCACTTTTCCGAAAATCTGCTTCCTACTGAATCATTACTTACAGTTAACGAAGTGTTTGAAAGAGTGTGGCGTAAGCCGAATAAAGTCACAGGACTGACATCATTAAGTGAACAACGCAACGCCCTTTGGAGCGGTTGTATTCAGTCTCAGTATCAAATCATTCTGATATGGGGATGGATTAAAGCCTCCATTTAACTCACGAGAATATTTCTGCACACAAGATTAGTGCTGAAACGTAAATTGCGTTCTTTGGATTATAATGAAACAGGGACACATTGTATATTACTGAACTTTGTCATATTTGACTTAAAGGATTCAAAATTACTTTTTGCAAGCAGACATCAGTTACTTTCCACACACTATGGTTGACTTCTTCATCTAATAACAACAGTTCTATTTGTTCAGCTGAGATTTTGTGATTGTGCGAACGGATGCTCAATCTTCCATAAAGGAACTAGGTGATCCGCTTTTGTTTGATTGATCCAAAGATTTCCTTGTGCGTCAAAGGAGCTTATTCTGTGAACTGATAAGGAAGAAATTCTATGGAAAAACTTCAACCTGGCTTCTATATCATTTAGAAAACAATTTCCACCGATATGGTAGGCGTTTCAACGACAAGTTGTTCAGGAACTGAACTATTGCTTCGCCTTTTTTCTTCTTTCAGCAAGCATATTGGGAGATGTCCTTGTGTCAGCCCAGACAACTTACTAGTCGATAGACTTAACTTCTTGTTATTTATGTGTATAATCTCCTAATTGACGAACGAAGTTTCACAACTCCTAGAAAACTTCATTTTTTATTTCTCATAAACATTAGCTTTAGCTTTCTAGTTTTCTTTATGCCTTACAATTCGTTATATAGGTAGTAGAATGTCCCACATGATCCAGATACGCTATAAATCTTTACTAGTGTGCGTATCTTTACTTGGATCGGTAAACAAATCCTCTGTTATTATTCTCTTCTTGAACAGTACTATATTAAATTAGAAGACTCATTTCACGATACGAAATCTAGAAAACACTTCAGCTGTACCACAATATGCAACTACACACAAAAATACAATGTGATCGGATATATCAGTCTCGAATATACATTCATGGAGGAAGCTTTAATTATGGATTCAGTGGAAGATACGTGCAATAGGAATGATCCAACATGTCATGAGGCGTAGTTCTACTGGGCCTGCAACAAGTGAGTAGGAGTGAGGATTTGGAAGCTAAGAAAGTCAACTTTCCAGAAAGTGTATACGTAATTGATAGTGCTATGAGCAATAATTTATTTTATTTCGTCACTTTATAATCCAGTTAGGAGTACTGAATCGCTATGTGATATATATCCGAGCGACCAAAAATTGCCTGTAATTACGAAAAACCACAGTTCAAAAAATTTTATGAGCCGATGTAACTGAATAACTTCAGGCAGTCTGAAATGCAAACGTACCCCATCTTACACAGCTTACTTCCAATCATCGAAAAAAACAAGTATTTTTAAAGGAACAATCTAGAGCCATGGCCTTTCACCACTCGGCAACCACCAACGCCGTGCATCGAACAGAGTGTAAACGTTTTTAGGCATTTCAATTGTGAATAATTATTATTTGTTTTATACGTCTCAGGTTATCGTTACATATAATAGTATACTCTTGAATATGTAATTTGGTATCAGATATCTGAAATGCATTTCGTTTTATTACAAAAATCTACTTGATGTTCACATTCCGACGATGTACTCTCGACCTGTATAAACTGGATATATTTTGTTAAAATATATGAAACTCTTATCATTCGTTTTTAATGAGGAGACTTCATTAGCGTGGTGTCTGTCACAGCTACAGATCTCTCACATTCCTCTAAAGCGTGATAAAATTAATTATTGAAATAAAAACAACAATGACGAAATACCAGCACACCACAGATATCACATAATATGAATAGAGAAAATTTTCTATAACAATAATATATTAATATTATGCGGTCCACGTTTGTTAGCATACATCAGACGTGTGTTCTACGCGTGTTTAGTGAAAAAAATACTACTGAGTGAGAAATCGGCCTCAGAAAGAACAGAGTAACATACGAGGTTAAAGCTTCACATTCATGACAGCCTATGAATAGGAAGAGAATATATCAAAATAAATCAATAACATTATAGACAATACAGCTTCACTAAAAAATTATCGAGTAAAAAATGCAGTTGTAGCGCATTTTAGAGTGTGGTGCGATGACGTACACACTCCTGTTACCACTACTATTATCTGATATGATTAGTTAAGAACCTTTTACACTGAATACGCCTACCTGATGTACAGTAAATCAAAATGTGAACTGAACCGTGCAAAAGTTCATGGAGGAGCTCAAAAGCAGGAGCGCACTTGGCTCACAATAGGACCAAAGGATTACTGAGCGGTTCTTTAACTCAGCTTTATCGGTAAACTGGAATTCATGCATCCAATATTGAATAATGAGGCAAGCTTTTGACACGTTTAGAAGCTACATTTCCAGTGAGCAGAGCTTATATTAATCTGAACGTGTGCCAGGTTGTCATCAATGTTATGAGCATTAAAAAAGTAATAGTTTGAACAATTGATGCATATATCTGATTTATTAACCTTTATTGCCTGTTTTAAATTGGTATTTTTTATCTTATTATATGAAATTACTTCACTCAAACAACTGATGCGCTAATTTTATTCAGTTTTATATCCTATTAGTGCTTTCTTCATTATCATTCTTCTGAAACAAAATAAAGTCAACGATAACAAAGCTACCACTTCACAGTAGTTCGAGTTAGTTATCGTTCGGTGGATGGTGATCAGCAGTAGAATATGCCAGGATGTGCTTTTCGCCATGTTCAAGCCCTTATTCACCAGTGAGTGATGATCTCAAACCCAATTAATCATGTTTCGAAGTGCCGAAGCGATATCCGCTAAACTTCTTTCCCTGCCTGATCCACCTCTCGCGTGTTGCACATATCACCCATTATTATTTGTTAATTCACATTGATTTTGTCTAGATTTGAATTGATCTTTCGCCTTATCATCATACTAATGAGATGCTTGTGCAGCCTCCTTTAATCAGACAGGCTCCAAAGTTTGAACAATATCAACACTTCCAAAGCACACAAAGCCTTCCAGAGCATCTTTCCCCTTTACTCACATCACCTTCCTCATTTCGCTCCTCTACCACAGTTGGTACCGTTCTGCAGGCTAGTGTGCCACCTGCACTTCACTTTGTGACCACAAACAACGGTTAGAGCCATAGAAACGCCCCAGAGAGCCTTTTAAAGCCACGTGGCCAATTTCGTTCAGGAGCGTTGAAACGTCAGGACCCTCTGCTAAATCGCACAACAGGCACCACTATCAAGAACTCGGCCACCTCAAGACATGGATGTATGTTGCGTTTCGCAGACACGCATACAAGACCCGAGCGTGGTCATTCACTTGATCTCACCCAGTCAACAAGGTGAATCTTCAAAATTCAATTTAGGGTGTCACGAGACCCCTCAGCTAGCTCGCGAGGACTCGCAGGTATAGTGATAGTGCTGAGTGTTAGGGCGAAGAAATCAGTTCTTGATTGGATCCTAGCAGATACTTGCGTGTGAGCGGTCCATCCGAATGGGCCCGTCAGAAAAAGGAAGGATGATTTTACCTGTTGTCGTCTTTTTGTATTCTCCGCTTATTCCCCGACAGACTGCAGTCGGATGAATAATAAAGGATGACTTTTACCCAAAACTGTCTTATTCGCTGAAAAAGTGAAGCGTTCATATATATTTGTTTTAAAAAGCGACTTCAGTGCCCAAGTAGGGAAGTTGTTCCAGACTGTGAAGTATGTAGGTGGTACGTATGGTATTCCTTTCAGGTGAACCGCCAACGGTGACCGTCGTCTACAGGCCTGTTCAGATAATCATCTGTTTCTAGTCAGCACTAACTTTAGGCACATAGAGAGACATTTACTCATATATCATTCTTCAAGGGTTGGCTTATAATCACTCAGCATTCTTGATAAAATCCCCTGTCACCGTAACTAGACGCTGTACAGCATCCTATAGAAGCGCTTTCAACGATTTAAAATAGTCTCCACATGACATCCTACGTGTTAAACAACTTACCCGTACGGAACAACCATGCGGTGGCAAATGGCGGTCATGGATGAAGTAAAACAAATCTGCGTTACAACAACTAATATTGATCTGCATTCAGTACAATTCACACCTGGTGTTAATTGCAATAAAATGGTGAAAAAAATCATACATATAAATCACTCACTTTAAATCAATATCCAATTTAAACACAAAACAAGAACAAGATACGATGCCGCACACAACTAAGTTGTATGGTCAGAGGACAGCAGCCTTGTGATTTCACCTTGGATCAAATTCATGTAATGTAAACAATACTTATCCATTCCTGTTCAACTGGTTTGTCCTACATATATAGGAATAAATATATATTATATTATTAACCTGGCGACCCCTATAAACAAATAATCGCCGAACTCAGATTGACCACACAGGGATGGGGTGTCGTTTGTGAGTGTCAGGAGAAGACTGCCACTCCTATCAGAACACGCGCGTATACTCTGATCACGCTCTGGTTCTCGCACAATTATGCTTACTTGTAAACGTCTAAACATACTTGGCGAATTGCAGGCAGTGAAACAGTTACGTCTCCAACTAGATCGAGACTCATAGTCCCTATATAGGGAAGAAATAGAGAAACGAGTGTCTTGGGTTGACATCGGGGCTTCCCCTGACTTAACCTGGCACAATATACATTTAGCTGTAGATGTAGCTACAAAAGCTGCTAATAAGCTAAAACAAAAGTTAGCAAGATCCCTTGGATCTCTACCGCTCCATCAGAAATGACTGACGCAAGAAAACTGATTTCGGCGAGCTCCGATTATGATGAGGAGCGGAAGCTACTCAAACGAAAACTAACAAGAATTCTTCGCAACGAACATGAGCAGTGGTGGGTGACAAAGCGAAAGAGATGGAAAGAGCATCGGCGTTTGGTAACCTCAGACAGCTATTTAGGCTTATCAGGGAAATAGGTGATAATAGGCAAATGATAAGTGAAACAACATAATCAGCTCCCAGGATAGACGACTGGAACGCTGGAAAGAACACTATGAGGAGCAGTTTCATTGGCCTGCAGCCGCACTTAACCTGCCGAACATCCAACACCTCCCTGAATGGGATAAAGACACAGGCTCTCCATTCTTAACTGAGGTTACTAAAGCTGTCACTAGCCTGGAACAAGGCAAAGCAGCAGGACCTGACGGAAAGACTCCAAAGGTATCCAATAACGGTGGAGACAGTTCACTATCAGCATTAACTAAGGTACTAAGTAGTGTCTGGGAATCAGAGGAAGTGCGTCGGATTGGTGTAAGTCATTGTTTATCCCGGTATACAAGAAGGGAAACAAGTCTTCTTGTGATAATCACACAGACATCAGCTTGGCTAATATATTATCTGAAGTCCTAGGCTCAATAATATTCCGTAGACTAAGTGGTGCTCGGGAGGCGCAAACACGAGAGAGCCAGGAAGGCTTAAGACCAGGAAGAGGGTGTGTTGATCATATCTTAACCCTTCGACAGCTTCCAAAACATAGCCATTCTTACTGACATACAACAATCATTATATTTCTTATCCTAAAGGCGGAATTCGATTCTGCTGACAGCGAAGTACTCTGGTGTAAAGGGAATGCCGAAAAAATACATTGCATTAATCAAAGCACTCTACTCAAACTCATGCAGCTAGATGAGGGCTTACGGCGACTTGTCACCCGACGTGGTGATGACTAGTGGTGTCCGTCAGGGATGCCCACTATTCATATTTCTATTCAAATTCATCGTAGATGTACTAATAGACTTAACCCTAACTCACTTCAGAGACTCAGGGATTTACTTGCTACCAGGAAGTTATCTCGGTAACTTAGAATACGCAGACAACATAGTCCTTCTAGGCGAGGGTGTTGACAAAATACATAGTCTTCTGAACACCTTGGGCTGCAATGCTTGGCATGCGATTTGCTCTCACTAAATGTAAAATGATGTTACAGGACTGGAATACACTGACTCCTAGTTTAGAAATAGGAAGTGAAGTGGTAGAGCACGTTGACAGCTTCACTTATCTGAGAAGCACCATTAGTCGAAACGGGTTGATCTCCAACGAAATCTCAGCACGGATACAGAGGGCTAGTTTTGCAAATGCCAGTTTACACCATCTCTGAAGTAGACGTGATATCCAGCCCCCTGTCGACTATAGGGAGGATGTACTGCTCAGCAGTCTACTCCGTCCTCCTTTATGGCTTTCAGACCTGGCCATTGAGAGAGGAAGACATGGAAAGACTAGCTGTCTTTGATCATAGGTGCCTGCGTTCTATCTTCCGTGTGAAGTGGTATAATAAGGTGAGCAATATTGAGGTTAGGCATTGGTCGAGTGCAAGATAAGGAGGGGGAATCAATCGACGAGGCTGTGAAATTACACCAATTGAGATGGGTAGGACATGTGTTACGACACATGCCTATTCATCGCCTTCCTCGACGGGCAATGTTAGCTGACATAGGGTCAGGCTGGAAAAGAGCTAGTGGTGGTCAAACCAAAACATGGCACGAGTCAAACAAATCCACAAGAGTTACTTTCAGCCAACCACGTAGGAAGGTGTAGACTTCCTGGTTGAGGTCTTCGTGACAGTAAAATCTAATGATTGGAAACGATTGGTGGAATGGGTCAAAATCGTTCTCAATGGCTGGTGCAGATGCTTCCACTCCCTGTGACTTAAGATTTCTAATAAAACTAGATTGTTCTTCGTTATTGCTACTCCTTTGTCTCACAACTCTGTTTACTGTCTCAATTATGCATTTCATCTACTTTCTTCTCTTGCTTTGTATGCTGCACGGAGTGTGGCGACTGGAACTCGGTGCAAAGTTCTATGTTAAAAAACAGACTGGCATACAGACAAAGGGTTCACATTATATATCCGGCTTATTTCAATTCATGAAATTCGATAGCATATTTCCGTTCATACAGCAAGACAGTACACTTCCGCAAGCTATCAAACGACCTAACTTCTTTGGCGTATATACAATTAATCTGCACCGATGATACATATAATAATAATGATAATAATTTATATTTTCATATAAACATATAAATTTACATGAAAATGCATGCCATTTTTACAGGCACAATCAAGTATGATATAATATCAAATCTTCCAATGTCTACAAGTTAAGAATGTTTCAACAGCTAAATATTTGATATATATATACACTCATTGTTTGAACCAGGCCGTAAAGTTATTGAATTACACAGTCGTCCTCCAGGTTGTGCGGGAAAATCGACTTCGTTTCGTTTTCATCCCGTGGTTGTCGGCATACGTTAACCAACCAATATTGAGGTAAGTGCAACTTTTATAAGGGATTGAAAGCTAAAGTTAAAGTGCTAAGGTGAATCATTAAAGTGTAATGGAGTAAGTGCAATGTATCATTAATAAATGTATAAATAAGGGAAACTCCCTAGGCTGACAACGTTCATTTGCAATGTATAATGCTACCCATATATGTCTTAATATCATGTCCACGTTTGGTCTTAAGACATTTATCTTCATGCCGGTTGTTTTTATTTTATGCCTTTTTGTGCATTTAATGCACAACCGTACCCTACGGAGAATTAGTCGAATCAAATTCATACAGAGCTATAAAATGTTAGATTTAATGGAATATAGTGACAATCAAATGAAGACGTTATCAGAAAATGAATGAGATGGGACGTTGTGAAGTAGTATTCAAAGATCCGACAATGGACAGCAAGTTAATTTATAAGGTGCCCTATAAATCTGTGCAGAGCCCGCGTGGTCGCAAATCAAAAATAGGAAGAAGCATGAAAGGAAAACATTCAGTGGGAAGGCATTTTTTCGGTTTTCACACAGGTCGCTCAATATCCCAAAGACGCCGATGATAATATTTCATTAGACGTCAGGGAATCATTTGTGGATCGAATTTGTGTTGGTGATGATAAGTTTACTGAGCTGAGGTATTGTCTGTGAGTGGTCATGATATTGACTGATTCACTGACTTTATGTGATGAGTATCCGTCAAATTAGTTTTCTAATTTTTGCCGCAACGCGAACATACGTTACGGCAAAAACAAAGATCTTGAAGCCTAGGGATTCGCCATTTAACTGCCAGTGGCCTTGCTCTTCCTTACGCGGTGTGCTTTCTAGCTCCATGCACGAGTTCGATTTTGGTCGGGCTTACCACTCGCCCGACAATGTTTGAGAGTGGCTCGACAGTGTGTCTTACTCCACACCACGTCATGAAACGTTGATTACTTCATACAAATAATGCTAACGCGATAGTTCGGCTAAATGTTATTTCATGTGAAAGGTTGTTGAAAACCCCTTACTCAGAAATGAACACTGCTTGATTTGTAAGTGCCATGCAGCATAAGGAAACTTTCACTGAAATCGGTGACTTAACTGCTGAATATCTAACAGTCGAACATCAGGTCATCATCTGAAATAGGTGTGTGGAAAATATGCTGAAAAATTCATTACTACTGGGGAAACAAAAGCCAGCATCTATGTGTACATTCTAAAGGTCAAAGTAGTGTTTCCAATATTTTTGTCTCTGAATCCTCTACGAGTGCCACATTTCAGGATGTTTGGCTGAAAAATATGTGTTCATCCGTATATAGCTGGTTGAAGATGACGGGTGACGGAATCAACAGATAGGATTAAGTCCAGAATTCATCGATCTCTACTTTTCGTTCTTCTGGTTTCACCTGCTATAATACTTCAGACACATCCGTTTCAATCCTTTGATGATAGTAAAATGTTGTATTTTTAATGAGATGGCGAGACGTTTTATCATTTGCTTGTCATTTTACCGACAAGCAAAGTCTGAACTCATTGGGGTGATTAGGTGAAAACAGCTTCTAATGGAATGCATTGTTCACTTAAAAAGTGTGCAGTGTTGTAGTTTAATCAAGTGAAATAATCTGAGAGTTGGTATACAGTAACTTGTGTACTGACTATTTGTGTTTTTAGTTCAAAAATATCACAAAAATGGTGACTGACTCCGAAAGTTGATTTCATCAGCTATTGTAGGCCTTCATGGATAATCTCTATTTTTTATGACAGTATAAACCTCTCCTGGTTAAAAAAGTGGTTTACTAGGAGGATAACATTCTAATATGTTGTTTCAGTGAGTTTGAACGATTCTCAGATAGAATTCTGCGAGTGCTGTCTAACGTCTGATTTCCAATTAACCGTGAATCTTTCACCCTGGTATACCATGACAAAGGACAAGTTAGTCACGCGGACTGTTACACATCCACGAATTTAGATTTCCTAAAGTGGCCAACGGAATTATGAAAATTTTACAAATATTGATTAGATGGGAAATTTTTATTTTAATTGTGGCAGTGATTTAACTCGAAAACCCAGTAACATTTGTACTAATTAATTCATCAATTCGCCAATATCCGTACTTTCAATTCACCATGAGGCACTGTATGTGTTATTTTGATCTGATTATGTTTTTTAGGATGCACAAAAGATGTGTGTTAAATATTCAAGAGAAGAATGAAGACAGTTGACTAGGTAACGTCAACGCGTACCACCCATTATTTCCTGATTCCCTTCACGATAACGACATCGGAAATAAATTTTTCCGTCAGAGCGACACAATCATCCACAAATAAATGAGGAAGAGTTAGAAGCGGAGCAATAAGAAACACGATCACTGAACACCTCGTCGATAATAATCACGCTTTCTCTTCAGCCTTTGCCTTGAAAGTGATCTAAAAGACGACAAGTAAGATCTCTGTACAAAGGAAAACTTCCTTCAAACCCCATAACCTTCGTTTTCTTGATCCCTCTATGCCAAAGTATGGTAATCAATAATCATATCTCGGCTTCATTGATTTTCCGTTTAGCTTATTCAATTTGTATATTCATCCTTTATTAAGGCAAATGTTACTATAACCACTCTCTCTTTCCTCGATATTTTTCGACTGGTTTCACTTGTCATTATAAGTCAATTCTGTCTGCGACGTTAAAACCTATGTCATCAAATTTCACACGGTATTACGCGACATTTTTATCTTATTCGATTTGCCAACTAATCCTATGACTGAATACCCCTTAAAAGTTCTACATTACTTTTTCGTTAACTGAAATTAAAGTGTGATCATTGTCAGCCACGTCTCGTAAACCGTTAATGCCCAGCTCTTGCTACGCTCGGGCTCACGCTGTTCCTTGGAGTTACTCAGAAACGCTTAGTAACAACGGACGCGAAAACCAAAACACTGATTCGTTACTCGAGAATTCTTTATTGTTACATCAACATATAAAAAATATTTCCTCTAAGGTCTGTGAACAAATATTACAATAATAAATCACAATATTACTTCTGACGGTTTTGTTACTCTTCTTTCTGAACAGCGACCGATGAGACGATGACCGTCGTATTGATGCCTCCGCGAAAATGTAGGGAAGTTGGTTTTGAGCAAACAACCATGAATTGATCGTTCAATCTTCAAATACATTGACAATCATAATCATACTATTATTAATTATACACTCACACCTATGATTCATTTCGCTCACCTGATACCAGTCTGGCGGTACGTTCGAAATTGGTGACATTTTTGCACGTGCTTGCTCTGAAATTTATTTACTGCTTATCGTCATATAATTCTTGAAATTATGGTCCAAATCTCTAAAAAACGTGTTCGTAGAAACACAATTTTTTTAGATAGTGGCTCAAATTCGGTTATAACTGCATTACCACCTGGTAATACAGTATCAACTACTAGCTCTCAAAATGGTTTGAGTGCAGATCTCACTCCTGTGATACAGGTGAAAAATGTTCTGTTAGAGAACTCTGAGTTCTGTAAACTAAACCTCCTTTTGAAAGATATGCAGAGGCAAGTAAGTGAAATTCAGAAAAAATTAGATCAGTTTGATAGTATGTCACTGCCAATCTCAAATACCACGGAGAGCCGTTCTGATATTGGCCAGGTTAAGTGTTTACTGGATGTAACTCAAAATAAGCTTTCGGATTTAGACCCAATAGCCTGTCTTTTAGAAAGGCATCCTAAAATATCTCCAGACAACCTAAATAAAGCTGAAAATCTGATTGACTGCTTGGCTACAGAGGTGATGAAGCGTATAACCTCTTCTCACCAAGCTATAGTTTACAACGTCCCAGATTCTCTGCCCCTGAAAACTGTAAGACACAAAATCCTGATTTGTTGCGGCATGGCTAGTGTTCCAAGTGAATGCAAAAGACTTCGAAAAAAGTCTAACCAGGCTAATTTCCCCATCATTTTTAAATTCAGTAATTCCCTTGATGCTAGTAAGTTTACTAAATGTCAGGATCACTTAAGACTGAATAGCAGTTATAAGACTATAACCGTAGCTCAGGATAAAACACCGTGTCAGCGCAGAATAATGCGTAGTAATGACCTGGTCACCTCCTCTAGCTTTGATTTACCAAATAAGGATCGTGCACAGCAATAGACACCTAGTGCTGAAACTAGCATTCAGCAAACTACACAACAACCACACCTGCCAATGGAACTAGGAACTGATTTAGATATCAGTTCCCCTGTAAATAAAGCCTCATCGAAAGATGTTATTTTTGAACGCTTGCGCTACGGGTGTTCACTTTCTGCGTGAATCATCTTTCCTTAATATTTTGGAAATTAGCCGCTTTCATCACATTATCCAGTTATCCATAGTCAACAAGGATTGTATTGTATCAACTGGAACAACATATAGCATTCACTCGTGAAATCTACGTCAAGAATCCTCGGATACCATATCTAACTACGTGGAACTCAGGACTTTATCCACAGCAAACTCTGTAAAGGAAAGTCTGACTTTTTATTTTTGCAATATAAATCTGTTTATCGTTGTTGTTTTGATACTTCGATAATACAGCTATCTTATTTTCATATCCTCAAGACTTTTTTTCCGGAAATTGTGAAGTTTCTTATTTCTGTAATGGTTAAGTCTATCAAACGTGTAAGTACCGTTAAGAGACTGAGATCTAATACTAGTCAGCCATCTGAAGGCCTCAGCTCCGTTGACAATTCTACACTGTTTACACCAGCCATACCCAGAGTTATGGTATCTGATATCATGGAGGAATTAGCAGAGAATGCGGCTTGTAGCAAAAATGATTTACTGACACTTCAGAAGTCAATAGCAGAACTACAGAGCAAGTTTGACAGCATTATGCCTCTCACGCAACTGTGTGACCCACCACAAAACATCTGTTTTGAATCACTAATCAAATCCGAGCGCATAATTGACTATTTGGCTGAAGAAGCTGTTAAGAGGATTATGTCTTCACATAACGTCTTGGCCTATAACATTCCAGACAGAGAGCCGATTGCCAAACTTAAGAATTCGTGTCTAAAGGCTTGTAATATGTCGTTGACAGAATGTCAGGTCTTGCGTCTTCGTAAGAAATCTGCAAACCACCCGTGTCCTGTGCTTTTCAAGTTTAGGTCTACCGAAGAAGCCAGGAATTTTCTGAAATCGGGTAAGAAAATAGGCTCTTCAACACCATACACTAACATTAGGGTTGCACCTGATTTAACACCATGCCAAAGGCGATGCCGCTCAGGAACAGTGAACCCTGATAACTCTAATAGGATAACTGTAGATGATGTTCCGTGCGTTATTCCGTCTATTGAAATATCTGATCACGGCATGCAACAGACATTTTCGCAGGTAGTGGCTAATGTTAGCCAAGCATTATATAACGATATTGATGCAGACACTGAAATGGTGGACATAGATGAGTCAACGGGAAATAATGTTGAAATACATCGTTTTCACACTGACGCAAAAGTCAAGACACCGAAACCATCAAAACCCATCCCACTGGTGGTCCAACCATTGCCTTATAAGTCAGTTACTCCTCTGTCTGACAATCCACACTCTGTAAAGCACCAGTCGAATGTAGCCACCCAAGTTGGCAAGTTTTCTAGGCGTTATGACAAACGTCCCATTTCCATTAAGAAAACTAAAGCTCATGAGGTGTTCAAGCCACAGAAACCCTACATAGCATGTGCTGACTGCCCTGTTAGCCATCATCAGCCAGATAATCATAAGATAGGGGAAAAAGAAGTAAATAAATTAAATACTAAACCCGGAGCAAGAAAGCTCTTTGATAAGAAAGAGACGAAAGCACCTGTAGGCCTTCTTTGTAAGAGAAAGTCAAATATGGTAGACGAAGCTCCTAGGGGTAGGCCTAATTGGTGCCAAGTGGAAAGCCAATTTTATCGAATCCCTAATTCTAGACAAACAGCACAGCAAAGTAGTAGGTATTGTTCTGCACATCCACTACGTAAACCCCTTGTCAACCAGCCCACTTCTAATATTCTGTCTACTGAAAGTTATAGAAAATACCCCAAACATCGGCCACAGACCACATTTAGCAAGCCAACAGAACCCATTCATATATCTTATGTGTCTAGTGGGGAGCATGTGCCGATTTCTGCACAAAACTTGCCATGGTCTGATGAATACCAGAAACAGATACCAACACTTCATTCTTATACTGGCAACAAATTACCGAATACACATATCGGTTATACCTTAGGGCAGGATTTTCACCAGCGTCAGTTAACAGAAACACCTGGAATCATGCATATAGCACGCATGATATCGGATCAATTCCTTGCTGGCATAGCGAACAGTCTACAGCTAGGGCAAGGCATATTTCCCGGGAGATAGCTGACACAGTGTCGACACCAAACGCGGATACTAATATCTCTAAAATATTAATATCTGATTATCACACAGGTGTCTCTCACTGCATACCATATCCAAACGTAAGCCCATCCCTGACTACCACCTCAAAAATCTACCTGAAGTCTTCCTACGATCCAAAGATATTGGTAAATGAGTCTGATAACATGTATATAGAGGATACTCACGGATTATTTTACCAAGATGTTGTCCGCTCACTGAAACCACATAGCCAGTGTTTATCTATTATCCTAGTAAATACGAGATCAGTTCTAAGCAAACATTTAGCACTAAGTACAATAGCTTCTATATGCAGACCGTCATTGATTATGATCACCGAAGCCTGGTGCACAAGTGAAATCTCCAATGACAGCCTAAGGATTGATAAATACAACCTTTTTCGCGGGGACAGACGGACAGGTCGTGGGGGTGGAACACTAATTTACTGTGAACAATCCATGTGTGCAACCCAGTTTAGTAACCCAATTCTGTCACAACTCAATGACTCGATCTGGGTCGAAATAAAAGTTGTCAGAAGTAAACCTATACTTGTGGGTTGTGTGTACCGGCCCCCTTCATCCAGCAGGGAATATGATAATATGCTTAGCAATATCTTTAATGTTACAGCCAATCTTCCTTTCAGTTATAAAATTATCGGAGGCGATTTCAACTTGCCAGAAGTATCATGGTCTTCACTCCGAGGACCCCAAAGGTACGATAATCTCATAAATTCCATCGTCACAGGAGGGTGGACACAACACATAAATTCACCCACTAGATCCGCAAATATCCTAGACCTTATTTTCACGAACAACATAACGCCATCTACCGTACATGTTGGACATGAATTTCCAGGTAGTGACCATAGAATAGTAGTTTGTTCTTTTGACATCTTTCCTGAAACAAAACGCAGAGATGAAGCTGGCCAGATACCTATGAGATTGTACACACATGCTGACTGGGACTTGTATCAGCACCTAATTAGATGTTCTAATTGGGACTCGTACTTTTCGAACCAGTCCTTAGATGCAATTCTTAACAACTTCTATCAGAATATTAACTCAATTCACGACGTCATTGCACCCGAGAAGATTCTTAACTTCAGATTCCCCCAAAGTGATTATATTCCGACATCGTTTAGAAGAAGTCTACGTAAGCACTCAATAAAATACTACAGATATCATGACTTATCGTCATTAATTGCCATAACGTCCCTTCTCAGTAGAATTGAAGAGTTGAGAAATATAGGCCTCAGAAACAAAGAAATGCAGGCCATTCATGCACCGCATAACTCAGGAGAAATAGCCAAACTTTTTAAAAGTAGGTTGATGAACTCCAAAACACCCTATCCGAAAATAATATACTTAGACGGCATTGCTTACGAAAATAATGAGGCGATATGTGAACTGTTTAGCAAGCACTTCGCCAGATTATACACCTTAGAGAACGATGAAGTCGTGGATTTCCCACGTAAAACAGACGAATGTTTAAGTGACATAATTTTCACCACACATGAGATCGATAAAGCTGTCGCAAATCTTAAGCTTAGTAACACTACTGGCCCAGACGGTATATCTTCCGTTCTGCTGAAAAAAGGTGGTAATGACATGAGTTTACTCTTACTCAAGTTATACTCAATTTCATTAAGCGATGGGACATACCCTAACTGCTGGAAGAAGTCTTATATTGTACCTATCCATAAATACGGGCCTATAGCTGATATCAACAACTACCGCCCCATCAACATCACGTCTGTAGTTTCACGTGTAATGGAAAAGATAGTTAAGACTCAAATCATTCAGTACTTGCTGTCAAATGACCTACTATCCCCATCCCAATACGGTTTCTTAAGTAGAAGGTCGTGCATTACTTGCCACTTAGATTATTTTGACTACATCACACAAAGCATTGATAATGGGCGTTCGGTAACAACATTGTTTCTTGACGTTAGCAAGGCCTTCGATAAAGTCCCACATATCAGACTCCTAACAAAACTCCAATCCTACGGAATAACCGGAAATCTTCACAAATGGATAAGTTCTTTTCTCACAGAAAGAGAGCAATTAGTCAAAATCAACCACCAGTTGTCTTCCTCAAAGCCGATAACCAGTGGTGTAATACAAGGTAGTGTTCTTGGCCCTATTCTATTCCTCTTATTTATAAATGACATAGTCTCTGTAATCAAGTATGGCAAGCCATACCTTTTTGCAGATGATCTCAAGATAGTATATGATTATGGGTACGGTGATATGAGCGTCGAAAGCAAGATCCAACAAGACTTAAATGATCTAGGCGATTGGAGCGAAAAGTGGCAACTGACTTTCAACCCAGACAAGTGCGGTATAACCCACCTTGGACGCTGGAAACCGATAATGTGCCTATACATGTACGGTAAGCTCCTGTCAAAACTGAACACAGTCACAGACCTCGGGATAACATACTCAGATTTATCCTTTTCCGATCACGCAAATAAGGTTGTATCTGACTGTAAACGACTTACTGGCTTTGTACTGCGTAACTTCTACACCCAAGAAGCAAGATTAGCTATATATAGGACATGTATCCGTCCCAAACTTGAATATTGTGCTCTCCTATTTAGTAACCTCAGGACTGTAGACAGAAAAAAAATCGAAAGTGTCCAGAGATTCCTCACGAAACGCATAATAGGGTTCGACCAACAAGTGGAATATGTTGACAGGTGTGTACGTCTGAAATTAGAGCCTCTGTGGTTAAGGAGAGTGAAGTGCAACCTATTTCTACTCTTCAAAGTCATTAGGAAACACTGCTACAGTAACTCATCCATAACTTGGGAAAATATTAAATCATATCAGCTGCGAAACCACGACTACCTTGTCAAGGTGGCTACCCACAGAAAATCCATTAGGGCAAACTTTTTCACCATAAAATATTGCACTCTTTGGAACCAACTACCACCTGAAATAAGATGTTGTGAAAACCCTGATGGGTTCAAACGGAGCCTAGAAAGACACTTTAACATGTCCACCCTAGCTCGTCTAAAAGACCACAACTGTTGGTAGAACGGAAATTGAAGGCCAGTCCAGTCTTCAGTATAGTCACATACGTATATCTCGACTCTAATACTCACGCAGCGAACGTTAACTAATTTACTGATTTCTATTCTCTATAATTTTCACTAAGTTGTGTTGGTGAAAGTAACACTGGAAATAATTGTAATAGCATCCACACCTTTTAACGTTTTACATATGTATATACTAATATAATAATACTTATTAATCATGCATGTTCAACTCTTAAATTAGATGGATATTAAAATACTTAAAATATTTATGCATCAAATGTTCTCTTGCTTTACCACGCTTGTTTCCCTTATAACACTCAATTATTGAACCTAGTGTAATATTTGATATACGAACTATATTATTGATTATACTCTTATCATATATGGTTTGATTTACTCTACGGCTCCCTGTAGACTAACCACCATTCTTCAGTATACACACACTGCAGTATTGTTAAAAAACGCCAAAATTTCGTTGGTTCTGTGTTAATATCTTTTTATAATATGTCTAGACACGTTACTTTGCAATGTCAGATGTTTACTATATATAAGACTGTCATGAAAATTTAGTACACTAAGTCCTGCCAACCGACCTTACCTTCAGTCCATACTACCTAAATTGAACCTTAACTATAGTATTCTGCTAAATCTTGCTCCACTATTCACAATACCTATTCGTTTTACTCTTTAAGGTTTTAACTTCTTATAAAGTAATCTGTTCATCAGGATGCATGCACACATATATAATATGTTCGTAAAGATGTACGTGGAGACCTATTGGAAGCACTCATTAAGAAAGCTAGGGAGATGGAATATGGGGTACGAACATGTCTGGTACCAAGCAATATATTTGCGGTAGCCATAATAATCATAGTCTCAGAGCCTAACATCAAAAAAGGAGGGAGGGTGGCGTTAGCTGATCAGTAGATATGGTGGTGGTCACTAAGGTGAATCGCCCCATTCTGCAGGAACAGCAATATACAAATTAAAGGCTCGAGATATTTCTGATTTTTATGAGGGCTTAGATCTTTATCTTGAAAAAGATAATAGTGAACGCCTTGACAGATAATGCTTCTACCTTTAAATATATACCATTCGCTCAGCCTATTGTTGAGATGCGACCACGTGGGATCTGCACAGATTTATGGGGCATCTTATGAATTAACTTGCTATCCATTGTCAGATCTTTAAATACCACTTCACAATATCTTGTCTCACTTATTTTCTAATAACGTCTTTACTTGATTCTCATTATATTCCATTAAACCTAACATTTTATAGCTCTTTATGAATTTGATTCGACTTATTCTATTCCTATTCTCTGGAGGGTACGGTTGTGCACCAAATAGAAAAAAAGACATGAAATAAAGACAACTGGCTTGAAAATAATTGTATTAAAGCCAAAAGTGAACGCATGATAGTATAAAATATATTGGTTTCATTATACATTGCAAATGAACGTTGTCGGCCTAAGGATTAATTACTTCCCCATTCTGTTTTCTATATAAATGTGTTTATTAATGATATATTTCACTCACTTAATCTATTACACTTTAATGTTACACCACAGCACTTTAATTTTTCTAAAACAGCTTCCAATTCCTTGTAAACGTTGTACTTACCTCAATATTGGTTGATTATCGTATGCCTACAACCACGGGATGAAAACGAAACGAAGTCGATTTTCCCGCTCAACCTGGAGGACAATTGTACAATTCAATAACTATACAGCCTAGTTCAGACAATGTGTATTTATATATATATCAAATATTTAACTGTTGAAACATTATTAACTTGTAGACAATTTAAGATTTGACATTATATCATCCTTGATCGTGCCTGTAAAAATGGCATGCATTTTCATGTAAATTTATGTTTATATGAAAATAAATTATTATTATTATTATTATTAAAATAACTAGAACTTCTACAAATTGTTCTAAGAAATTTCCCCCAAACGTAGTAACCTCGCCACGATGAACAAATTCCGCAGGGTTGAGACTAATGATGGGGAAGAATATTTTGTATTCAATAAGCCTGCTGAGAGTAGGAATGCCAATAAACCATCACTTGTTACGAAAAACTCCTCTCGAAACATAAGTATATCTGGAGGTGTTCCGCATGCTCCACCTTATAGAAAGTCAGGCTCCAAGACTCCTGAAGTCTTGCAGCCAAAGCACCTTCCTTCACAATTCCCTTTAAGTTATAAAAACAACCCGAAGGTGTATACCGGTATGACGAATAGCAGTTGGATAGGTAGACATTTTGATGCTATGCCTTTTAACCGTCAAACTAGGCCCAACCTGTACTACACTTTGTCAATCACGTCTCATAAACCGTTAATGCCCGGCTCTCGCTACGCTCGGGCCCACGCTGTTCTTCGAAGATTTCAGAAATGCTTAGTTATAACGGACGCGAAAACCAAAACACCGATCTGCCGCTTGATATTTGTTTATTGTTACACCAACATATAAAAGGAATAAGCGAACTAAGTTCTGAAAACAAATATTACAATAATAAATCATTGTATTACTTCTGACGATGTTTCACTCTTCTTTCTGAACAGCGACCGATGAGACGATGACTGTCGTTTTGATGCCTCCGCGAAAATTGGGGAAGTTGATTTTAAGCAAACAACCATGAATTGATCGTTCAATCTTCAACTCCATTGACACTTCCCGGCAAAAAAGGGATTCAACCCTTTTTTCCTTCACGACCAATGCACGTTGACTTGGATGCCATTGCGAGAACCTGGGTCACACGGACAGAGCTGAAATGGAAAACAGACAGAAAAGCCAACACACCACAAGCATACCCACAGCACAATCTCACACATCAATGATGACCTGCGCCTCCAGATAAAGGCATCCTCTTGACACATCATCTTGCAACACAATTGCCAAATGCTAGAATGACCCTTGCAGAATGCAACGTGACCATAGCAGCACCTCATGATACTCTACGCACATCCTCTTATCTACTCACTACCAATTACCACTGCAATCGCTTGTCACTCATTCTGCCTCAGTTCTAGGAACGCTGACGTATGCGAGCCTCAGTCGTTTACACTCTTTCTCCCCGGCGTGTCGGACCGCAGCTAACAATTATCTCCGTGTGCATTTCATTCTCAGCAATAGCCTAGCCTCCCCGGCGTATACGACCCATCTGCTGTCTCTAACATCAACCAATTCATTCATGGATGAAGAAAAGTGAACACAACCTCAGGTGTAATCACGACGAAAATTTTAACAAAATTACGCAATAACAACAAGACACGAAAACAACAAGTAAACACAATGAATCCAAAATACACCAATTGCTATGACACACCACACGTATATACAAATAGTACACACAAACTCGCTGATCATGTCTTGGTGTAATTCCTTTGAAGAACTGCAGGACTTACACCAGTACGCCTACAACCCTTCTCAGGTTGACGATTGTAATTTGTGGAATGTACGGACACAAACAAGATTAACCAACAATTGCATCAATTGGAACTCACACAATTATTTAACACAAACATATGTACAATCAACACATCAAATGTTGTGGATTCTGGCAAGGCAAACTACCATTGAATAACTGTAGGACTTACAACAGTACGCCTACATTCCTTCTCAGGTTGATGATCCAAGTGGAAGTCGTCCGGACACAGAATTACCAACAGATAGATGAAAAAAGATATCATTTCAGTATGTGCAAGATGAACATGTGTACAAAATCACACACCAACCACATTGGACTCCTCATTGATGCGCTACCCTTTGAAGAATTGTAGGACTTACAGCAGTACGCATACAACCCTTCTCACGTTGACGCTCTAGGTTGGAAAATCGTCGCAGAGTTCATTTGCTAACTTCCTTCTATCAGCTATATCCTCAAATCTGAACGGCAACACGCCCATGTCATTGTATCGTAGAATATAGATGACGAACAAACACACGGCATATCTCATCAACCAAGTGTAGAAACAGAGTAATTTACACCAAAGGTAATAACATTCAAATAGTAACTTGAAACTAGAAATGCCTTTATTCGTGCACGTCAATTTAACAATTACTCTCTCGTTTACACTTGGCTTATTCTCACTAAACTGAGCAATATATTTTGTCTTTTCAAACGCACCAATACTATCATAGTCAATGCAGAAGATACTTGAGTTGATGGGCATCTGTTTCATTGTGGATGAAAACACCAACGATGACTGAGTGACACAAGGTGATGAGCTCAGCGGTGGATCAGAAGCTGTTGTTGTTCGGCCTTCAGAAGTTTGTCCAACTGCAAGATTACCACCACTGCTGTCTTTCACTACTAGTTCGGGTTTAGCACTGGCATCTGATGATAGGTGGGCTACACGCTGATCAATTACACTGACTGTCTCACAAGCATGCATACCTTCTGGAACTGCATCTGCGTTCAATTCTACTTCACGTTGTAGTTGTACAGAACCTTTATTTAACTTAGCGGTAGTAGGCATATACCCCATATCATAATGATAAACCAAAGACAACTGTGAAGTATCATGAACATTATCACGAATATTCACTTTACCGTCAAGTTCATCATTTTCAAACTCTTTAATAACAGAAGTAGACAATTTTGGTTCCTCCTCACAAATCCTAAAAGGTTTTATAACTTCACTCTGACTAGTAATACCTTGTAAACTTGTGGAGTCAGAACTCCACTCTGAAGCAATAACTCTATTCTGTGACACTCTATTCAACAATGGCTTACCAGTTGCAACTACAGACTTCTTCACAACACCGTTATCGTCACACAGTTCGGAGTCAGGCCTGGAGTTTACATTTAGCTTATCACTGAACTTGCTCACTGGTTCACAGTTCACTTCTGTATGCACCTCTTGCACACGTGTAAAACAAAGCCGTATTTGTCTTGCATCTTGTAACTTATCTGTTGAGGATGTACTACGAAACCTGTTGCACTCACTAGGTCTATACGCATTAATATACATCATGGAGTCTTCTCGATATCCACCTCTCTGAGGCCTACTCGTCATCAATGATTGCATTTTGATCTCAGACTGCTCTAGTCTAGTGACCACCACCATAGCTGATCAGTAGATATGGTGGTGGTCACTAAGGTGAATCGCCCCATTCTGCAGGAACAGCAATATACAAATTAAAGGCTCGAGATATTTCTGATTTTTATGAGGGCTTAGATCTTTATCTTGAAAAAGATAATAGTGAACGCCTTGACAGATAATGCTTCTACCTTTAAATATATACCATTCGCTCAGCCTATTGTTGAGATGCGACCACGTGGGATCTGCACAGATTTATGGGGCATCTTATGAATTAACTTGCTATCCATTGTCAGATCTTTAAATACCACTTCACAATATCTTGTCTCACTTATTTTCTAATAACGTCTTTACTTGATTCTCATTATATTCCATTAAACCTAACATTTTATAGCTCTTTATGAATTTGATTCGACTTATTCTATTCCTATTCTCTGGAGGGTACGGTTGTGTACCAAATAGAAAAAAAGACATGAAATAAAGACAACTGGCTTGAAAATAATTGTATTAAAGCCAAAAGTGAACGCATGATAGTATAAAATATATTGGTTTCATTATACATTGCAAATGAACGTTGTCGGCCTAAGGATTAATTACTTCCCCATTCTGTTTTCTATATAAATGTGTTTATTAATGATATATTTCACTCACTTAATCTATTACACTTTAATGTTACACCACAGCACTTTAATTTTTCTAAAACAGCTTCCAATTCCTTGTAAACGTTGTACTTACCTCAATATTGGTTGATTATCGTATGCCTACAACCACGGGATGAAAACGAAACGAAGTCGATTTTCCCGCTCAACCTGGAGGACAATTGTACAATTCAATAACTATACAGCCTAGTTCAGACAATGTGTATTTATATATATATCAAATATTTAACTGTTGAAACATTATTAACTTGTAGACAATTTAAGATTTGACATTATATCATCCTTGATCGTGCCTGTAAAAATGGCATGCATTTTCATGTAAATTTATGTTGATATGAAAATAAATTATTATTATTATTATTATTATTATATACTGCCAAACTTGCTCATAGATTGATTGACACTAGTATTTACCAGTTTCAGGATATCATCAAACTTTGGCTCGATGCCCTCATCCTCCATACGGGAGCTCATCTTCACCCACTTCCTTTGCAGTCGAGTAGGGAGACGTCTTGCTATTACTTCTAGTATAAAACTCGAGTAGAGTTCACTCACGCGATTCATCGAAATCATTGCATTCTTGTAAATTAGCAAATTATCTAAAAACTCAGTGAGTGCCTGGGAGTCATCCTGTAATTGACCACCATTACCCTTAACAGCCTCGAATAATTTCCCTGCAATCATCGAAGGTCTTCCAAACCTTTGACGTAATATGCTCATAGCCTCGTAGTAGCCCTCTTTTGGCTTCATAAACTTACAGCACTGTATAGCTCCTGCAGCATCTCCAGTGCAATATCTCATCAAATACATCAACTTCAATTCATCATTTAATAAAAAACCACTCAACATGATCTCAAACTCCCTTAGAAATTGTAAATAATCAGCTGGGTTTCCATCGAAACACCGTGGTTCTAATTTAGTGAGTTTGATGTTCCTATTATCCCTGAACAGCGAAACAGTAAAATCAACCATGTCATGCTTAACATCAGACACATCGTTACAAGTAACAGACAAGTCACCATGACTTACTTTCCCGTTTGCATCCAAGACACTCTGTCCCTTCTTTGACCCAGGCATTGTTGAGCTTGAGCAAATTCCTAAAAGTTCCAGATATTGCTTGTTCAAAGAGGACTTGACCGGCACCAGGAAAGATGAACGGTGATTATCCAAACTTTCACCAACTGTTTGAATCCGCCAGATCTGTTTCCATCGTCAGAAACTGTCAATCACGTCTCATAAACCGTTAATGCCCAGCTCTCGCTACGCTCGGGCCCACGCTGTTCTTCGAAGATTTCAGAAACGCTCAGTTATAACGGACGCGAAAACCAAAACACCGATCTGCCGCTTGATATTTGTTTATTGTTACACCAACATATAAAAGGAATAAGCGAACTAAGTTCTGAAAACAAATATTACAATAATAAATCATTGTATTACTTCTGACGATGTTTCACTCTTCTTTCTGAACAGCGACCGATGAGACGATGACTGTCGTTTTGATGCCTCCGCGAAAATTGGGGAAGTTGATTTTAAGCAAACAACCATGAATTGATCGTTCAATCTTCAACTCCATTGACACCCTTATATCCAGGAACACATGGTAAATTTTCCAGGTGTCCCGAATCACTGGTGCGACCCAAGGCACCTAGGACCACCTCATTGCACACCAACTCCGATGTGCAGACACCCAGTCCGACCTCCCTTTCATTCATAAATTCTTGCGGTGCTGACGCACAAATAGATTTAGGTTATGGTGACATTTTAAGCCAGTTTGTAGTATCCCGTGACCTATTCAGGATATTGCCAATTAATGCACGTTCCTTAATCAATAAGATATCCGAACTAAGGACATTATTATTAGTCGCCAAGCCTACTGTAGCTCTGATTACTGAGTCATGGTGCTCATCCTCTGTACTTGATGTGCATATAGGTATCGATGATTACACTGTACACCTTGCAAACAGAGATTGCAAGCGTGGTGGAGGATGTCTCATATATATACATAGCTCATTTGTAGTCAGTAAGGTGGAAGATGAAACAATGAATAATGTACCTGACTCACTCTGGGTTGTCTTACATGGGGATAAGTACAAACTTCTCATAGGCTGTGTTTATCGAGCACCAAGCTCAACAAAAGAAACTGATGCGTTATTAGCAAAATCGTTTGCACACGCATCCTCGTTTAGTGCTAATTACAAAATAATTGCAGGGGACTTCAATCTTCCAGAAGTCAATTGGCTAACTAGTTCCGGCCCCCAACGCTTCGACGAATTACTTGCCACTATAGACTGTTATGGATGGCAACAACACGTCCAGACACCTACTCGTGGTGACAACATGTTGGACCTTGTTTTTTGTCATGACACAATCCCAGTATCCACGTATGTTGGTAATCGATTTTCCAGTAGTGACCATAGAATGGTACTCTGCTCTCTGCCTTTCTCACCACTAAATACAGGAAACAAACAAGACTCAGGAAGCACAATATGTCGTAGTTACAAATATACAGACTGGGGATTAGTCCAAGAACTTATTCGACTCTGTCAATGGGATGACTATTTTACCACTGACTCCCTGGAGGCCTTAGTAACCCTGTTTTACAGGAATGTTACCCTTTGTCTAGATACAGTTGCTCCAAAGAAAATAGTGAAATTAAGTAGACACCGAACTGAATATATTCCAAGGGCACACCGTAATAAGTTAAGGAAGCTGAAGAAACAGTACTATTCCACTAAGGACATATCACTATTGCTCTCAATCCACGAGTCTCTTGAATCTCTCAAGCGCCTACGCTCTCAAAAGGACCTCGACGAAGAGTTAACGGCACTTGAAAGTACCTCCAAAGTTTATAACTTAACGGCACTTCTTAAAAAACGAATGCAGTCGGCGAGGGAAATCCCATACTTACTTCACGACAAAGTAATCTACAATGAACCTGCCACTATCTGTGAACTCTTCAGTGATTGGTTTGCAAACTTTAGTTTAGAAACACATATGCCTGGTGAAACCGCTCCCCTTACTATCTCTTCCCTTGAAAGCATTGTGTTCACTAATCAGTTAATAGTACAAGCAATTAAAAGCCTTAAACCTTCCACTAGTACGGGACCGGATGGCCTCGCTTCGATAATTTTCAAAAACAGTGGGTGTGATATACCCTGTTACTTCTTAAATTCTTCTCAATATCTATGGACACTGGCACTTACCCTAGTGAGTGGAAAACTAGCTTCATAATTCCACATTACAAATCTGGTGATAGGGCAAACGTCCGCAATTACAGACCCATAAATATAACCCCAGTTATCTCACGAATCATGGAGAAAGTTGTAAAGGATCAATTGTCAGACTACCTAATTAGGGAGGATCTTGTTACAAGGTCTCAACACGGATTTCTCAAAAATAGATCCTGCGTTACTTGCCACTTCGACTTTTTCAACTGCATCACTAGTAGTCGCGAAGCACGTAAGCTAGTCGTTGTTCTATACTTCGATATATCTAGGGCATTTGACATGGTATCTCACAGTATTCTCTTTGAGAAGCTGTACTCTTGTGGAATTCGCAACCCATTACTGAACTGGTTAAAATCATTTCTAAGCAACAGGGTACAAATAACCAAAGTTGGATCTGTATTGTCTCATCCTAGGCAGATCTCAAGTGGGGTCGTGCAAGGTAGTGTCCTAGGTCCACTTTTATTCACAGTTTACATTAACAGCATTTGCAAGTGCTTCACCTCAGGTAAACCATTCCTATATGCTGACGACCTCAAAGTCGTCTACTCCTGCTACACTCATGAATTAAGCGATATGGTTACTAAAATACATCTTGAACTAAGTAGCCTTGCAACGTGGTGTGCTGAATCCTGTCTAAATTTTAACATTGACAAATGCGGCTGGATTTGTATCGGCAACAGTAAGCTTGATCTAACACTTGAAATAAATGGGCGAAAACTAGCTAAGCTCAATTCAGTCGTAGATCTCGGTATTAGATACTCTAGTAACCTAACGTTCGCTGAACAGACTGATTATGCCAGACGTAAAACGCGAAGGCTGATAGGATGCATAACACGCAATTTCTTTTGTTGTGAAACTAGGGTTTTATTATACAAAGTATGTGTCCGACCTATCTTAGAATACTGCCCGTTTATTCTTAGCGGACTAAGACAAAATGACAAGCTTAAATTAGAGGGAGTGCAACGGCAGTTTACCTCAAGAACTCTTGGTTTAGAAAGTGGTCTGGAATACCATGAGCGATGCGTAAGACTAAGATTAGAACCCCTCTGGAAAAGACGCCTTAAGCTAAACCTTATCTTTTACTATAAGCTAACTAATCTTCTCTTGCATTCCTCCGAGCCAATAACTAAACCTACCGCTGTCATCAGTTACAATCTTAGAAATCATCACAACCTAGCTGCTATGGAGCACTGTCAGACTTACGTGCGGTACAACTTCTTCTTAAATAAGTTTTCAGTCATTTGGAATAGACTACCAGCTAATGTGCGCGATGCAAACACACTTCCAGTGTTCATCTCCTCAGTCACCAGACTGCTCAAAGATGACAATGCACTTATACGTCTGACTCTTACACCCTCTTTTTCACCCTACATAGATATTTTAAGTTCTTTAAACGTGTAGTTACAACAAACTACAATTATAAATTTTAATATTATTGGAACTAGATGATTAACATTTCTACACAGGACAGTAATATTAGTTCACACATAATATAAAAGTTAGCATAACGGGACTAGTTAGTTTGTGTACCAAAATAACCACAGTTACTAAACAGAATATATATGTATATATTTATTAATCACTCCTTAAGGACTCCCGTTGCTTTCTTTTGCGTTGCTGTTGTTTGTCTTCTTTTTTCTCTCACCATTTCAGCTTCCATTTGACTTTTTGAATGAGAATGAATAATGTGGATATTTGACCATTTACAATGACAAATGATCTGCAAACATTATTGGTCCCGTATCTTTCAGTTGCCTGGTTAATAACGAATTAACTTTCTCCACGACGCAACCTGGATTACATTTGTGGAATATACTCTTATACCAATGGAAAAGTATCAATTTGTAATACAACGTCACGATTGTAGCTTATAACATAACTGATCGTATCTGTAAAAATAGCTTCCTTATTACCCAATTTGGATATAAATCAAATCAAAAATAAGATTCGGATTTGTACACACCCAAGTTATATTGAGGAATTACTTCAAGCTTTATTTTTTCCCAAGTATTTTTAATCCATCCAAAACTTACTTGGGTTTTTTTGTTAATGCGAAGTTAATATTCCTATATTTCATGATGTGCTCCATTGAATGACTGGTTATCATATTGTTCCCACAGACCTAAAACAAAAACGCCAGCAACCATGTGACTTAACCATAAACCGAATTTATGAAATTTAAATAATGCTTATCCATGCCTGTATATTTGGTGTGTCCTACACAAGTAGGAAAAAATGTGTATTTTATTAAAACATTATTATTAATTATGATTGCTAATCGTATATGTAATTTATCATATTGATGATGCCTGTAAACTGGCGTCTCTCATGTACAAAATGAGAATATACTATTATTATTATTATTATTAAAATCCGTATACATACAATTGCACATATAATAATAATTTTAATTTTTTTCCTTCACGTTCCCAGTGGAACATAGGGCTTCAAGCTAGTGGCTTGAAGTTTCTGTAGCAGTGTTTAATTTTTACAGGATGGGGTTGTTTGCCTCATGCCCAACCTTTCCTCTTTACCAGGATTATTTCTGGCTCAGTGAGGTAAAGGAGTGCGCCGGCCGGGGGTTGAACCCCAGACCATAGGCATGGTCGGCAAACGTCTTAACCGCTACACCACCGACGCACACAGGCTGATAATGAATTTGCCAAAAAGAGTCTTTTGTCTGAATAACTGCTGAAATGTGAATTTCAATATTATGTGTGCTTGACCATGCAACAGACCATGGTGGACCTCGAAAATAGGAAATATTCTTCGCCTACAAGAAGACTCTCGAAGATCTGCTCTTTGAGAACGATCACTGTTTTATGTAGTGCGAACATGATAACAGAGTTGAAAATCACATTGTAGGCAGGAGAGTTGGGCAGTGAAGACTGGACTTCAAGTAAATATTGAGAGCACGAAATTGATGAAGATATCCTACTAACAGGAGAAACAGCACTGATTATTCGCCATTTAAATAATTGTGTAATATCACATCATGTTTATGATAAGCGCCAGTTTACAGGCATCTTCTCTATGATGAACAATATATACATGAAGTAAGCGCATTAATTATTTATCACCAACAATAAATGTATATAAGTGGAAAAGTGATGGAATAATATAGGTACAAGCATATCTATATGATAGAATCCTAGGCACTGATATTGTTTGAATTTGTTGAAATGCGCGTAACAACTGACGGTTGCGTTACACTCGAACAATAGCGCGCGCTCCTTGAATACGACGTGCTTTTTCCTCTCTAACCGGAAATATCCACTTTTGTGAATTATTCGTTTGAAAAACCTGATCTTCCTGCCCGGCGAATTTTATTCAACCATTCCTTCCTCACCGAGCCTGTGTGTGGTACTTCCCGCTGTCTCGAACCACTGCCAAAGCTTCAGGTGCTACTTCTGTAGCAACATCCTCCTCACTCTTTCAAATATACAGGACTTGTCGGTCTGTTATATGATTGCTGTGAAGCCGAATAACCCGAAAATTACAGGTAAAGTCAAAGGCTTTTACTTAAATGCTTTATCCTTTTTTCTGTGCTTTCTGTTTTCTTTTGCTCTCAGTCTATTGGGTAAGATAACAACCTCTTATTATTTAATCACCAGTATTAATTTAGGAGTAAAATGACAATAGATTCTCACCCTAATGGGACATCGTACTCCGTAGTCACCAGGGCTTCAGCCAATCTAGGGAAACAGGTGAAGCTGATGGACTCTCGCATACCGGTTGTCAGCCACGTCTCATAAACAGTCAATGCCTAGCTCTTGCTACGCTGGGACTCACGCTGCTCCTTGAAGTTTCTCAGAAACGCTGAGTAATAACGGACGCAAAACCAAAACACCGATTGGCTACTCGAGAATTCTTTATTGTAATACCAACATTTATCCAACTTTAAAATTGAGCTTTAACTAAGGTCTATGAACAAATATTACAATAATAAATCACAATATTACTTCTGACAGTTTTGTTACTCTTCTTTCTGAACAGCGACCGATGAGACGATGACTGGTGTACCGATGTCCTCGCGAAAATGTAGGGAAGTTGGGTTTGAGCAAACAACCATGAATTGATTGTTCAACCTTCGACTACACTGACACCAGTCTTGAAGGCCAGGGCAAATATTCGCTGCTCGTACAAATTACCCATGTCGCCACAGTCCTACAGTGAAACTGTGCAATGTTAGCCAAGTGGATGTGGCTCAACCCCTGTTAACACGACTAGGTTAACAGATCCGAGTGAGAAAATTGCACTAAGTGACAACTTCATAACACCCATCCCCATGGTAGACCACGAAACAAATAGGAAGGCCAAAAAGAAACGTTCACGACGTTGCAAGACGACAAGAACGCTCCCCAAGAAGACAGATGACTGCAAGGTCTGCGCTTCTGTTGTCGAACAAGCAGACTCTGCTTTCGTATATAACTTTTGCAAGCGACGGGTGCATTGCAGATGCGACAATGGGGTACCAAAAGCATATTGTGACTTTATGAGTAAGAACCCATGCCAATGGTTCTAGTACATATGCCCGAGTTGCCGTCCTGATGTAGCCTCGCGCAGTTCCCTGAAAACTAAAGTTAGCGCAAAAGTAGCAGGGAAAACTGTGAAATGTTCGACCCCCGCCAATTCGGAAAATAGTACAAACGCACGTAAACCGGGGATACCAAAATCCTCACCAGTTAAACTCGTAACTCTTGAAATAACCGCTCCAAATACAGAGGCCGGAGCACCACGGGTTTCCGTCGCTGGAAAAAGACTCCTATCGTCTGCCAGTAATGCTGACCATGGCGCTGAGACACACAAAAATACACAGTCGCACCGGACGAAACTAAGCGGTATTAAAGGTGATCACAAATGTGCGAGGACCGAGCCCAAGCCCACGGTTAGCAGATCGAATTTTGTAATCCTCTTTAATGTACCAGACTGTAGTAGTAGTCTGCTGAAAGATAGGGCCCTATTTGATCAGGAACAGTGGTCCATCTTGTGTAACACACTCGGTTTGGACATCCAACCAGTAAATCTATGCAGATTGTATAGGGGCACTGTTGCACCTGAAGGCAAACCATCCCCACTGAGGGTAACATTGGGCTCCACCGAGGATGTTTAAAAAGTTTTACTGGCTTCTTAAGTCCTTTCTATAGGGAGGCCTGTAACCTACGTGTTAAGCCAGACAGGCCGTGGAAGGAAAGACAAATGGCGAGGGAGTCGCCAGAGCTTATTCCTTCTGCCTCCATGGTTGTGCATGACATTCCCGAACTGGTAACTGGGAACGCCTGCGAAATGCACTGACATGATGTACAGCAATGGAGATGGTTGGCATCCCAGATGGCCCTGGGGAGTTCAGGGGCTGTCTCTATTTATAAACTGCCTCGACCCATTCACCTTATGTCAATTAACACGCCACGTCTGTTAGCTGTCAAGCTCAGCTCCCAATACCAGTTGACTACCGCTCTCCATAGATGGTACGAGACCATGGGCAAGTTCAGCGAACACATTCGCTGCTGCGAGAGCCGGCCTCGCACCCAAAGGAGAGAACAAAGCGTAGTTAAAATATCCTCAACCCCTAGTCACAATACAGCGGTGCAGCACGGACGATGATAGCCAGTGTCATCCGAGTGCTCCGGCTGAATCAGAAGAAAAAACGCCAACAGGCTGATTTCTGGGGAATCGGCCAACTAGTTCATAGGATAACTTTTCAACCGATAGCCAATATCAAGTCAACTACTCCGCAATACAGGGAAGTGGTGAGACTGACTACCAGTTGCCTGTACAGTAATGTGAGAGGGCTAAGAGGCAAAATAGCTGAACGTAGACACCTACAATCACAACTGAACTCCAAAATCATAGTACTGACGGAAACCTGGCTAACCCCTACGGTGGCAGACAGCGAAGTCAGTATAAATGATATGGTCCAAGTCAGGCGAGATAGGGACCTGAAAGAAGGAGGTGGAGTCGCCATATACGTCGACAAACAACTCAGATGTGTTCACGCGATGGACTCTCCTCTCACATAGCTCCCTGACTCCATATGGTGCCACTCCACCGTTGGGTACTGCAAATATCTAGTGGGGAGCATTTATCGATAACCTTCATGGGGGCAGACTACAACCAGGTACTGCTAAACACAGTCTCAGCAACTCAAGACATGGGTTATAATCAAATTGTCATAGCTGGCGACTTCAATGGCCCATCTCTAAACTTGGTGTTGGGAGACGCCATGATCGATTTGACCGAAATCCGCTGCATACTATCAGGAAGGCTGGATTCACTGAAAATAATAATAATAATATATATTCCCATTTTTTACATGAGGGACGCCAGTTTACAGGCATCATCAATTCGATAAGTTACACATAATATTATTAAGCATATTTAGTAAAGATAATATAATAAGGTACATTTTTTCCTAGCTATGTAGGGTACACCAATTGTATAGGCATGCATAAATATTGTTTTAATAATAATAATATATTCCTTCCTGTTTATGCAGGAACATACCTATTGTACAGGCATGGATAAGTTGTTATATAAATTGCACGTAATTTGATGTATAATGGATTTACAGTTTGGTTGTTCTTTCTGACATTAGAGTCAGTCGGAACAGTCTGCTCTAAAGTCTGTTTGTGTAGCACATAAAGAGATATAGAAATATTGTCTTCGCATTAACAAAAAACCCAGACATCACATGAATGTAATACAGATATATGGGAAAAATAAAGCTTGAAGTCAATTCTCCTATATAACTTTGTTGTGAACAGCACCGTTGGCTTAAAGTTTATTGATGTATTATGTTGAGATCAGTGATATATTTATTCCATTTTTCAGCAGTCTTATCGTAGTTTCATAACAGGAAAGAAATTTGATCGTGGAGGCGAAAGCTAGATCAGGTCATGCTAAGTTGTTTTACTGCATCAAATGGTGCCGAGGTCGATTCCAGAATTATCCATTTGCGCCATTTGTGTCTGCATGGCGGACTGTATTCGTAAGTTGAGTAAAATTTTGAAAACTATTTGAAGACCAGTTGATTCTTCATTTCAGATCGTGAATACTCATTTACAGCATGTTCGCCAGCGTCTTCAAATGGTAGAATTGGATCGTTCCTGGAATTTGATTGATTATGAGATAAATGGTTTGGAATAAATCATAGCAGTTAGAATACAGTTAAACATGCAGAGAAGTAATTTGATTCAGCAACCGGTGAATTTTATATTCTTCTCGATCTACTACGGGAATAACTGCGAACCATTCCATTCAAGATGTCGAATAAGGCATGCAGGAGTAGATCATTACCATCGAATGAACCAACTTGATCTGAGATGCAGCTTTCAGCATGTTTTCGTTATATCATAGATATCCAGGTTTATTGGCGCTGTATAGGCAGTGATTTGGATTATGACGTATTCTACAGAGTCTCCGTGTCCATTTGAAGTATACATATGCTTTGAAAGGATTACTTTGTTGGCTCCTACCCCCACTGAGTGTTTTACAACAGCAGTTGTCAGGGTGGATACTAGATGGGCCCTGATATGAAGTCATCTAGACTGGATTATGTGCTCACTAGTGACCAGCTACTAAAAGAAAACGTTCAGATCACGACTCTCATAGAAAGTAGTGACCACGCGGCCATAGTTTTCGACACAGTCATCCGCGAGCGGTTGCAGTGGGACAAAAACAGCCCCATTCGTGTTATAAAATAGCCAATTACGCCAAAATACGAAGACTTCTGTCTGAAGCAAATTGGCCTAAAAAATGAAAAGAGTTAACTCAGAAGAAAACTGGAGAGTGATAAAGGAGATCATTAACCAGGAAGTCTCAGACACTGTTTCTTTAGTTAAAACAAAAGCTAGGAAGCAACGTACATGGATAACAGAAAAGCTAGAAACCAGTGAAATAACGCGAGGGACGTCGCCAAAGCCTACGCAACCTTACACTTTATGCATAGGCAGCTGGGAGCTCTCTCTCCCGAACTGTTCTTAAGGTTATATAAGGCATATGTGAGGCCACACCTTGAGGTGCATAATATCATTGCACCTCCGCTACTCAAAAGGGATGCTAACATTCTAGAAAGTGTCCAGAGACGAGCAAAAAAATGGGTGATCGGCCTCCGCAACAAATCATATGAGGAACCACTAGAGAAATCGTTCTTTTCACATTTAGTTACCGTGGGCACAGGGGAGACCTCATCACCGTCTATCAAATCCTAAATGACCAGGCCCACCCAAATAAAAGCATCCTGCTATTAAGTGACTATAGGCTTCCACGAGGTAACCCGCTAAGGATAGCACACCAGAGACCAAAGACTCGAGTGCGATCACATTTCTTTTCGCTTCGCGTTTGCCGTCCCTGGAACGCTTTACCGGCGGCCGTGACTACAGCGCCATCTCTGGAGATTTTTAAGCGGAAGCTAGAGAATCATCTAGAAATGCAAGGTTCGTGTCTCAATGGCTTATCCTCATAAAACTTGAAACCACGCTGTCAATGGATAAGCGTACAAACTGAATCCCCACGACCTATTCTGCCTTCTCTCACCCTATCTTTTCCTTAGGTCACCTTTATTATTCCACTTATCTCAACCTATATTATCTACACTACAACCCATTATTATTATTACTACTGTTATGCTTTTATGACTACACCGAATGACCAGCTGGAGTTAGGTCAAACTCCATTCACGGCAGCAATACAGTTCTAACATTTTGCATACTATACATCATATCTTGACCTATCCCCGCACCACTCATCTTGGAGTCTACTAGAGCTAAAGCAGTCGAGTGGCGGAACTTACTACGCAGAAACTCACCGAAGATCTGGAACCTCTACCTCACAATGAAGAAGCGAGCTCACAGAAACCATAATTTATACTAGCTCGTTATCAGGATATTGGATATTGTATATGTGATCAAGGGAGGCAACAATAGTAGAATCGTTAAGAATAGTCCCTACGTCCCATAATAAACTTGAAGAACCGTAGAACCTTCGATTTATCTCTCAAATTTTTTCTTCTGCACAATGCAAATATTACACAAATCCCTTTCCGTTCTATCCGCTTTAATAAACTGGAAAAGACTAAATATTCAAACTTTATACTTCTTTGATTAAGTTACCCAATAATATTCACTTTTTTAGTGGGTCCACCTGCATATCTCATCTGTAAAATCTATACATGCGTTAACTTTTCTCCTTAAGCTGAAAAAATGCAATGTTTATGCGACTTTTATTACTATCATTTCAAAGCCCGCCTCAGTAACGTGAGCTACGTATTAGCCGCAGCGTTTTTGCAAAGTAAAGTCTACCAATGACAACATGACAACGTGACCTTGAAGTGCTCAGGCTGTCCGTAATGTCGTGTGTGGCTTTATCCATTGCCGTGATCTGTTCCTGAGTCCACTGCTAATATGTTTTCGTGAACCCATTTTCCATTGAATTTGAAAGTGTTTTTGGATGTTTTGCTTGTTTTGTAGTGTGTAGATCAGTTTTTGTCATTGTATGCTACTATGAAGGTTATTTATAGTCTGAAGTTCCCAGTTATATTATGTTGGTAGTTTAGGATTATGGTAAACCTGCATTCATTGAGCTAATTCACGTATACTTTGCTTATGTAGTAACATTCTTTATTAAGTTAACTCCGTAACTGTTCTGATATTGTTTGATTATTTGCTTAAACTGGAACCGTGCGATGGTTTATCAGCATGATCTGATCTGCCTATCCGGTGAGTTTAATTCAACCATTACTTACATACTAAATCTCTGAGTGGTAAGTCCAGCTGTCGCGAACTACTGCCAAACATTCAGGTGCTACTTTTGTAGCAGCATCTTCCTCACTCGTTCAGATAAACAAGACTTGTTGGTCTACCACGTGATTGCTGGGAAGTCAATCATCCAGATAGTACTGGGTAAAGTTGAAAACCTTTTCTTCTCCTTGCCTTGTACTTTTTCAGTCTTGTTCTTTTGGATAGATACTGTTGCTCTCTTAGTCGTATGTGGCATAATTTACAGTGATTGTTAATATGGTTGTCGAAAGTAGCCTTAGAAAAGCCACTAAAACACCGTACTCTGTAGTCACAAGGGCTTCAGCCAAAGAAGGAAAAAACTCAGGGATTTCAACCCCTTCCCGCATACCGATCCTGAAGAATCGTGTAGCTTTCGTCTGTCCTGATACAACGCCTGCATTTCCACAGTCTCGTACTGAAATGGCACAGGCAATACCAGAAGGACAGGATTCTACAACTGCATCAACTGTAGGCCAGTGTGTGAAACACAGCAAGCCTAAAAGGAAACGTTCAAGACGTCATAAGACCTCGAAGGCGTCATCAAGGAAAGGAGATGAATGTCAGGTGTGCAGCATCACAGTTTCTAAAACTGATTCAGCGTTTGAATGCAATTTTCGCAAACGATGGGTGCACTGCCGTTGTGACAACTAAGTACCGAAAGTATACTATGAGTTAATGAGAAATAACCCATGTCCATGGTTTTAGTACGTGTGTCCACTTTGTCGCCCCGGCATAGTCCCACAAAGCGTGTCAGGGGATAACAGAAACAACACGCTCTTGTGCCCCAACACAGTGTCATGCAGCTCCCCTATGCTAAGATCGCACTGCCGAAACTGGTCAAAGACTTAAAGAAGGACACACCAGCCCTACTGACTGGAAATGCCGATTCTCACAAAGTGAAGATTAGCAAGGTTGCATCCACATCAGGGGAAGGCAAAACAAAAAAAGGCACCACTTGCATCCACTAGCAAGCCTGGCAACACAAAAAAGACTGTCCAGATACCGATGAAGCCTAATGTTGCTAATGATGCAAAGGACTGCAAGAAGCCGAAGGCCAAACCTAAGTCTGAGGGTAGTCTGTCTAACTCTCTCATCCTCTTTAACGTACCTGTGAGCAAGGATCGCTTGCTCGAACAACGGGCCATGTTTGATCAGGAACAGTGGTCCAACCTGTGCAACAAACTAGGTCTGAACATTAGTTCAGCAAAATTGTGCAGACTGTACAGGGGTGTCCACACGCCTCAGGGTCAGCCACCCCCATTACAGGTTACACTGGACTCTGCCGAAGAGGCCGAAAAAGTACTGTTAATGGCTCAGGTACTAGCCCTGAACAGCAGTTCTAACATAAGGGCGAGGCAAGATAGACCATGGGCTATCAGACATATGGCGAGGGAGTCACCGGAACTGATGCCTTCCACCTCTATGGTAGTACACGGCGTTCCGGAGCTGGAAACCGGCATTGCTTGTGAAAAACACATGCACAACGTACAGAAATGGAGATGGCTGTCATCTCAGATGGCCCCTGGCGCTTCTGGAGCCATCTCCATTTTCCGACTACCTCGTCCCGCTCATCTAACATTGATTAACTCTCCAAAGCTGCTGTGTGTCACATTCAACTCCCCGGAGCAGTTGTTCATATCACTTCAACGGTGGTATGAGACCAAGGGAAAAATTGGAGGACACATCTGATGCTGTGAAAGCAGACCCCGAAATATGAGGAGGCGGCAAACTGGGGCTTTAATACGTCCCCAAGCTTCGGTGACACTAGAGCGATGCAGTTCTGAGAATAACAGTCTGTGTCACCCAAGTGTCCTGCCTAAATCCATTGAAGAAGCTACAACGGGCCGGTTCTATCGGAATCGGCCAGCTAGTTCCAACATCAAGTCCCCCACCAGCAGACGGTTTCACGTCAACTAGCCCGTAACACTCTGAGGTTGTTAGACTCACTGTCAGTTGCCTATATACCAATGTG
The DNA here is from genome assembly GCA_944472135.2 of Trichobilharzia regenti. NCBI lineage: Eukaryota > Metazoa > Platyhelminthes > Trematoda > Strigeidida > Schistosomatidae > Trichobilharzia > Trichobilharzia regenti. The sequence goes on along the minus strand of OX235266.1, from coordinate 66,563,155 downwards.
AGGGGGCTGAGAGGAAAAGTAGGCGAACTCCGAAATCTCCAAGCGCACCTTCAACTGAAAATAATCAATCTCACTAAAACGTGGCTAAACCCCACTATCGCCAACAATGAAATCAGTATAGGTGATAAGGTGCTGGTCAGGAGAGACAGGGATAATAAGGAAGGGGGAGTTTCTATATAATTTGATAGGCAACTTAAATGTGTGCGCGCAACGGACCCACCACTTATTGAACTCCCAGACTCCATATGGTGTCATTTCACCGTAGGCCACACCAAGCACTTATTGAGTGGCATCTAGAGATCTCCCACCTGTGGGGCAGGGCGCAATCAACTACTACTCAGCACTATCACAGTGTCAATGTAGTTGAAGATTGAACGATCAATTCATGGTTGTTTGCTCAAAATCAACTTCCCTAATTTTCGCGGAGGCATCAATACGACAGTCATCATCTCATCGGTCGCTGTTCAGAAAGAAGTAGTAGACAACCGTCAGAAGTAATATTGTGATTTATTATTGTAATATTTAATCACAGACCTTAGAGGAAATATTTTTTATATGTTGGTGTAACAATAGAGAATTCTCGAGTGGCGAATCGGTGTTTTGGTTTTCGCGTCCGTTGTTACTAAGCGTTTCTGAGTAACTCCAAGGAACAGCGTGAGCCCGAGCGTAGCAAGAGCTGGGCATTAACGGTTTACGATACGTGGCTGACACACAGGGATACGAGATTTGGGCTACGACCAAATCACCATAACTGGAGATTTCAATGCTCCATCACTGAACCTTGACTCCGGGTGTGCTAAAAGAAAATTTGGCCGAAACCTTCTGCAAACTATTCGAAACACGGGATTGACTGAGAATGTTGGAGACGACGCTAGGTGGGGCCCTAGTGGAAAGTCATCAAAACTAGATTATATTTTAGTTAGTGACCAACTACTCGTCGAAAAGTTCCAGATCATGACTCCTCTGGGAAGCAGTGACCATGCAGTCATAGGTTTCGATCTTGTTCTCCGTGAGCGTTTGCAGTGGGATGTTACGCAACCATGTATGTTTTACAGCAAGGCTGACTATGCTGAAATGCGCGGGCTCTTGTCCGACGCAGACTGGCCCTTAGCATGGGACGACCTATCTGTGGATGAACACTGGGAAGCGGCAAAAAAGATTATTCATATAGCAATCTCGGATATCTTCCCTTTATTACAACACAGCCCAAGAGAAAGACATCATGGTTGAAGAGAGGCACGCAACGTATTCTGCAAGCAAAGCGGAAGGCTTGGTTTACGTGGCGTGTTTCTAAGAGTCAGACCGACCACGATGCATACCTCGAACTCAGGAACCGGTGTAATGCAAGAGTCAGGAGGGACGGGAGGCCATTCCAGTCTAACCTTGCTAAAAAACTTCTATCAAACCCTAAAAACTTGTACCGATTCATGTCGGAAAGAAAACCGACAAACCAAGGGGCATGCGCCTTAGTAGGCCCAAACGGTCAATATCTCACTAGTCTGGAGATTGCTGAAACATTCAGTTCAGCCTTCGCTAAACAGCTAAACAGCAATGTGGATATTACAGTTACGGACCAAAATGGTGGCACCACTATTTCAGAGGAGGAAGACCTAGCGACTACTCCCCAAATAAACCCCGCAATAGTACTAAGGAAGCTACAGCGACTCATACCTGGGAAGTCCCCAGGTTGTGATGACATCAGGCCATCTGTTCTGAAACAGTGCGCCGAGGCTCTCTGTAGACGCCTGTGCGACTTGTTCCAACACTCAATGGATTCGAGGACTCTGCCAAGGGAGTGGAAAAGAGCCATCCTTTCTCCAATCTTCAAGGGTGGGGACAGGCAAAACGCTACTAGCTATAGACCAGTAGCTCTACTCCCAGTGGTATCAAAAGTACAGGAAAGTATTATTGACGACCACATCAGGGAATATTTCGATAGGACTAATATACTTCATTAAGCCCAACATGGTTTCAGAAAAGGCAGATCCTGCGTCACTAACCTACTGTCAGCTTGGGACGACTGGACATCATGCTGGGATATGAACGTACCAGTCCATGTGGTCTTCCTAGACTTTGAGAAGGCATTTGACACTGTTCACCATGACCTTCTCCTACATAAAATAAGCCAGACAGGCACAGGTGAGCCACTTCTGTCATGGTTGAAGGACTACCTAGCCGACAGGCAATTTTGCACTAAGGTTAACCGAGTCCGATCATCTTGGCACAGATCGTCATCAGGAGTGTCGCAGGGTTCTATCCTAGGACCACTGATGTTTTTGATTTTCATCAATGATCTACCACGCTGTCTAAGCTGCCCGACTCTCCTATATGCTGACGACGTAAAAATATGGAGGGCGATAAAGTGTCCGGAGGACTCAGATAGGCTACAGGAAGACCTAAACCTTCTGGAAGACTGGGCGGTGGCCAGTGGCATGACTTTCAACTTGAAAAAGTGCAAAGTAGTGAAGTTGCGCACCTGTAGACTGCAGAATGCAAGTTACACCCTGTGCAATGAAAGCTTGTCCTGCACAACGTCGGAACGCGACTTAGGTCTAGTTCTAACGGAAAAAATGGACACAAGCGTAAATTACACAGGGGATGTAGCGAGGGCATATGCGGTCATACACTTTACGCATAGACAGTTAGGTGCACTCACTCCTGAGCTCTTTCTAATGTTGTACAAAACATACGTCAGGCCACACCTTGAGGTGCATAATATTATTGCACCCCCAATGCTGAGAAGAGATGCCAACCTCTTGGAAAGAGTCCAACGACGGGCAACAAAAGGAGTGGTTGGTCTCCGAAACAAACCATATGATGAAAGGCTGAAGAAATTAGGCCTGTTCACACTTAGTTACCGTCGGCTTAGGGGGGATTTGATTACTGCCTACAAAATAACAAATGACCAGAATCACCCAAAGAAAGGTGTTCTGCCATTGAGTAGGTATAGGCTTCCACGTGGAAATCCCAGAAGGATAGCTCACCAGAGGGCAAGGACCCGGGTGTGGTCCCACTTCTTTTCACTGCGGGTTTGTCGTCGCTGGAATTCCTTACCGGCAGATGTAGCTATGGCACCGTCTTTGGACGCCTTTAAGCGAAGGCTGGACAACCATGCAGCGATACAAGGACTGCATCCAAATGGCCTATCTCCTTAAAATCGCATACACCAATCAGGGTAGACAGTTAAACTCGTCGTTTTACTTCTTTACATTCTCTCCCGTCTTACTCTCCTGACAACTTATTAATATTATAATTACTAATATTATTATTACCGATATATATTGTAAATCACGTCTCATAAACCGTTAATGCCCAGCTCTCGCTACACTCGGCCCACGCTGTTTTGAAGTTTTCAGAAACGCTTAGTTATAACGGACGAGAAACCAAAACACCGATCTGCCGCTTGATATTTGTTTATTGTTACACCAACATATAAAAATTATAACTGAACTAAGGTTTCTGAAGATGTTTCACTCTTCTTTCTGAACAGCGACCGATGAGACGATGACTGTCGTATTGATGCCTCCACGAAAGTTGGTTTTGAGCAAACAGCCAAGAATTGATCGTTCAATCTGCAACTCCATTGACATATATGTTATTCTTCAACCTAATGAGCTGACTGTTGTTACGCTTTTCTATTTCCGTTTCTGTCTGTTAGTCTGAATAACTTCGCTAATTATATCTATTATTATTATTACTATCTATTGTCTCTTGTTGACGATACCGAAGGACTAACTGGCGAAAGGATCAACTGCAATCACCGTAGTAACAGTCTTAACGTACCTCACACTACAAACCACATATAATTAATCCCAGCACTACTTTCTTTGGAGTCAACCAAAGCTACGGCAATCGAGTGGCGGGACAAGCTACGCAGAAGTTTACCGAAGATCAGGAACCTATACCTTACAATCAAGAGGCGAGCACAAAGAAATCAAATTGGTTTATACTAGCTCGCAAAAACGATATTGGATGACTGACTGTAATTCAACACCTTGTTATTTTTCCATGCATTTCCAGAAGTAGATTATCATCCTTATTGCAGCTCTTCCAGTCCAGAATCAGCATCCACTGCTCCTTTTTAAGAAGGATCAGGGTGATTTCAGTACATACTGCGTTCACTTCAAGCAGATAAAATATCCATTTACCTTATAAAGGCATTATTGACACGTTGGTTAGTTTTTGCTGAGAATTGCTGTAAATTTGGTCGTTTTAGCGTCCCATTCCTATATTAACGCTGAATTAAGTCTCACTAAGGCGAGAGTAAATAGACACCGAAATCAAATGACCTTGGTTCTGCCAATCAGATAGCACAGCATTACAAATGGATGTTAGTCATAATCCTCGTAGAAAATGTCTCCTAGATTTGGTTTTTGACTTCTCTGTGGAAAATGTGTTGATAGGAAGGAATAAAACATGCATATGTGGAGGGCTAATGACTCCGCAGACGTATTGCCGGGCTATTGATGGTTATACATTCAGATGCAACCACCTTGTACGAGGAAGCATCTATAAGTTGGTAAGTGATACCTAATTGAGGATTCTTTTAGGCACTTTTTTCTCGAAACCAAACCTCTCCCTGAGTAATATATTGCGTATATGCAACCAGTATCTGCTACAGCTGGAGAATTCTCCAGCTCTATTTAAATAGAGAATACATTGGTTTGATATGTCTATAACCACTTCTCTGAAAATCTGGGACCAGTTTTCGCAGCATATTAGGGATATATAACCTGTATGAATCATTTTTGTTATATATATGTCATAGATAAACTTCTTTGTAAATAAAGTACCACTTTTCACCTAGGGGAATCTGATTGGCCGCTACAAGGTTGTCTGAAATAATTCAAACATTCCATAGTGAGTAAATTCTGAATCCATTCTGAAATTGATTCTTTAGTGTCACGGACTAGAACTCAGTGAAGGTTTTCAGGATGACTAGCACTAATTCAGCAGCCTGATCTTTTTCTAGGCATTCTCAGGAGTGGAATAGAACCTGGCGGGTTTGCTTATCAGCGTTGTTCCAGCCCTCACAGGACATAATAAACACGGACTGGCGATACTTCAGGACGAAAAGACTTTATTTGGTACCCAGCTCTCCCTTAGGGAACGACCAGCTTTATTTCAGAAGAAAGTGGGTAGATAGAATCTTCATTTACCATAATAAGGTCAGAATACGTTTAGAATTGTTGTAAGCTTAGGGTTGCTGCGGTATAAGCGACAAATTGTATAAGTGACTGTTACTCAGGATATGCTATGAACTAAAATCTTTGGCTGATAAAACGCAGTAAATAAGTCACGGATCGTTGTGGTTTCTAACTGAAATCCAAAGAGTTCTCATCTTGAAACAATCAACGAAAGTATGCTTTACACTGTCACTCTTGGGCACTTAAAGGGAAAGAAAGTGTAACAGCAGTTTGGACATTCATTTTATATTATGAATACTGACGGGAACAGTAAGGTAATAAAACAGGGGTACGTTGTTTATAGGCTGACGGAATTGTTTTACACAGCCTCTAAATTATTCTCGCGTACCAACAACAAAGCAAAAGCCAATATTTGATCGTCCAAACTAAGTGACATATTTCGGGACCAAAACAAGCCTTCAGACGAACGCTTAGCTAGCTAGTGATCGTGCGCGTGACACGACGGGGTACCAAATGGCGGGGATGCTTGACCGGAAGCCTTCAGCTAAACAAGTCGACTTAAACAGTGGTGGTCAGCATCCAATGAGTGATTGCTGTGGTCAATAATTTTGGGGAATTATTTACCGCTACAACTCACTCCCCCCCTAGTGGGGTGGTGAGGACCCTAAGACAGAACCAGCCGGAAGTAAAAAAACTCGATGGTTCCCTTTCGGGTGAAAAAAATCTTCCGAGCGGCTTGGTCGTATGCCTACTGGTTTGTCTGCTTATGCTAATAGGGTGTTTGTACATAGCTTCCTTGTTGTTGCTCGTTGGATCCCGTGCTTCGTTTGTTTCCTGTCCAGTGCCCGTCGCACTTGGAAAAGAAAACAAGAACGCTAAGAACCATGTCGACGAAAATGTACCGAATCAGCTTTTTTTATTAAAAAATGATGTTCATTTACTATACAGTAAAATAATGCTAAGTTCAGAACATCGAAAAAATACATCTAATTAATAATTCTTTTGTGCACGTTAAATGAACTGTTGAAAAAATTTTCGTGTTCAATTGTAATGTATATAAAAAAATTGATACGTCAAAAAAATAGTTAGTACGACAAACGAATGAGTTGCGTGAATCACACGACTTCGTTATGTTAAATAAGTATGAAGATATTCTGGGAACCTTACGGTACGTCCAGAACGGGTTTTCTTGGGAGGCTCAATAGAAGGTTCGGTATCTGTCGCTGTGCTAGTGACCTCATCGATGTCTGAACGATCTTCTGTTACTTGTGGATTTTGGGGTACGGTGAGCTCTATGCTAATAGGATTACCCTCCAAGTAAGCCGGTTTCAGACGGTCAATGCTGATGGTGTCCTCGCGGCCTTTTTTGTCCAAGACAAAGAATTTATCAGAACGTTTAATTACTTTATAAAGTCCGTCATATGGAGGTTCCAGAGGTCTGCGCACAGAGTCGCGACGAACAAATACATGTGTCAATGGAGTTGAAGATTGAACGATCAATTCATGGTTGTTTGCTTAAAATCAACTACCACAATTTTCGCGGAGGCATCAATACGACAGTCATCGTCTCATCGGTCGCTGTTCAGAAAGAAGAGTGAAACATCGTAAGAAGTAATACAATGATTTATTATTGTAATATTTGTTTTCAGACCTTAGCTCGCTTATTCTTTTTATATGTTGGTGTAACAATAAACAAATATCAAGCGGCAGATCGGTGTTTTGGTTTTCTCGTCCGTTATAACTAAGCGTTTCTGAAATCTTCGAAGAACAGCGTGGGCCCGAGCGTAGCGAGAGCTGGGCATTAACGGTTTATGAGACGTGATTGACAGTTTCTGACGATAGAAACAGATCTGGCGGATTCAAACAGTTGGTGAAAGTTTGGATAGTCGCCGTTCATTTCTCCTGGTGCCGGTCAAGTCCTCTTTGAACAAGCAATATCTGGAACTTTTTGGAATTGGGTCAAGTTCAACAATGCCTGGGTCAAAGAAGAGACAGAGTGCCTTGGATGCAAACAGGAAAGTAAGTCATGGTGACTTGTCTGTTACTTGTAACGATGTGTCTGATGTTAAGCATGACATGGTTGATGTTACTGTTTCGCCGTTCAGGGATAATAGGAACATCAAACTCCCTAAATTAGAACCACGGTGTTTTGATGGAAACACGGCCGATTATTTACAATTTGTAAAGGAGTTTGAGATCATGTTGAGTGGTTTTTTATTAAATGATGAATTGAAGTTAATGTATTTGATGAGATATTGCACTGGAGATGCTGCAAGAGCTATACAGTGCTGTAAGTTTATGAAGCCAAAAGAGGGCTACTACGAGGCTATGAGCATATTACGTCAAAGGTTTGGAAGACCTTCGATGATTGCAGGGAAATTATTCGAGGCTGTTAAGGGTAATGGTGGTCAATTACAGGATGACTCCCAGGCACTCACTGAGTTTTTAGATAATTTGCTAATTTACAAGAATGGAATGATTTCGATGAATCGCATGAGTGACCTCAACTCGAGTTTTATACTAGAAGTAATAGCAAGACGTCTACCTACTCGACTGCAAAGGAAGTGGGTGAAGATGAGCTCCCGTATGGAGGATGAGGGTATCGAGCCAAAGTTTGATGATATCCTGAAACTGGTAAATACTAGTGTCAATCAATCTATGAGCAAGTTCGCCAGTCTATTATATCTCACCCCTAGAATAGAGCAGTCTGAGAGCAAAATGCAATCATTGATGACGAGTAGGCCTCAGAGAGGTGGATATCGAGAAGGCTCCATGATGTATAGTAATGCATATAGACCTAGTGAGTGTAACAGGTTTCGTAGTACATCCTCAACAGATAAGTTACAAGATGCAAGACAAACACGGCTTTGTTTTACACGTGTGCAAGAGGTGCATACAGAAGTGAACTGTGAACCAGTGAGCAAGTTCAGTGATAAGCTAAATGTAAACTCCAGGCCTGACTCCGAATTGTGTGACGATAACGGTGTTGTGAAGAAGTCTGTAGTTGCAACTGGTAAGCCATTGTTGAATAGAGTGTCACAGAATAGAGTTACTGCTTCAGAGTGGAGTTCTGACTCCACAAGTTTACAAGGTATTACTAGTCAGAGTGAAGTTATAAAACCTTTAATGATTTGTGAGGAGGAACCAAAATTGTCTACTTCTGTTATTAAAGAGTTTGAAAATGATGAACTTGACGGTAAAGTGAATATTCGTGATAATGATCATGATACTTCACAGTTGTCTTTGGTTGATCATTATGAGATGGGGGATATGCCTACTACTGCTAAGTTAAATAAAGGTTCTGTACAACTACAACGTGAAGTAGAATTGAACGCAGATGCAGTTCCAGAAGGTATGCATACTTGTGAGACAGTCAGTGTAATTGATCAGCGTGTAGCCCACCTATCATCAGATGATAGTGCTAAACCCGAACTAGTAGTGAAAGACAGCAGTGGTGGTAATCTTGCAGTTGGACAACTATCTGAAGGCCGAACAAGAACAGCTTCTGATCCACCGCTAAGTTCATCACCTTGTGTCACTCAGTCATCGTTGGTGTTTTCATCCACAATGAAACAGATGCCCATCAACTCAAGTATCTTCTGCAATGACTATGATAGTATTGGTGCGTTTGAAAAGACGAATATCATTGCTCAGTTTAGTGAGAATAAGCCAAGTGTAAACGAGAGAGTAATTGTTAAATTGACTTGCACGAATAAAGGCATTTCTAGTTTCAAGTTACTATTTGAATGTTATTATCTTTGGTGTAAATTACTCTGTTTCTACACTTGGTTGATGAGATATGTCGTGTGTTTGTTCGTCATCTATATTCTACGATACAATGACATGGGCGTGTTGCCGTTCAGATTTGAGGATATAGCTGATAGAAGGAAGTCAGCAAATGAACTCTGCGACGATTTTCCAACCTAGGGCGTCAACCTGAGAAGGGTTGTAGGCGTACTGCTGTAAGTCCTACAATTCTTCAAAGGGTAGCGCATCAATGAGGAGTCCAGTGTGCTTGGTGTGTGATTTTGTACATATGTTCATATTGTATATACTGAATTGATATCATCTGTCATCTAGCTGTTGGTAATTCTGTTTGTGGCCGGACTTTTTTTTTTTTTTTTTTTTTTTTTTTTTTTTTTTTTTTTTTTTTTTTTTTTTTTTTTTTTTTTTTTTTTTTTTTTTTTTTTTTTTTTTTTTTTTTTTTTTTTTTTTTTTTTTTTTTTTTTTTTTTTTTTTTTTTTTTTTTTTTTTTTTTTTTTTTTTTTTTTTTTTTTTTTTTTTTTTTTTTTTTTATTCCTCAAATTACAATCGTCAACCTGTGAAGGGTTGTATGCGTACTGGTGTAAGTCCTGCAATTCTTCAAAATAATTCCACCAAGACATGATCGGCGAGGTTGTTTGTACTATTTGTATATACGTGTGGTGTGTCATAGCAATTGGTGTATTTTGGATTCATTGTGTTTACTTGTTGTTTTCGTGTCTTGTTGTTATTGCGTAATTTTGTTAAAATTTTCGTCGTGATTACTTCTGAAGTTGTTTCGAGTCTTCTACATCCATGAGTGAATTGATTGATGTTAAGGACAGCAGATGGGGCGTATACGCCGGGGAGGCTAGGCTATTTCTGAGAATGAAATGCACACGGAGATAATTGTTAGCTGCGGTCCGACACGCCGGGGAGAAAGAGTGTAAACGACTGAGGCTTGCATGCGTCACCACTACTAGAACTGAGGCAGAATGAGTGACAAGCGATTGCAGTGGTAATTGGTAGTGAGTAGATAAGAGGATGTGCGTAGAGTATCATGAGTTGGTGCTATGGTCACGTTGCATTCTGCAAGAGTCATTCTAGCAAATGGCGATTGTGTTGCAAGATGTCAAGAGGAGGTCTCTGTCTGGAAGCGCAGGTCGTCATTGATGTGTGAGATTGTGCTGTGGGTATGCTTGTGGTGTGTTGGCTTTTCTGTTTGTTTTCCATTTCAGCTCTGTCCGTGTGACCCAGGTTCTCGCAATGGCATCCAAGTCAACGTGCATTGGTCGTGAAGGAAAAAAGGGTTGGATCCATTTTTTGCCGGGGAGTGTCAATGGAGTTGAAGATTGAACGATCAATTCTTGGTTGTTTGCTTAAAATCAACTACCACAATTTTCGCGGAGGCATCAATACGACAGTCATCGTCTCATCGGTCGCTGTTCAGAAAGAAGAGTGAAACATCGTAAGAAGTAATACAATGATTTATTTTTGTAATATTTGTTTTCAGACCTTAGCTCGCTTATTCTTTTTATATGTTGGTGTAACAATAAACAAATATCAAGCGGCAGATCGGTGTTTTGGTTTTCGCGTCCGTTATAATTAACCGTTTCTGAAAACTTCGAAGAACAGCGTGGGCCCGAGCGTAGCGAGAGCTGGGCATTAACGGTTTATGAGACGTGATTGACACTAGTATTTACCAGTTTCAGGATATCATCAAACTTTTGCTCGATGCCCTCATCCTCCATACGGGAGCTCATCTTCAAACACTTCCTTTGCAGTCGAGTAGGGAGACGTCTTGCTATTACTTCTAGTATAAAACTCGAGTTGAGGTCACTCATGCGATTCATCGAAATCATTCCATTCTTGTAAATTAGCAAATTATCTAAAAACTCAGTGAGTGCCTGGGAGTCATCCTGTAATTGACCACCATTACCCTTAACAGCCTCGAATAATTTCCCTGCAATCATCGAAGGTCTTCCAAACCTTTGACGTAATATGCTCATAGCCTCGTAGTAGCCCTCTTTTGGCTTCATAAACTTACAGCACTGTATAGCTCCTGCAGCATCTCCAGTGCAATATCTCATCAAATACATCAACTTCAATTCATCATTTAATAAAAAACCACTCAACATGATCTCAAACTCCTTTACAAATTGTAAATAATCGGCCGTGTTTCCATCGAAACACCGTGGTTCTAATTTAGTGAGTTTGATGTTCCTATTATCCCTGAACGGCGAAACAGTAACATCAACCATGTCATGCTTAACATCAGACATATCGGTAAAAGTACCAGACAAGTCACCATGACTTGCTTTCCTGTTTGCATCTAAGGCACTCTGTCTCTTCTTTGACCCAGGCATTGTTGAACTTGACCCAATTCCAAAAGGTTCCAGATATTGCTTGTTCAAAGAGGACTTGACCGGCACCAGGAGAAATGAACGGCGACTATCCAAACTTTCACCAACTGTTTGAATCCGCCAGATCTGTTTCTATCGTCAGAAACTGTCAATCACGTCTCACAAACCGTTAATGCCCAGCTCTCGCTACGCTCGGGCCCACGCTATTCTTGAAGTTTTCATAAACGCTTAGTTATAACGGACGAGAAAACCAAAACACCGATCTGCCGCTTGATATTTGTTTATTGTTACACCAACATATAAAAATTTTAACTGAACTAAGGTTTCTGAAGATGTTTCGCTCTTCTTTCTGAATAGCGACCGATGAGACGATGACTGTCGTATTGATGCCTCCGCGGAAGTTGATTTTGAGCAAACAACCAAGAATTGATCGTTCAATCTGCAACTCCATTGACATATATGTTATTCTTCAACCTAATGAGCTGACTGTTGTTACGCTTTTCTATTTCCGTTTCTGTCTGTTAGTCTGAATAACTTCGCTAATCATATCTATTATTATTATTACTATCTATTGTCTCTTGTTGACGATACCGAAGGACTAACTGGCGAAAGGATCAACTGCAATCACCGTAGTAACAGTCTTAACGTACCTCACACTACAAACCACATATAATTAATCCCAGCACTACTTTCTTTGGAGTCAACCAAAGCTACGGCAATCGAGTGGCGGGACAAGCTACGCAGAAGTTTACCGAAGATCAGGAACCTATACCTTACAATCAAGAGGCGAGCACAAAGAAATCAAATTGGTTTATACTAGCTCGCAAAAACGATATTGGATGACTGACTGTAATTCAACACCTTGTTATTTTTCCATGCATTTCCAGAAGTAGATTATCATCCTTATTGCAGCTCTTCCAGTCCAGAATCAGCATCCACTGCTCCTTTTTAAGAAGGATCAGGGTGATTTCAGTACATACTGCGTTCACTTCAAGCAGATAAATTATCCATGTACCTTATTTTTTTTTTTATTTTTGATTTACAGCTTGATTCCACACTGTTTTCTCGGTACAAGTATGGAATTTTCAGCATGGATATCGGTAGCCCAAATTTTGCAGGCCGACCATAGATATCAGGTGTGCGTCGGCGGGGGTTTGAACCTCGGACCATGTTCATGGTCGGCGAGAGTCCCAACCACTGTGCCACCGACGCACAGGCATTGTTGACACGTTGGTTAGTTTTTGCTGAGAATTGCTGTAAATTTGATCGTTTTAGCGTCCCATGCCTATATTAACGCTGAATTAAGTCTCACCAAGGCGAGAGTAAATAGACACCGAAATCAAATGACCTTGGTTCTGCCAATCAGATAGCACAGCATTACAAATGGACGTTAGTCATAATCCTCGTAGAAAATGTCTCCTAGATTTGGTTTTTGACTTATCTGTGGAAAATGTGTTGATAGGAAGGAATAAAACATGCATATGTGGAGGGTTAATGACTCCGCAGAAGTATTACCGGGATATTGATGGTTATACATTCAGATGCAACCATCTTGTATGAGGAAGCATCTATAAGTTGGTAAGTGATACCTAATAGAGGATTCTTTTAGGCAATTTTTTCTCGAAACCAAACCTCTCCCTGAGTAATATATTGCGTATATGCAACCAGTATCTGCTACAGCTGGAGAATTCTCCAGCTCTATTTAAATAGAGAATACATTGGTTTGATATGTCTATAACCACTCCTGTGAAAATCTGGGACCAGTTTTCGCAGCATATTAGGGATATATAACCTGTATGAATCATTTTTGTTATATATATGTCATAGATAAACTTCTTTGTAAATTAAGTACCACTTTTCACCTAGGGGAATCTGATTGGCCGTTACAAGGTTGTCTGAAATAATTCAAACATTCTATAGTGAGTAAATTCTGAATCTATTCTGAAATTGATTCTTTAGTGTCACGGACTAGAACTCAGTGAAGGTTTTCAGGATGACTAGCACTAATTCAGCAGCCTGATCTTTTTCTAGGCATTTTCAGGAGTGGAGTAGAACCTGGCGGGTTTGCTTATCAGCGTTGTTCCAGCCCTCACAGGACATAATAAACACGGACTAGCTATACTTCAGGACGAAAAGACTTTATTTGGCACCCAGCTCTCCCTTAGGGCACGACCAGCGTTATTTCAGAAGATAGTGGGTAGATAGAATCTTCATTTACCATAATAAGGTCAGAATACGTTTAGAATTGTTGTAAGCTTAGGGTTGCTGCGGTATAAGCGACAAATCGTATAAGTGACTGTTACTCAGGATATGCTATGAACTAAAAATCTTCGGCTGATAAAACGCAGTAAATAAGTCACGGATCGTTGTGGTTTCTAACTGAAATCCAAAGAGTTCTCATCTTGAAACAATCAACGAAAGTATGCTTTACACTGTCACTCTTAGGCACTTAAAGGGAAAGAAAGTGTAACAGCAGTTTGGACACTCATTTTATATTATGAATACTAACGGGAACAATAAGGTAATAAAACAGGGGTACGTTGTTTATAGGCTGACGGAATTGTCTTACACAGCCTCTAGATTATTCTCGCGTACCAACAACAAAGCAAAAGCCAATATTTGATCGTCCAAACTAAGTGACATATTTCGGGACCGAAACAAGCCTTCAGACGAACGCTTAGCTAGCTAGTGATCGTGCGCGTGACACGACGGGGTACCAAATGGTGGGGATGCTTGACCGGAAGCCTTCAGCTAAACAAGTCAACTTAAACAGTGGTGGTCAGCATCCAATGAGTGATTGCTGTGGTCAATAATTTTGGGTAATTATTTACCGCTACAACTCACTCCCCCCCTAGTGGGGTGGTGATGACCCTAAGACAGAACTAGCCGGAAGTAAAAAAACTCTATGGTTCTGTTTCGGGTGAAAAAGATCTTCCGAGCGGCTTGGTCGTATGCCTACTGGTTTGTCTGCCTATGCTAATAGGGTGTCTGTACATAGCTTCCTTGTTGTTGCTCGTTGGATCCCGTGCTTCGTTTGTTTCCTGTCCAGTGCCCGTCGCACTTGGAAAAGAAAACAAGAACGCTAAGAACCATGTCGACGAAAATGTACCGAATCAGCTTTTTTTGTTAAAAAATGATGTTCATTTACTATACAGTAAAATAATGCTAAGTTCAGAACGTCGAAAAAATACATCTAATTAATAATTCTTTTGTGCACGTTAAATGAACTGTTGAAAAAAGTTTCGTGTTCACTGTTAATGTATATAAAAAAATTGATACGTCAAAAAAATAGTTAGTACGACAAACGAATGAGTTGCGTGAATCACACGACTTCGTTATGTTAAATAAGTATGAAGATATTCTGGGAACCTTACGGTACGTCCAGAACGGGTTTCCTTGAGATGCTCAATAGAAGGTTCGGTAGCTGTCGCTGTGCTAGTGACCTCATCGATGTCTGAACGATCTTCTGTTACTTGTGGATTTTGGGGTACGGTGAGCTCTATGCTAATAGGATTACCCTCCAAGTAAGCCGGTTTCAGACGGTCGATGCTGACGTTGTCCTCGCGGCCTTTTTTGTCCAAGACAAAGAATTTATCAGAACGTTTAATTACTTTATAAAGTCCGTCATATGGAGGTTCCAGAGGTCTGCGCACAGAGTCGCGACGAACAAATACATGTGTCAATGGAGTTGAAGATTGAACGATCAATTCTTGGTTGTTTGCTCAAAATCAACTTCCCCAATTTTCGCGGAGGCATCAATACGACAGTCATCGTCTCATCGGTCGCTGTTCAGAAAGAAGAGTGAAACATCGTCAGAAGTAATACAATGATTTATTATTGTAATATTTGTTTTCAGACCTTAGTTCGCTTATTCTTTTTATATGTTGGTGTAACAATAAACAAATATCAAGCGGCAGATCGGTGTTTTGGTTTTTTCGTCCGTTATAACTAAGCGTTTCTGAAATCTTCGAAGAACAGCGTGGGCCCGAGCGTAGCGAGAGCTGGGCATTAACGGTTTATGAGACGTGATTGACAGTTTCTGACGATAGAAACAGATCTGGCGGATTCAAACAGTTGGTGAAAGTTTGGATAGTCGCCGTTCATTTTTCCTGGTGCCGGTCAAGTCCTCTTTGAACAAGCAATATCTGGAACTTTTTGGAATTGGGTCAAGTTCAACAATGCCTGGGTCAAAGAAGGGACAGAGTGTCTTGGATGCAAACAGGAAAGTAAGTCATGGTGACTTGTCTGTTAATTGTAACGATGTGTCTGATGTTAAGCATGACATGGTTGATGTTACTGTTTCGCCGTTCAGGGATAATAGGAACATCAAACTCCCTAAATTTGAACCACGGTGTTTTGATGGAAACCCGGCTGATTATTTACAATTTGTAAAGGAGTTTGAGATCATGTTGAGTGGTTTTTATTAAATGATGAATTGAAGTTAATGTATTTGATGAGATATTGCACTGGAGATGCTGCAAGAGCTATACAGTGCTGTAAGTTTATGAAGCCAAAAGAGGGCTACTACGAGGCTATGAGCATATTACGTCAAAGGTTTGGAAGACCTTCGATGATTGCAGGGAAATTATTCGAGGCTGTTAAGGGTAATGGTGGTCAATTACAGGATGACTCCCAGGCACTCACTGAGTTTTTAGATAATTTGCTAATTTACAAGAATGGAATGATTTCGATGAATCGCATGAGTGACCTCAACTCGAGTTTTATACTAGAAGTAATAGCAAGACGTCTACCTACTCGACTGCAAAGGAAGTGGGTGAAGATAAGCTCCCGTATGGAGGATGAGGGTATCGAGCCAAAGTTTGATGATATCCTGAAACTGGTAAATACTAGTGTCAATCAATCTATGAGCAAGTTCGCCAGTCTATTATATCTCACCCCTAGAATAGAGCAGTCTGAGAGCAAAATGCAATCATTGATGACGAGTAGGCCTCAGAGAGGTGGATATCGAGAAGGCTCCATGATGTCTAGTAATGCATATAGACCTAGTGAGTGTAACAGGTTTCGTAGTACATCCTCAACAGATAAGTTACAAGATGCAAGACAAACACGGTTGTGTTTTACACGTTTGCAAGAGGTGCATACAGAAGTGAACTGTGAACCAGTGAGCAAGTTCAGTGATAAGCTAAATGTAAACTCCAGGCCTGACTCCGAATTGTGTGACGATAACGGTGCAGTGAAGAAGTCTGTAGTTGCAACTGGTAAGCCATTGTTGAATAGAGTGTCACAGAATAGAGTTACTGCTTCAGAGTGCAGTTCTGACTCCACAAGTTTACAAAGTATAACTAGTCAGAGTGAAGATATAAAACCTTTAATGATTTGTGAGGAGGAACCAAAATTGTCTACTTCTGTTATTAAAGAGTTTGAAAATGATGAACTTGACGGTAAAGTGAATATTCGTGATAATGATCATGATACTTCACAGTTGTCTTTGGTTGATCATTATGAGATGGGGGATATGCCTACTACTGCTAAGTTAAATAAAGGTTCTGTACAACTACAACGTGAAGTAGAATTGAACGCAGATGCAGTTCCAGAAGGTGTGCATACTTGTGAGACAGTCAGTGTAATTGATCAGCGTGTAGCCCACCTATCATCAGATGATAGTGCTAAACCCGAACTAGTAGTGAAAGACAGCAGTGGTGGTAATCTTGCAGTTGGACAAATTTCTGAAAGCCGAACAACAACAGCTTCTGATCCACCGCTAAGTTCATCACCTTGTGTCACTCAGTCATCGTTGGTGTTTTCATCCACAATGAAACAGATGCCCATCAACTCAAGTATCTTGTGCAATGACTATGATAGTATCAGTTCGTTTGAAAGGACGAATATCATTGGTCAGTTTAGTGAGGATAAGCCAAGTGTAAACGAGAGAGTAATTGTTAAATTGACTTGCACGAATAAAGGCATTTCTAGTTTCAAGTTACTATTTGAATGTTATTATCTTTGGTGTAAATTACTCTGTTTCTACACTTGGTTGATGAGATATGTCGTGTGTTTGTTCGTCATCTATATTCTACGATACAATGACATGGGCGTGTTGCCGTTCAGATTTGAGGATATAGCTGATAGAAGGAAGTCAGCAAATGAACTCTGCGACGATTTTCCAACCTAGGGCGTCAACCTGAGAAGGGTTGTAGGCGTACTGCTGTAAGTCCTACAATTCTTCAAAGGGTAGCGCATCAATGAGGAGTCCAATGTGCTTGGTGTGTGATTTTGTACATATGTTCATATTGTATATACTGAATTGATATCATCTGTCATCTAGCTGTTGGTAATTCTGTTTGTGTCCGGACTTGACTTCCACTTGGATCATCAACCTGAGAAGGAATGTAGGCGTACTGCTGTAAGTCCTACAGTTCTTCAAGGTAGTTTTCGTGCAGAATCCACAACATTTGATGTGTTGATTGTACATATGTTTGTGTTAAATAATTGTGTGAGTTCCAATTATGTAATTGTTGGTTAATCTTGTTTGTGTCCGGACATTCCTCAAATTACAATCGTCAACCTGTGAAGGGTTGTAGGCGTACTGGTGTAAGTCCTGCAATTCTTCAAAGGAATTCCACCAAGACATGATCGGCGAGGTTGTTTGTACTATTTGTATATACGTGTGGTGTGTCATAGCAATTGGTGTTTTTGGATTCATTGTGTTTACTTGTTGTTTTCGTGTCTTGTTGTTATTGCGTAATTTTGTTAAAATTTTCGTCGTGATTACTTCTGAAGTTGTTTCGAGTCTTCTACATCCATGAATGAATTGATTGATGTTAAGGACAGCAGATGGGTCGTATACGCCGGGGAGGCTAGGCTATTGCTGAGAATGAAATGCACACGGAGATAATTGTTAGCTGCGGTCCGACACGCCGGGGAGAAAGAGTGTAAACGACTGAGGCTCGCATGCGTCACCGCTACTAGAACTGAGGCAGAATGAGTGACAAGCGATTGCAGTGGTAATTGGTAGTGAGTAGATAAGAGGATGTGCGTAGAGTATCATGAGTTGGTGCCATGGTCACGTTGCATTCTGCAAGAGTCATTCTAGCAAATGGCGATTGTGTTGCAAGATGTCAAGAGGAGGTCTCTGTCTGGAGGCGCAGGTCGTCATTGATGTGTGAGATTGTGCTGTGGGTATGCTTGTGGTGTGTTGGCTTTTCTGTTTGTTTTCCATTTCAGCTCTGTCCGTGTGACCCAGGTTCTCGCAATGGCATCCAAGTCAACGTGCATTGGTCGTGAAGGAAAAAAGGGTTGGATCCATTTTTTGCCGGGGAGTGTCAATGGAGTTGAAGATTGAACGATCAATTCTTGGTTGTTTGCTTAAAATCAACTTCCACAATTTTCGCGGAGGCATCAATACGACAGTCATCGTCTCATCGGTCGCTGTTCAGAAAGAAGAGTGAAACATCGTAAGAAGTAATACAATGATTTATTATTGTAATATTTGTTTTCAGACCTTAGCTCGCTTATTCTTTTTATATGTTGGTGTAACAATAAACAAATATCAAGCGGCAGATCGGTGTTTTGGTTTTCGCGTCCGTTATAACTAACCGTTTCTGAAAACTTCGAAGAACAGCGTGGGCCCGAGCGTAGCGAGAGCTGGGCATTAACGGTTTATGAGACGTTATTGACAACATGTGAAGAAGTTTTTACGCACGGGTGAACAAAAGCATCAATGGCTTGTGGACGAATGGGAGCAGGTTTAACTGAACGCATTGCGTTTGTAAGCCTACTGACGTATGAAGCGTGATCTACCACTGGTGGGAAGCTCGAGGGAGAAACAAATTCACCAGGCAGTCGTAGTGTCGTGCCATATACTAGCTCGGCGCTAGTACAACCAGCATCGGTTTTCAAGGCGTTTCGTATCCCTAGGAGAACTAACGGAAGGGATTCAGTCCAATGGGTGGTGTTTGCAGCTGACAGACCAGCTTTCAGCTGTCTGTGTAGACGTTCTACCATACCATTAGCTTGAGGATGGTAGGCTGTTGTTCGAAAACGCATGCAACCTATGATTTTAGTCAGGGCGAAGAATAAGCCACTTTCGAATTGCCGCCCGCGATCAGTTGTTATGGAAGATGGGCATCCAAAGTTAGCGATCCATCTTTCTACGAAGACGCGTGCGACTGTTTCAGCAGATACATCCTTGATGGGTACTGCTTCCGGCCATCGTGTGAATCGATCGATGCAAGTTAAAATATAGGCATATCCATGGGATTCAGGAAGGGGTCCAACCAAATCTATATGGACGTGTTCAAAACGAGCGTCAGGGAGAAGAAAGGTGCCAAGTGGGCTTTTGGTGTGTCTTATCACCTTGCACTTTTGACAAGCTAAGCACGTGTGTGCCCATTCCCTTACTTCTTTATTAATGCCAGGCCAACAAAACCGACTAGTTACGAGCTTGACAGTAGTTCGAATACCTGGGTGAGATAAGCCATGCAACGTATTGAAGACGTTACGGCGATAACTTTTAGGCACGATGGGGCGAGGAGTACTCGTGGAAATGTCACATAGAATAGTATCTCTTCCCATACCTAAGGGTTTCTCAGCTAATTGTAGAGTTGTTTTCGACAACTCATGTTGAAGCTCGGTATCTTCTTTTTGAAGACGAGCCAGTTTTACAAGGTCTATGCCGTCGATTTGGGTGAGGGAACAAACGCGCGACAAGGCATCTGCCACAGTGTTGTTTACTCCGGATACATGGCGAATATCTGATGTAAACTGTGAGACGTAATCCAGTTGTCGTGATTCCCTGGGTGAATACTTATCTGAAGGTGAGTTCAGAGAGTACGTCAGAGGTTTGTGATCAGTAAAAATTATGAATTCACGACCCTCTACTGAATGTCGAAAATGACGTATAGCACAGTACATAGCCAGAAGTTCTCTGCCGAATGTGCTGTACTTCGTTTCAGCTAATTGAAGGCGCCTGGAGAAAAAGGCGAGTGGTTGCCACTCTTTGTCAACTAGCTGTTGTAGAACTGCGCCGATTGCAGTGTTTGATGCATCAACCGAGATACTTAACGGTGCCGTTGGATCCTGATACATCAGAAGTGTGGCATTCGCAATAGCTTTTTTAATCTGGGTAAAAGCATTTCGAGCAGACGCGTCAAGTTCTATGGACTTGTTATTCCCTCGAAGGAGGTCTGTCAATGGCTGAATCAGAGAGGCACAGTTGGGAATAAAGCGTCGATAATAACTTACTAAGCCGTTAAAAGTGCGGAGACTTTTCACCGTCTGTGGCTCTGGAAAGTTCAGTATAGCCTCGACCTTAGTAGCCAGTGGGCGAATGCCCTTGCAGTCAATAGTGTGACCCAGAAAGTCGAGTGAGTCAACACCGATTTGACATTTTGAATATTAATGGTAACACCATGTTGGCGTAACCTTTCAAATGCCAAGTCCAAGTGCCTAAGGTGAGTTTCCTTGTCTGGACTGGCAATGAGGCAGTCGTCTAAGTATGCGTATACAAAGTCGAGACCGCGAAATACTTCGTCAATGAAGCGTTGGAATGTTTGGGCTGCATTCCGGAGACCGAATGGCATACGTAGAAATTCAAAAAGTCCGAAAGGCGTAATGATAGCCGTTTTCGGGATATCTTCTGTTGCCATCGGGATTTGGTTATACGCTTTAACCAAGTCGATTTTGGAGAATATAGTCGCGCCGGATAAGGTTGCCGTCAAGTCGTGTATATGAGGCAACGGGTAGCAATCAGGGGTTGTTTTGGCATTCACTCGCCGGTAATCACCGGTGGGTCGCCAATCGTTGCTATCCTTTTTCGGAACCATATGAAGTGGGGATGCCCATGGGCTATTCGAAGGTCGAATGATGCCAAGGCTAAGCATATGGTCAAATTCATTCCTGGCGATTCTCAGTTTGTCAGGAGCTAATCGTCGTGCTTTAGATGTCACAGGTTGTCCTGTGGTAATGATGTGGTGCATAACATTGCTGGTTATGCACGGTAGGTCGTTCGACGGGCAATTAAGTTCCGGATACTTGTCAACAATAGGTTGAAAAGTTGGATCAAGGATTGCCTTTATCTTAACGGGTGACAAACTAGGGCCTATGTAGCTGATGCCTTTGATAGACAGACTAGTAGTATTGTCAATCAGTCGTTTTCGGCGGACGTCTACGAGTAAATCATGATGATTAAGTAGGTCCGTGCCAATGATGGGCATTGTAACGTCAGCGAGAAGGAAAATCCATCGAATAGGTTTGCGTAAACCTACGTTCAGATAGACGTATTTCCTACCAAAGGTTGCGATTGGTTTTCCATTTGCAGCCTGTAAGTTGAAGGTAGGTTCCTTCTGTCGATCTGCTGCTGTAGCAGGAAGGACGCTGACTTCGGCGCCTGTGTCGACTAAGTATCGAGTCTGGCTTATCACATCATGGATGTAAAGTAGGCGGCTAGTGCCACCGGCGACGGTTGCCGCTAACGCGTGCCGGCGGGATAGTTTCCCGCAGACTTTGAGACATTTCCGAAGTTACAAGGCTTACGGCAACACTTCGCTTCTTGGCCATAGGTGTTGTGGTACCAGCACCAGTCAGGGTTTTTCAGTGAACGTGGTTTGGACTTAGATCGACCACGTGAGTTCCTGCGTTGAGGAGATTTAGGACGACGGTCGGAGGATTTAGAAGGCATGTTTGACCTAAACATCTGCTGGATGGAGTTGCATAACTCTATCATTGCAGGATCCTTACTCGAAGTCTGCTTAGTCATCGAGCATATTTCGGGAACTGACCGTTTGGTAATCTCTAGAATCCTATCTGCAGTAATAGCTAAGTCCTCTATTACAGTACCCTGAAGTGTCACAAGTACGGTCTGTACAGACTGTGGCAGCTTGGTTAAGAAGATTTCTCTAAACAGTCCTTCGTCGAACTGACTTTGGCCAACAACTTCTTTCATTCTTGTCAGCATGCTCACGGCTGACTGATCTCCTAACTCGATGTTACGAAATAATTCTTCCAGACGTTGTCGGTCCGTGAGAACGTTTCTCCTGAGGAGGGATGCTTTGAGCAACTCGTACGAGTTACTTACCTCGGGACTGAACATCTGTGATGTTACGTACTTGCTGAATTTCCGCGGTAGGTTGTGAATAACTGCAAGTAACTGTGAACGTTGATCGGTTATCCCATGCTCACAAAAATCTGCTTCAGCTAGCTGAGACCACGTTTCAGCATTATCTGGCCAGTATGGTACGAGCTGAATGGTTTTAGGAGTTGAGCGGATACGAATGACCTTGGGACTAAGATCACTCATGACGAAAATTATGTCGAATAATATATGGTACAAGAATAGATACAAAATGGAACGAACTCACGGGGGTTATCTGCGGATTTATCATGGATGAAGTTTGCGGTTGGGCTCACCAGGTTATATGTTGACGGAATTGCCTTGCTTAGCCTCTGAATTATTCTCGCGTACCAACAACAAAATAAACTTTAATACACAAAATATAGCATCGGCGGTAAGGACATTAAAAGCTAACAGTAGTTGCGGGATAGACGATATACCATCCGTCATATACAAAAACGGTGGCACGGATATGATAGCACTATTACTTAGAATATTTAATATCTCACTAGTGACTGAAACCTACCCTGAAACTTGGAAAAACACATATATATTACCTAAGCATAAAGGAGGGGCCAAAACTAGTGCATGTAATTATAGGCCTATCAATATAACACCTGTCATATCAAGGATCATGGAGAAAGTAATCAAGGACCAAATGTCAGACTACTTTCTAAAACATAAACTCATCAACCTGTCACAACACGGATTCCTCAAGAAAAGATCTTGCGTCACTTGCCATATAGACTTTTTCAACGAAGTCACCTATAGAAGAGATAGGAGAGAGCTAGTAATTATCCTCTATTTCGATATAAGGAAAGCCTTCGACAGAGTCCCACATAGCCTGCTAGTCGGTAGGCTATGCTCACTAGGGATACGCAACCCCCTCTACAATTGGATAAAATCATTTCTGTATGACAGGAATCAGACAACTAAAGTTGGCTCAATGACCTCCAGACCTAGACCAATCAGCAGTGGTGTCATCCAGGGGAGTGTATTGGGACCCCTTCTTTTCATTATATACATAAACAGTATATGTGAATGTTTTAGTATAGGCAAGCCAATACTGTATGCAGATGACTTGAAGGTGACATATACCTGCACAAATACAGATATCGGCCCAACTATGAACTCCATACATGAAGAATTAGCAAAAATGGATAGATGGTGTGACACCTGGAGACTAGAGTTTAATGTTGAAAAGTGTGGATGGCTCTGCATAGGCTGTTCCAACCTTGACCTCAACCTAGCAATTCAGGGCCACAAAATCCCCAGACTCAAATCTGTACTAGACCTAGGACTGAAATATTCACACAATCTATCATTTTCAGAGCATATCTCGAATCAAGTGTCGAAATCACGAAGGCTTATTGGTTTCCTACTCAGGAACTTCTACAGAAACGAGTCCAGAATACTACTGTACAAGGTATGTGTGCGCCCACTCCTAGATTACTGCTCATTCATATTCAGCAGTACACGCATAGAAGACAAACTGAAAGTAGAAGGAGTACAGAGGTACTTCACGCGAAAAGTACTCGGAACCGATAACGGCACAAACTACTCTACCAGATGTGAAATCCTGGGACTAGAAACATTATGGTTAAGGCGTCTGCGACTAAATCTGGTACTCTTCTATAAGCTTCTTAACCAAATAGTGTATACCCCTGCTAACTATACTCGGTTCTCAGGTAACACAGGATACAACCTTAGACACACTAAAGGTACAGTGGCTATAGAGCCATGTAAAACAGCCACCAGGCAAAAGTTTTTCTTGATTAGGTATGCCCAAATATGGAACAAACTACCTGAGAAAACGCGACTAGCAAGCACATTGGCCTCCTTTGAAAAGGCACTTAATGACACACTAAGTGAGTTTGTAATTGATACCAATGGTAATTCCCATGTAAGAGTTTCAGAAATCATAGGCCCATTTAATGTATGAACTCAGAGACTACACCTGTTGTTTGTTTTGCCTCTATTTATAATTCCAGACAAAAAAGCAGCAGTCATGACAATAACACCCATTCAATCAAGAGTCGATCAAACTATGTCTACCTGATACAAAGGGCGAACCATAACCAACATACAAATGAAATATGAGAAAACAAGGTAGAAACTTACCGCAACACCACATGAAAAGATAAAAGTTACTTGAACATCATTTATAATCCACCAACTGGTCTCCTACCCAAAAAGAATGCGGCTATGTTTTATCCAAAATGGCGAGGAAATACATAAATCCACAGCTGCTGTTGTAAAACACTCAGTGGGGGTAGGAGCCAACAAAGTAATCCTTTCAAAGCATATGTATACTTCAAATGGACACGGAGACTCTGTAGAATACGTCATAATCCAAATCACTGCCTCTACAGCGCCAATAAACCTGGATATCTATGATATAACGAAAACATGCTGAAAGCTGCATCTCAGATCAAGTTGGTTCATTCGATGGTAATGATCTACTCCTGCATGCCTTATTCGACATCTTGAATGGAATGGTTCGCAGTTATTCTCGTAGTAGATCGAGAAGAATAAAAAATTCACCGGTTGCTGAATCAAATTACTTCTCTGCATGTTTAACTGTATTCTAACTGCTATGATTAATTCCAAACCATTTATCTCATAATCACTCAAATTCCAGGAACGATCCAATTCTACCATTTAAAGACGCTGGCGAACATGCTGTAAATGAGTATTCACGATCTGAAATGAAGAAGCAACTGGAGTTCAAACAGTTTTTCAACATTTTACTCAACTTACGAGTACAGTCCGCCATGCAGACACAAATGGCGCAAATGGATAATTCTGGAATCGACCTCGGCACCATTTGATGCAGTAAAACAACTTAGCATGACCTTATCTAGTTTTCGCCTCCACGATCAAATTTCTTTCCTGTTATGAAACTACGATAAGACTGCTGAAAAATGGAATAAATATATCACTGATCTCAACATAATACATCAATAAACTTTAAGCCAAGGGTGCTGTTCACAACAAAGTTATATGGAGAATTGACTTCAAGCTTTATTTTTCCCAGATATCTGTATTACATTCATGTGATGTCTGGGTTTTTTGTTAATGCGAAGACAATATTTCTATATCTCTTTATGTGCTACACAAACAGACTTTATAGCAGACTGTTCCGACTGACTCTAATGTCAGAAAGAACAACCAAACTGTAAATCCATTATACATCAAATTACGTGCAATTTATATAACAACTTATCCATGCCTGTACAATAGGTATGTTCCTGCATAAACAGGAAGGAATATATTATTATTATTATTAAAACAATATTTATGCATGCCTATACAATGAAGAAGCAACTGGTTTTTAAACAGTTTTCAACATTTTACTCAACTTACGAGTACAGTCCGCCATGCAGACACAAATCGCCCCATTCTGCAGGAACAGCAATATACAAATTAAAGGCTCGAGATATTTCTGATTTTTATGAGGGCTTAGATCTTTATCTTGAAAAAGATAATAATCAACGCCTTGACATATCATGCTTCTACCTGTAAATATATACCATTCGCTCAGCCTATTGTTGAGACGCGACCATGTGGGATCTGCACAGATTTATGGGGCATCTTATAAATCAACTTGCTGTCCATTGTCGGATCTTTAAATACCACTTCACAATGTCTTATCGGATTCATTTTCTAATAACGTCTTTACTTAATCCTCATTATATCCCATTAAACATAACATTTTATAGCTCTTTATGAATTTGATTCGACTTATTCTATTCCTATTCTCTGTGAGGTACGGTTGTGCACCAAGTGCACAAAAAAGCATAAAATAAAAAATTCGACATAAGGAAAAAATGTATTAAAATCAAAAGTGGACATCATGGTAGTACGAGATATACACGTAGCATTATACATTGCAAATGAACGTTGTCAGCCTAGGGAGTTTTCTTTATTATTGCATTTATTAGTGATACTTGCACTTCCCCATTTCATTACATTTTATTGATTCACCTTAGCACTTTTACTTTTCTAAAAACAGCTTTCAATCCCTTGTAAACGTTGTACTTACCTCAATATTGGTTGGTTATCGTATGCCAACAACCACGGGATGAAAACGAAACGAAGTTGATTTTCCCGCTCAACCTGCAGGACAATTGTAGAATTCAATAACTATACAGCCTAGTTCAGACAATGAGTGTATTTATATAGATATCAAATATTTAACTATCGAAACATTATCAACTTGTAGACAACCTACGATTTGATATTATATCATACTTGATCGTGCCTGTAAAAATGGAATGCATTTTCATGTAAATTTATATGTTTATATGAGAATATACATTATTATTATTATTAAATGGCGCAAATGGATAATTCTGGAATCGACCTCGGCACCATTTGATGCAGTAAAACAACTTAGCATGACCTGATCTAGCTTTCGCCTCCACGATCAAATTTCTTTCCTGTTATGAAACTACGATAAGACTGCTGAAAAATGGAATAAATATATCACTGATCTCAACATAATACATCAATAAACTTTAAGCCAACGGTGCTGTTCACAACAAAGTTATTTGGAGAATTGACTTCAAGCTTTATTTTTCCCATATATCTGTATTACATTCATGTGATGTCTAGGTTTTTTGTTAATGCGAAGACAATATTTCTATATCTCTTTATATGCTTCACAAACAGACTTTATAACAGACTGTTCCGACTGACTCTAATGTCAGAAAGAACAACCAAACTGTAAATCCATTATACATCAAATTACGTGCAATTTATATAACAACTTATCCATGCCTGTACAATAGGTATGTTCCTACATAAACAGGAAGGAATATATTATTATTATTATTAAAACAATATTTATGCATGCCTATACAATGAAGAAGCAACTGGTTTTTAAACAGTTTTCAACATTTTACTCAACTTACGAGTACAGTCCGCCATGCAGACACAAATCGCCCCATTCTGCAGGAACAGCAATATACAAATTAAAGGCTCGAGATATTTCTGATTTTTATGAGGGCTTAGATCTTTATCTTGAAAAAGATAATAATCAACGCCTTGACATATCATGCTTCTACCTGTAAATATATACCATTCGCTCAGCCTATTGTTGAGATGCGACCATGTGGGATCTGCACAGATTTATGGGGCATCTTATAAATCAACTTGCTGTCCATTGTCGGATCTTTAAATACCACTTCACAATGTCTTATCGGATTCATTTTCTAATAACGTCTTTACTTAATCCTCATTATATCCCATTAAACATAACATTTTATAGCTCTTTATGAATTTGATTCGACTTATTCTATTCCTATTCTCTAGGAGGTACGGTTGTGCACCAAGTGCACAAAAAAGCATAAAATAAAAAATTCGACATAAGGAAAAAATGTATTAAAATCAAAAGTGGACATCATGGTAGTACGAGATATACACGTAGCATTATACATTGCAAATGAACGTTGTCAGCCTAGGGAGTTTTCTTTATTATTGCATTTATTAGTGATACTTGCACTTCCCCATTTCATTACATTTTATTGATTCACCTTAGCACTTTTACTTTTCTAAAAACAGCTTTCAATCCCTTGTAAACGTTGTACTTACCTCAATATTGGTTGGTTATCGTATGCCAACAACCACGGGATGAAAACGAAACGAAGTTGATTTTCCCGCTCAACCTGCAGGACAATTGTAGAATTCAATAACTATACAGCCTAGTTCAGACAATGAGTGTATTTATATAGATATCAAATATTTAACTATCGAAACATTATCAACTTGTAGACAACCTACGATTTGATATTATATCATACTTGATCGTGCCTGTAAAAATGGAATGCATTTTCATGTAAATTTATATGTTTATATGAGAATATACATTATTATTATTATTAAATGGCGCAAATGGATAATTCTGGAATCGACCTCGGCACCATTTGATGCAGTAAAACAACTTAGCATGACCTGATCTAGCTTTCGCCTCCACGATCAAATTTCTTTCCTGTTATGAAACTACGATAAGACTGCTGAAAAATGGAATAAATATATCACTGATCTCAACATAATACATCAATAAACTTTAAGCCAACGGTGCTGTTCACAACAAAGTTATATAGGAGAATCGACTTCAAGCTTTATTTTTCCCATATATCTGTATTACATTCATGTGATGTCTAGGTTTTTTGTTAATGCGAAGACAATATTTCTATATCTCTTTATATGCTTCACAAACAGACTTTATAACAGACTGTTCCGACTGACTCTAATGTCAGAAAGAACAACCAAACTGTAAATCCATTATACATCAAATTACGTGCAATTTATATAACAACTTATCCATGCCTGTACAATAGGTATGTTCCTACATAAACAGGAAGGAATATATTATTATTATTATTAAAACAATATTTATGCATGCCTATACAATGAAGAAGCAACTGGTTTTTAAACAGTTTTCAACATTTTACTCAACTTACGAGTACAGTCCGCCATGCAGACACAAATCGCCCCATTCTGCAGGAACAGCAATATACAAATTAAAGGCTCGAGATATTTCTGATTTTTATGAGGGCTTAGATCTTTATCTTGAAAAAGATAATAATCAACGCCTTGACATATCATGCTTCTACCTGTAAATATATACCATTCGCTCAGCCTATTGTTGAGATGCGACCATGTGGGATCTGCACAGATTTATGGGGCATCTTATAAATCAACTTGCTGTCCATTGTCGGATCTTTAAATACCACTTCACAATGTCTTATCGGATTCATTTTCTAATAACGTCTTTACTTAATCCTCATTATATCCCATTAAACATAACATTTTATAGCTCTTTATGAATTTGATTCGACTTATTCTATTCCTATTCTCTGTGAGGTACGGTTGTGCACCAAGTGCACAAAAAAGCATAAAATAAAAAATTCGACATAAGGAAAAAATGTATTAAAATCAAAAGTGGACATCATGGTAGTACGAGATATACACGTAGCATTATACATTGCAAATGAACGTTGTCAGCCTAGGGAGTTTTCTTTATTATTGCATTTATTAGTGATACTTGCACTTCCCCATTTCATTACATTTTATTGATTCACCTTAGCACTTTTACTTTTCTAAAAACAGCTTTCAATCCCTTGTAAACGTTGTACTTACCTCAATATTGGTTGGTTATCGTATGCCAACAACCACGGGATGAAAACGAAACGAAGTTGATTTTCCCGCTCAACCTGCAGGACAATTGTAGAATTCAATAACTATACAGCCTAGTTCAGACAATGAGTGTATTTATATAGATATCAAATATTTAACTATCGAAACATTATCAACTTGTAGACAACCTACGATTTGATATTATATCATACTTGATCGTGCCTGTAAAAATGGAATGCATTTTCATGTAAATTTATATGTTTATATGAGAATATACATTATTATTATTATTAAATGGCGCAAATGGATAATTCTGGAATCGACCTCGGCACCATTTGATGCAGTAAAACAACTTAGCATGACCTGATCTAGCTTTCGCCTCCACGATCAAATTTCTTTCCTGTTATGAAACTACGATAAGACTGCTGAAAAATGGAATAAATATATCACTGATCTCAACATAATACATCAATAAACTTTAAGCCAACGGTGCTGTTCACAACAAAGTTATATAGGAGAATCGACTTCAAGCTTTATTTTTCCCATATATCTGTATTACATTCATGTGATGTCTAGGTTTTTTGTTAATGCGAAGACAATATTTCTATATCTCTTTATATGCTTCACAAACAGACTTTATAACAGACTGTTCCGACTGACTCTAATGTCAGAAAGAACAACCAAACTGTAAATCCATTATACATCAAATTACGTGCAATTTATATAACAACTTATCCATGCCTGTACAATAGGTATGTTCCTACATAAACAGGAAGGAATATATTATTATTATTATTAAAACAATATTTATGCATGCCTATACAATGAAGAAGCAACTGGTTTTTAAACAGTTTTCAACATTTTACTCAACTTACGAGTACAGTCCGCCATGCAGACACAAATCGCCCCATTCTGCAGGAACAGCAATATACAAATTAAAGGCTCGAGATATTTCTGATTTTTATGAGGGCTTAGATCTTTATCTTGAAAAAGATAATAATCAACGCCTTGACATATCATGCTTCTACCTGTAAATATATACCATTCGCTCAGCCTATTGTTGAGACGCGACCATGTGGGATCTGCACAGATTTATGGGGCATCTTATAAATCAACTTGCTGTCCATTGTCGGATCTTTAAATACCACTTCACAATGTCTTATCGGATTCATTTTCTAATAACGTCTTTACTTAATCCTCATTATATCCCATTAAACATAACATTTTATAGCTCTTTATGAATTTGATTCGACTTATTCCATTCCTATTCTCTGTGAGGTACGGTTGTGCACCAAGTGCACAAAAAAGCATAAAATAAAAAAACCGACATAAGGAAAAAATGCATTAAAATCAAAAGTGGACATCATGGTAGTACGAGATATACACGTAGCATTATACATTGCAAATGAACGTTGTCAGCCTAGGGAGTTTTCTTTATTATTGCATTTATTAGTGATACTTGCACTTCCCCATTTCATTACATTTTATTGATTCACCTTAGCACTTTTACTTTTCTAAAAACAGCTTTCAATCCCTTGTAAACGTTGTACTTACCTCAATATTGGTTGGTTATCGTATGCCAACAACCACGGGATGAAAACGAAACGAAGTTGATTTTCCCGCTCAACCTGCAGGACAATTGTAGAATTCAATAACTATACAGCCTAGTTCAGACAATGAGTGTATTTATATAGATATCAAATATTTAACTATCGAAACATTATCAACTTGTAGACAACCTACGATTTGATATTATATCATACTTGATCGTGCCTGTAAAAATGGAATGCATTTTCATGTAAATTTATATGTTTATATGAGAATATACATTATTATTATTATTAAATGGCGCAAATGGATAATTCTGGAATCGACCTCGGCACCATTTGATGCAGTAAAACAACTTAGCATGACCTGATCTAGCTTTCGCCTCCACGATCAAATTTCTTTCCTGTTATGAAACTACGATAAGACTGCTGAAAAATGGAATAAATATATCACTGATCTCAACATAATACATCAATAAACTTTAAGCCAACGGTGCTGTTCACAACAAAGTTATATAGGAGAATCGACTTCAAGCTTTATTTTTCCCATATATCTGTATTACATTCATGTGATGTCTAGGTTTTTTGTTAATGCGAAGACAATATTTCTATATCTCTTTATATGCTTCACAAACAGACTTTATAACAGACTGTTCCGACTGACTCTAATGTCAGAAAGAACAACCAAACTGTAAATCCATTATACATCAAATTACGTGCAATTTATATAACAACTTATCCATGCCTGTACAATAGGTATGTTCCTACATAAACAGGAAGGAATATATTATTATTATTATTAAAACAATATTTATGCATGCCTATACAATGAAGAAGCAACTGGTTTTTAAACAGTTTTCAACATTTTACTCAACTTACGAGTACAGTCCGCCATGCAGACACAAATCGCCCCATTCTGCAGGAACAGCAATATACAAATTAAAGGCTCGAGATATTTCTGATTTTTATGAGGGCTTAGATCTTTATCTTGAAAAAGATAATAATCAACGCCTTGACATATCATGCTTCTACCTGTAAATATATACCATTCGCTCAGCCTATTGTTGAGACGCGACCATGTGGGATCTGCACAGATTTATGGGGCATCTTATAAATCAACTTGCTGTCCATTGTCGGATCTTTAAATACCACTTCACAATGTCTTATCGGATTCATTTTCTAATAACGTCTTTACTTAATCCTCATTATATCCCATTAAACATAACATTTTATAGCTCTTTATGAATTTGATTCGACTTATTCCATTCCTATTCTCTGTGAGGTACGGTTGTGCACCAAGTGCACAAAAAAGCATAAAATAAAAAAACCGACATAAGGAAAAAATGCATTAAAATCAAAAGTGGACATCATGGTAGTACGAGATATACACGTAGCATTATACATTGCAAATGAACGTTGTCAGCCTAGGGAGTTTTCTTTATTATTGCATTTATTAGTGATACTTGCACTTCCCCATTTCATTACATTTTATTGATTCACCTTAGCACTTTTACTTTTCTAAAAACAGCTTTCAATCCCTTGTAAACGTTGTACTTACCTCAATATTGGTTGGTTATCGTATGCCAACAACCACGGGATGAAAACGAAACGAAGTTGATTTTCCCGCTCAACCTGCAGGACAATTGTAGAATTCAATAACTATACAGCCTAGTTCAGACAATGAGTGTATTTATATAGATATCAAATATTTAACTATCGAAACATTATCAACTTGTAGACAACCTACGATTTGATATTATATCATACTTGATCGTGCCTGTAAAAATGGAATGCATTTTCATGTAAATTTATATGTTTATATGAGAATATACATTATTATTATTATTAAATGGCGCAAATGGATAATTCTGGAATCGACCTCGGCACCATTTGATGCAGTAAAACAACTTAGCATGACCTGATCTAGCTTTCGCCTCCACGATCAAATTTCTTTCCTGTTATGAAACTACGATAAGACTGCTGAAAAATGGAATAAATATATCACTGATCTCAACATAATACATCAATAAACTTTAAGCCAACGGTGCTGTTCACAACAAAGTTATATAGGAGAATTGACTTCAAGCTTTATTTTTCCCATATATCTGTATTACATTCATGTGATGTCTAGGTTTTTTGTTAATGCGAAGACAATATTTCTATATCTCTTTATATGCTTCACAAACAGACTTTATAACAGACTGTTCCGACTGACTCTAATGTCAGAAGGAACAACCAAACTGTAAATCCATTATACATCAAATTACGTGCAATTTATATAACAACTTATCCATGCCTGTACAATAGGTATGTTCCTACATAAACAGGAAGGAATATATTATTATTATTAAAACAATATTTATGCATGCCTATACAATTGGTGTACCCTACATAGCTAGGAAAAAATGTACCTTATTTTATTATGTTTACTAAATATGCTTAATAATATTATGTGTAACTTATCGAATTGATGATGCCTGTAATCTGGCGTCCCTCATGTAAAAAATGAGAATATATATTATTTTTATTATTATTAAACTAAGTGACATATTTCGGGACCGAAACAAGCCTTCAGACGAACGCTTAGCTAGCTAGTGATCGTGCGCGTGACACGACGGGGTACCAAATGGTGGGGATGCTTGTCCGGAAGCCTTCAGCTAAACAAGTCGACTTAAACAGTGGTGGTCAGCATCCAATGAGTGATTGCTGTGGTCAACATTTATGAAAAATCATTTACCGCTACACTTGTGATCTTTAAGTTGTTTGCGGTTAATTTCTAGGAGGCATTCCAACCTTCCGTTGAACTCTGTTGTTTCCCGTCTTGCAGCATTTGGATTTCTTTGGAAATAAGACATACCACAGGTTAGATATGAATTCAAGAAAACCTCAACGACATGCTCACATAGAAAATTTTAAGCACAGTATATACAGCATGCGCATTTCGCCTCATTTTTGTTTACGAAGAAGATGTGATTACGCTTGCGTGCGTTGTCTGACTAAACTGCCGTACACATATATTCTAGTATTTCTTCGTTCTTATTCATGTACGCAGACGTGGCTACTCGACGCCCACAACGCTAATCGAAAGGCACTTGCGAAGAGTACGAATGTGTATTGCAGCAGCAGTCAAATTCGAAAATGTGTCAAGGTAATATTCAACAGTAAATTGACAAATATTTGCGAAGTACATATAAAATCGGTTTGTATACACATATAATACAAGTATACAAATTAGATTAAAAAGCATGTTTACAGTTGGTATAGGGGTACTACATAATTCCCCCACCAGAACACTGAAATATAAAAAAATACATTTAAGTGTTCGAAAATAACATGCGTCAGCGTAATACGTAGCAGCGATAGTACGCAGAAGGCGATTTATTAAGCTGAAAATTGAGCAGTTTAAAGCGGTTAATAACGCCGATAATAAATGAGATAATCTGGGGAAAGTAGGAATGCTATTCATAATAGAATATATAAGGAACGATAAAATTGTCCAAAGATCTGTAGCTTTAGACGAGAACGATAAGTGCATTATAAGCGAGATATGATTAAGTGTAATAATATAGGAAATATCGATGTTAAATTAATAGTGACGTTATTTATGTATGAAAATATTAATCAGTTTAATGAGTAATCAAATGACAATTACGAGTAAAGATAATAAAAATGAAAATTCGTAGTAAGTTATATTTCGATGACTTGCACGCAACGTTTAGGCCAATGGACTCGTCTACCAGATCGCGTTGTTTTCGCAGGCTTCTCTGTCGACGTTGAAGCTTGTGTGGATGTAGGTGTTGGTACATCGTTCAGCTGGTCCTTATTGTTGACTTCGAAATCGTCGAGGAACGCTGGTTTGACTCTTTGACAGGACAAGCGATTTCGTGTCCATTTCTTAACGTCGCTGTTAATGTTCGGCCGGAAAAATCTTTTACTTAGTAGCTCGGTAGTAGCGCTCACACCAAGATGCGAGAAGTTATGTAACTTCTCGAATACTGTATTTCTCATAGCTATTGGAACGAAAGGTCGGTATTTATCTGTAGAGGTGTCGCAGATAACTTTTGTCGTGCCAAAAGGGACTGCCTCGAGATTTAGAGATGTTGTTTTAGAAGGCATGATCTTTTTGAGTTCGACGTCCCCTCGTTGTAAGTTTGAGAGATGTTCATAGTCGATGTCTGGGCATACAATGTTATCAATGTGCATACGTGATTAAGCGTCTGCCACTTCATTGTTTTTACCCTTGATGTGTCGCAGATAGGAGGTGAACTGGGATATATACTCGAGATGTCGCATTTCGCGCGGAGAGTAATTAACCTGCTTTGCTGATAAAGCTTTCGTTGGAGCTTTATGGTCTGTTGATCGGAAAGATGGTTGTAGAATGTCAGGAAACTGATCTGCCGAGTCGGTATATGGAGGTGCTGGTGTGCGTGTGACCATCAAGTTCAACGATGATGCACGGCTAATCGTACCAGCGATGTGCTTTTTATTGAGCGAGTCTATAAGCTTAGGGCTTACCGGATCAACCAGCAGTTTGTGTTGCTGTAGAAAATCTATACCAAGGATTGGGGATGGAACGTCTGCGATGATGAAAGACCAAGTGTAGGTATTCTGCAGACCAAAATCTAAAGTCATTCGTTTACTACCATATGTAACAATATTAGACTTATTAACGGCTTGGAGCGTAACTGCAGGGTCAGGATGTTGACGTTCCTGCGTAGACGGAGGGAGAACACTAACCTCTGCTCCTGTGTCGACTAAGAATATAGTACCGGTATTTCTGTTACATAGAACAAACGACTGCTAGACCGTAGATTGCCGACAGTAGAAGTTTTCATACATGACGATATATCTTTTGGTTTAGCCTGAAAGTTGCAAGGTGAACGACACCGTCGTGCATTGCCTCCGTAACTACGGTGGTACCAGCAAATAGTATCGTGATGTCGTGACGTGCTGGGTGACCGAGAAAGACGTCGACGAGACGAGCTTCTAGAACGGCTTGGTCGTGTGTGTGTGGTCAGTGCTGCTAACTGACTCAGTAAGGTGTCGACTTTGTGTTCTAGAGTCTGTATCCTGTCGTGAGTGTCTGGTATTCTGCTAGTGGAAGCAACGGATTGAGGTTTTGACCTCTCGTATATGCGATCCGCGATTTTGGCGAGCTTTTTCATGTCAATGTCGTCGTCTCCGTAAGCAAGAACTTGCTGAATGTTTGCAGGAAGTCGTCGCAACCAGATTTGGTAAAAGAGACATTTATCAATATCTCTTCCTGCTACTAGGCTTTGCATGTGCCTCATGAGTTGTGCTAGGGTTTTATCACCTAGCTCTACATTGCTTAACAAACGATCGAGTGTTTGCGTATCAGAAAGCGAAGTGCATCGAAGTACTTCTTCTTTCAACTTGTCGTAAGGAGCGTCTGTGCTGGGTTGAACTATGTGTTTTCGAACCTGTTCGGCGATTTCGTCTGGTAGTACTGTACTCAAAATGCCGAATTTAGCCGTCTGTGATGTCAGCTTATTGGCAGTGAAATAATGTTCCAGTCGTGCAAACCAAAGATGGGGGTCTCTGGGCTTAAAAACTGGTACAGTAAGGGAAAGAGTACTAACAGATCCCAGCTCTAAGTTATCAGAGGTATTGGAAGACATGTTACAATTCGTAGAAAAACGGTTTAACAGTAACAAAATAGAAAAACTATGCACACCAAGAATATGGCAAAACAGAAAAACATGCAATGCAGATGCTTACCACAGATTCATGCAAGTTGTGCGATGAGAAAGCACAAGAATGAGTTCGAAATGTCTATTATATGTATATATATCCGATAAAGTTAGAGTTTAAATAATCCAGCAAGTGTAATGATGCGTCCGGGTGAACAAAATGTCGTTGGAGTCAATAAGTTATCGTCGCAGTGAACAAGTCATCGTCGAGGTGAAAAAGTTGTCGTCATGATGGACAATTTATCGTCGGGGTAGAAATTTGTCGTTGAGGTCAACCATTTGTCGTCGGAGTGAACCAGTTATCGTCAAGGACACCAATTTGTCGTCTCTGTCGAAATATCACGTCGGGCTCACCAATTTTGTTGCGTGCGTTGTCTGACTAAACTGCCGTACACATATATTCTAGTATTTCTTCGTTCTTATTCATGTGCGCAGACGTGGCTACTCGACGCCCACAACGCTAATCGAAAGGCACTTGCGAAGAGTACGAATGTGTATTGCAGCAGCAGTCAAATTCGAAAATGTGTCAAGGTAATATTCAACATTAAATTGACAAATATTTGCGAAGTACATATAAAATCGGTTTGTATACACATATAATACAAGTATACAAATTAGATTAAAAAGCATGTTTACAGTTGGTATAGGGGCACTACACTGCCTCCTACATAATTAATTGAGGTGGAGGATATAATATGGAATTACGAAAAGCGCCACTTGGGGATATAGGCTATAACCATGTGTTATGTCGCAATTTCATCGGTTACCGCGTTCACGGCTACAGGCGTTATAATCGCCTGTTTTTTGGGAATAGATCATATTTGACTAGTTTTAGACTTCTGGAGCCAGACGGCAGTATTTTGTTCGTAGTAAAGCGTAAAATTGTATATTATACCTCGGACGGATTATTAATAAAGAAGTCATCCTTTTTAAGAAAGTTCTCATAGAAAGATTATTATTTGCATTATAGTGCGTTGAGGGTTTGTTTTTCGCAAGTTGTTTCAGATCTTAAGGTTGTAAATATACTACAGGCAATGGCAGAGTACTTAATGTCAGAGTACTTAAAATGAGTATCAGCTTTCTGTTGATTAGTAGCTAGCAGCTGTGCCATACAACTACTACACCTGTTACATAGGTTATATCAATCGTAATAATTATTTTGTTTTAGATCACTAAGATATTCTGAGATCCCTAATGACTTAATTGTGGCTATGAAAGATATGGAAGATGAACTTATGGCTCATATATTTAAAGCAGTTATTACTAAACAAGTTATCTGTAGGCATTTTGTGATGTTCTGGTTACAATGCTTGAGCGTATGTAGTTATTGCCTGCTTCTGTGAGATAAGGGATATTTGGTGAAAATCATGATACAATGAAGGTTCCTATATAGTCACTATGAATACTGCAAACTGTTGATAAGAAACTACACCAAAGGAAAAAATGCCGGACAGCTAGGAAATACTACCTCAGTTTCGATGATTATTACCTTTTGCGTTTGTAAATCATCCTTCCAAAGCACAAATTGACGGTAAACCATCCATGGTACCCCACAGGCCCTACAGAAATTTGTGAGAGATCTTCCATGTCAGGTTGTCCTACAAATTGTAAGGTTGCAGATATATCAATTTACCTGTCACTGAAATATCACTTATCTACTTCACGATGGTCTTTTAGTTTGTGCACTGTTACACTACATTTTATCTTAACTGGATATGCCTTTATTAAAGCTGAGACTTACTCTTTGTGCCTATTAGTTACTTGCTTACAGTCTAGTTGCTTTTATTAGAAACAACAGCACCAGTGTTTGGAAAAAGCTGTATTTTCATGGAAAACGTCATATTTTCTATGCTTACACCGATATCAAAGTCACGCAGACTTATCGGCTTTCTACTCAGGAACTTTTACAGAAATGAGTCCAGAATTCTGTTGTACAAGGTTTGTGTGCGTCCTTTATTTGATTACTGTTCATTCATGTATTGTAGTATACGCATAGAGGACAAATTGAAAGTCGAGGGAGTGCAGAGGTACTTCACGTCAAAATTACTCGGAACCGAAAATGGTGCGAACTACTCCACTAGATGTGACACCCTAGGATTAGAAACACTATGGCTAAGACGCCTGAGACTAAACTTAACACTTTACTATAAGCTTCTAAACCACTTAGTTTTTACCTCTACTAATGGCATTCGACTTTCAGATGACAGTGTCTACAAACTAAGACACACTAAGGGTACAGTAGCTATTGAACAATGTAAAACAGCTACCAGGCAAAAGTTTTACTTGATTAGGTATGCACAGATATGGAATAAACTACCAATGGAAATGCGTCAAGCAGGTACATTGGCTTCCTTCAAAAAAGTGCTTAACGACAAACTACACGAGTTTGCAAACGACAGTAGTCTTAGTTCCT
This sequence comes from Trichobilharzia regenti, assembly GCA_944472135.2. Taxonomy (NCBI): domain Eukaryota; kingdom Metazoa; phylum Platyhelminthes; class Trematoda; order Strigeidida; family Schistosomatidae; genus Trichobilharzia; species Trichobilharzia regenti. The sequence continues at coordinate 66,524,019 of OX235266.1, read as the reverse complement.
ATCTGAGAGCCTCCGAAATTATAGGTCCATTTAATGTATAAGTTCAAATACTACACCTGGTGTTTTTTGCCTATATTTATAATTTTAGATAAAACATTAACGATTAAGATACTTACCCTCAAACAGACAAGAAGTTTCGTTTGTAAAACTTCTACCCAACACAATAAGTGGAATAAAATGGACATAAACTGACAACATGAAAAAGGTTATAACTCACCACAACATCACATGGACAGATGTACGCTCGTCGGACATCATATATGCATCACCAACTACAACCCAACATTCCTGAGATAATGTGATGAACTTATATCCATAATGTTGCTGAGCAGTCAATATCCACAACTCCTGTCGGAACAACTAAAATTCAAAAACCTTCCTCACGAGAAGTAAATATCCACAAGCAGTAGAAATCCATTAATTAATGCGTCTAAAGCTTATGTATTTTACTCCCAACAGTGACATTGCAGATCAGATGAGATAAACATATCACTGATTTCAAAATAACACATCAATGAACTATGATTCAAGGATTCTGCACACAACAAAGTATTGTACGAAAATTGACTTCAAGCTTTATTTTTTTCCCAGGCACTTATAACCCATCCACCAAAGACCTGGTTTTTTTGTTAATGCGAAGACAATACTTCTGTATTTCCTGATGTGTTGCACTCACTAAAAATCTAGCGGATCTTTCCAACTATGCACAGAAATGATTGTACATAAGTGAAAAGGATGTTTATACTACTAGGATTAACATTTATCAAGTGTATGTATGATCTCCAGCGTACATGTTAAACATATTTTGCTATCGACTGTAAATTGTGACTGAATTATATGGTTCTATTTCTGTAACAATTTGATGATGCCTGTAAACTGGCGTCCCTCATGTACTGTATCATGAGAATAAATTTATTTATTTATTTATTAAACATTGCAAATGTATACTAACATTCCAAGGACATAGCACTTAGCCAAATGTACAGTGTTCATTGTGAAGGGTCTACAATTTAACTCTTATCATAACCCGTTCTAATTATTATTATTTGCTTGCTGCTATCCTTCAGAAGATGAACAATATGTGTGACAGTAAAAACCACAGAAGAATGCTGTCATGAACGAAGAATGAGAAAGGAGAATGAACCATTTTCAGAAAAGGTAGGCAAATCTAAAGCGTTTAACTTTAATATTACTCCTTTGTTTACTTTTTTGCAGATATGAGGTAACGTCAGTCAACCCAGTCACATTGCCCAAATTATTACGAAAAAGAAGTGCTTAAAGATATTTGCTTTTTATTATTTTTGATTAAATATATTTAACATCCTGATTGCCGGACCTTTTTTGTTCTACCTGATTGTAGATATATTTGTCATGATGACTAGATGCAGGCGCAACTTATTAATGAGACCTGACGAAGTAATTGGTGGCATATAGTAGTGTAAGGTAAATCTAACTACGAGTGCTAAAGCTGAACGAATTCAATAATTTGTCTCGTGTAGACTTAAATTTACGCTACATGTTAACAGCCTTAATCATATGGATTGACATCACGCTTTAAGTGAAACATTAGTAATGCAATACTTTAGAATACACGTAACCATATAAGAACTGGAACTCGAATGCAGTGCCTAAGTTATGCCTACTATTGTCATTTGTCCCTAAAGACTTCTATATGACTATGAGACGTATCCAGGTAACTTCACTAAAATAATTATAATTTAACACGTATGACGACCGACATTGTTCCTACGCAATTACACTTACGTATAGTTAAAGTCCTAGAGAGCACCGGTCTAGCATTACGTGCTCAATAAGGGAACGCATGAATTGAAAGACAATAAGATTGACATGAAAATTTTAATTATGATACAAATTCAGTTTATTTACATATTCAGAGTACGATTGGTTCCTGCGATTACTTCTACTGAATAATTCCTGGCAAACACTTCTCCAAATTTGTCATCAATTTTCCTAATGCCCGCATTCATAATACTTATATAGGTTTCCAGTGGGGCACTTCGATTTCCAGGGACAACTGCTGACGTGCATTGAAATGCGAAGTGGTTCCACATTTTCTTTCTCTTCAACTGTTAGTCGTCTATACCATGGGTCATTCTGCACGTACACCCTGCTGCATGGATGGTTATGTACCGTATTGTGAGAAACAAATTATGTATTCACTATAACGCGAAACCACGCGAAATGAAGACGAGCAATTGCAACATTTAGACCCGAAATATTCATGAAATCATATTACACTTCTTCTTACGACTTATTTTTCAATTTCAATCCAGGTCTTGTACAATTCACCCCAAAAGTGCATTTAAAACCAACATAAGCGTACTTGAGTCTGTCATCCGGTATCGTTTTGCTATAAGTATGAACATAGTGAGTGTAGGACAACTACATTGTTAGCATTAAATGACTTCCTCACTTTTTGCAATTCTGCTAATGGCTTCTCAAATTCATCCCAGCTCAAGTAACGCCTTCCAAATATGTATTCACCAAAAATTCCACTTAAGTCTGTGCTCCTTTCACTAGAATTTACTACCTGCAACGGACTAAAATACAATTATCAATTAGTATCCATCTATGTCACAACTATTCCAAGATAAATAGTAAAAAAACAACATCGAAATACAGGGATGATCAATAACCATCAAGAAAATACCGCACGTATAACCTAAATTACAGAAAAACACAAGAACCCACCGGTTCGTTGACATCGCAAGCAACCGATAGACCAAACAACGAATTGTACGACAAACAAAGCCTAGTATATGCACAAACAAAGAAAAACAAAGCGTTACAATAGTCTAATTCACGTTTATAGTCATCACATATGCTGGCAAACGACGCAAACACAACCACGCCAAGACAGCGCCCGACAGCACGCATCCAAGGTCGGCCTGTGAAATTTGGGCTACTGATATCCACGCTGAAAATTCTATACTTGTGCCAGAAATACGGTGTGGAATCAAGCTGTAATCAAAAATAATAAATAAATAAAAATTCGAACTCCGCGCGCTCCTTGAATAAGACGTGCTTTTTCCTCTCTAACCGGAAATATCCAATTTTGTGAATTATTCGTTTGGGAAACCTGATCTTTCTACCCGGCGAATTTTATTCAACCATTTCTTCCTCACCGAGCCTGTGTGTGGTACTTCCCTGTCTCTCGAACTACTGCCAAAGCTTCAGGTGCTACTTCTGTAGCAACATCCTCCTCACTCTTTCAAATATACAGGACTTCTCGGTCTGTTACATGATTTCTGTGAAGCCGAATAACCCGAAAGTTACAGGTAAAGTCAAAAGCTTTTACTTGAATACTTTACCTTTCTTTTCTGTGGTCACTATTGTCTATTGGGTAAAATAACAACCTCTTATTATTTAATCACCAGTATTAGTTTAGGAGTAAAATGAAAACAGATTCTCACCCTTCAGCCGAATTGGGCAAACAGGTGAAGCTGATGGACTCACGCATACTGGTCTTGGAGACCAAGGCTAATATTCCCAGCTCGTACAAATTACCCATGTCGCCACAGTCCTACAGTGAAGCTGTGCAAAGTCAGCCAAGTGGATGTGGCTCCACCCCTGTTAACACGACTAGGTTAACAGATCCGAGTGGGAAAATTGCACTAAGTGAGAACTTCATAACACCCATCCCCATGGTAGACCATGAAACAAATAGGAAGGCCAAAAAGAAACGTTCACGACGTCGCAAGACGACAAGAACGCTCCCCAAGAAGACAGACGACTGCAAGGTCTGTGCTTCTGTTGTCGAACAAGCAGACTCTGCTTTCGAATGTAACTTTTGCAACCGATGGGTGCATTGCAGATGCGACAGTGGGGTACCAAAAGCATATTATGACTTTATGCGTAAAAACCCATGCCAATGGTTCTGGTACATATGCCCGAGTTGCCGTCCTGATGTAGCCTCGCGTAGTCCTTTGAAAACTAAAGATGGCACAGAAGTAGCGGGGAAAAATGTGAAAAGCTCGACCCCCACCAATCCGGAAGTTAGTACAAACGCGCGTAAACCGGGGATACCAAAATCCTCACCGGTTAAACTTGTAACTCTTGCCATAACCGCTCCAGACACAGAGGCTGGAGAACCACGGGTTTCCGTCGTTGGAAAAAGACCCCAACCGTCTGCAAGTAATGCTTGCCCACACAAAAACACCCAGTCGAACCAAAACGGTCTTAAAGGTGATCACAAACGTGCGAGGACCGAGCCCAAGCCCACGGTTAGCAGATCAAATTGTGTAATCCTCTTTAATGTACCAGACTGTAGCAGTAGTCTGCTGAAAGATAGGGCCCTATTTGATCAGGAACAGTGGTCCATCTTGTGTAGCACACTGGGTTTGGACATCCAACCAGTAAATCTATGCAGATTGTATAGGGGCACTGCTGCACCTGAAGGCAAACCATCCCCACTGAGGGTAACATTGGGCTCTACCGAGGATGTTGAAAAAGTGTTACTGGCTTCTCAAGTCCTTTCTATAGGGAGGGCCTGTAACATACGTGTTAAGCCAGACAGGCCGTGGAAGGAAAGACAAATGGCGAGGGAGTCGCCAGAGCTCATTCCTTCTGCCTCCATGGTTGTGCATGGCATTCCCGAACTGGTAACTGGGAACGCCTGCGAAAAGCATTGTCATGATGTACAACAATGGAGATGGTTAGCATCCCAGATGGCCCTGGGAAGTTCAGGGGCTGTCTCTATTTATAGACTGCCTCGACCCACTCATCTTATGTCAATTAACTCGCCACGTCTGTTAGCTGTCAAGTTCAGCTCCCAAGACCAGTTGACTACCGCTCTCCATAGATGGTACGAGACCAAGGACAAGGTCAGCAAACACATTCGCTGCTGCGAGAGCCGGCCTCGCACTCAAAGGAGAGAACAAAGCGTAGTAAAAAAATCCTCAACCCCTAGTCACACTACAGCGGTGCAGCACGGACGATGATAGCCAGTGTCATCCGAGTGCTCCAACTGAACTAGAAGAAAAAAACGCCAACAGGCCGGTTCCTGGGGAATCGGCCAACTAGTTCGTAGGATAACTCCTCAACCGATAGCCAATATCAAGTCAACTACCCCCCAATACGGGGAAGTGGTGAGACTGACTACCAGTTGCCTGTATAGTAATGTGAGAGGGCTAAGAGGCAAAATAGCTGAACTTAGACACCTACAATCACAACTGAACTCCAAAATCATAATACTGACGGAAACCTGGCTAACCCCTACGGTGGCAGACAGCGAAGTCAGTATAAATGATATGGTCCTAGTCAGGCGAGATAGGGACCTGAAAGAAGGAGGTGGAGTCGCCATATACGTCGACAAACAGCTCAGATGTGTTCACGCGATGGACCCTCCCCTCACAGAGCTCCCTGACTCCATATGGTGCCACTTCACCGTTGGGTACTGCAAATATCTAGTGGGCAGCATTTATCGATCACCTTCATGTGGAGCAGACCACAACCAGGTACTGCTAAATACAATCTCAGCAACTCAAGACATGGGTTATGATCAAATTGTCATAGCTGGTGACTTCAATGCCCCATCTCTTAACTTGGTGTCGGGAAAAGCCCATGATAGATTTGATCGAAATCTGCTGCATACCATCAGGAAGGCTGGATTCACTGAAAATGTCAAGATGGATACTAGATGGGGCCCTGATGGGAAGTCTTCTAGACTGGATTACGTGCTCACTAGTGACCAGCTACTAGTGGAAAACGTTCAGATCACGACTCCCATAGGTAGTAGTGACCACGCGGTCATAGTATTCGACATAGTCCTCCGCGAGCGCTTACAGTGGGACAATACACAGCCCTATCTGTGTTATAACAAAGCCAATTACCCAAAATGCGAAGACTTCTGTCTGAAGCAAATTGGCCTAAAAAATGGACAGAGCTAACAGTAGAAGAACACTGGAGAGTGGTAAAGGAGATCATTCACCAGGCGGTCTCAGACACTGTTCCTTTAGTCTCACCAAAAGCTAGGAAGCAACGATCATGGCTAAAAAGGGGGACACAACGCCTTCTGCAGGCAAAGCGAAAAGCCTGGTTCGCGTGGCGACGATCGAAGAGTCAACCCGAATATGAAGTGTACCTTGAACTCAGGAATCGATGTAACATACGAGTCCGGAGCGATAGAAGGACATTTCAGGGAGACCTCGCCAATAAGCTTCTCGTGAACCCCAAAAGCCTATACAGGTTTATGGCCGAAAGAAAACCGACCAACCAGGGAGCATGCAATCTAGTGGGTTCTGATGGGAAATCTCTTACTAGTCTTGAAATGGCAGAGACATTCAGCCTAGCCTTTCACAGGCAACTAAATAGTAACGAGGATATTACCCCTACAGAACATCCAGATTACATCGCAAAACCAACACGCGAAAACCTGCTGGGTACATTTCAAATTACCCCGGCTATGGTACTTGCAAAATTGGGAAGGTTGGCTTCGGGAAAGTCTCCAGGTTGTGATGGCATCAGACCATCTGTCCTGAAGCAGTGTTCAGAAAGTCTCTGTCAACCCCTAAGTGATCTGTTCCAACACTCCCTTGATGTAGGGAAACTTCCATGTGAATGGAAACGTGCAATCCTATCCCCTATCTTCAAGGGTGGTGACCGGCAGAATGTGACCAGTTACAGACCAGTTGCTCTACTTCCAGTGGTATCGAAGATATTGGAAAGTCTCATTGACGACCACATGAGAAAATACTTCGATGGGACTAACCTTCTTCACGAAGCACAGCACGGTTTCAGGAGGGGAAGATCCTGCGTGACGAATCTTCTACTAGCTTGAAACGATTGGACACTATCCTGGGACAAAAAGGTACCAGCCCACGTGATCTTTCTCGACTTTGCGAAAGCATTCGACACAGTTCACCATGGTCTGCTCCTTCACAAAATAGGCAAGGCGGGTGTTTCTGGAGCACTTCTCGCATGGCTGAAAGATTACTTAGGCGAGAGAGAATTCTGCACCAAAGTCAACCGCATCCGATCATCCTGGCACACCTCGGCATCAGGGGTTCCTCAGGGTTCTATCCTAGGGCCGTTGATGTTTTTGATTTTTATCAATGACCTGCCCCCCCAACTAAACTGCTCTGCGCTTCTTTACGCTGACGACGTAAAGATTTGGAGAGCAATAAACTCATCGGAAGACTCAGATAGATTGCAGGCTGACCTGCAAACTCTGGGAAATTGGGCTTTGGCTAACGGAATGCCTTTCAATCTAAAGAAGTGCAAAGTAGTGCAGCTTCATTCCGGCAGGTCACAGAGTGTAAATTACACCCTTGGTGGCCAGAACTTGAGTTGTGTTCCATCAGAGCGTGATCTAGGTCTTATTCTAACAGAAAAGCTAGACACCAGTGGAAATTACTCGAGGGACGTCGCCAAAGCCTACGCAACATTACACTTTATGCACAGGCAGCTGGGAGCTCTCACTCCCGAACTGTTCTTAAGGTTATACAAGGCATATGTGAGGCCACACCTTGAGGTGCATAATATCATTGCACCTCCGCTACTCAAAAGGGATGCTAACATTCTAGAAAGTGTCCAGAGACGAGCGACAAAATGGGTGATCGGCCTCCGCAACAAATCATATGAGGAAAGACTAAAGAAATTAGGTCTTTTCACACTTAGTTACCGTAGGCACAGGGGAGACCTCATCACCGTCTACAAGATCCTAAATGACCAGGCCCACCCAAATAAAAGCATCCTGCCATTAAGCGATTATAGGCTTCCACGAGGTAACCCGCTAAGGATAGCACACCAGAGACCAAAGACTCGAGTGCGATCACATTTCTTTTCGCTTCGTGTTTGCCGTCTCTGGAACGCTTTACCGGCGGCCGTGACTACAGCGCCATCTCTGGAGATTTTTAAGCGGAAGCTAGACAATCATGCAGAAATGCAAGGTTTGTGTCTCAATGGCTTATCCTCATAAAATTTGAAACCACACTGTCAATGATAAGCGTACAAACTAAATCCCCACGACCTATTCTGCCTTCTCTCACTCTATCTTTTCCTTAGGTCACCTTTATTATTCCACTTATCTCAACCTATATTATCTACACTACAACCTATTATTATTATTACTACTTTCTGCTTTTATGACTACACCGAATGACCAAGGGGAGTTAGGTCAAACTCCATTCACGGCAGCAATACAGTCCTAACATACTGCATACTACAAACCACATCTCGACCAATCCCCGCACCACTCCTCCTGGAGTCTACCAGAGCTAAAGCAGTCGAGTGTCGGGACTTACTACGCAGAAGCTCACCGAAGATCTGGAACCTCTACCTCACAATCAAGAAGCGAGCTCAAAGAAATCACTGGTTTATACTAGCTCGTAATCAGGAGATTGGATATATTGAACTTTGAAAAGGGAGTTAATTTTCACGCTCTTGTTTATAATTGGATTTTGTTGTGTTATACGCTTCAAAAGTCCACAGATTTAACTTTAAATCAGTTTATTCTGGTCGAAGTTAGTTTACGTTTCAGATCTGAGTCTATTAATTATAATAAGTGTTCTTATAACATAATAGCCACATATATCTATCTTTGTGCACTCATTAGCTTTTATCACTGATTTACAAAGGTTATATATATATTTGAAGTTGTATTTAACTTATTCTGGTTCGTTTTAAATAAAATGCCTATTAAAAGAAACCGCTGCGGAAAAGCTATGTCAATGGAGTTGAAGATTGAACGATCAATTCATGGTTGTTTGCTCAAAACCAACTTCCCCAATTTTCGCGGAGGCATCAATACGACAGTCATCGTCTCATCGGTCGCTGTTCAGAAAGAAGAGTGAAACATCGTCAGAAGTAATCTTATGATTTATTATTGTAATATTTGTTTTCAGACCTTAGTTTGCTTAGTTCGCTTATTCCTTTTATATGTTGGTGTAACAATACAGAAATATCAAACGGCAGATCGGTGTTTTGCTTTTTCGTCCGTTATAACTAAGCGTTTCTGAAATCTTCAGGGAACAGCGTGGGCCCGAGCGTAGCGAGAGCTGGGCATTACCGGTTTATGAGACGTGATTGACAGTTTCTGACGATAGAAACAGATCTGGCGGATTCAAACAGTTGGTGAAAGTTTGGATAGTCGCCGTTCATTTCTCCTGGTGCCGGTCAAGTCCTCTTTGAACAAGCAATATCTGGAACCTTTTGGAATTGGGTCAAGTTCAACAATGCCTGGGTCAAAGAAGAGACAGAGTGCCTTAGATGCAAACAGGAAAGCAAGTCATGGTGACTTGTCTGGTACTTTTACCGATATGTCTGATGTTAAGCATGACATGGTTGATGTTACTGTTTCGCCGTTCAGGGATAATAGGAACATCAAACTCACTAAATTAGAACCACGGTGTTTCGATGGAAACACGGCCGATTATTTACAATTTGTAAAGGAGTTTGAGATCATGTTGAGTGGTTTTTTATTAAATGATGAATTGAAGTTGATGTATTTGATGAGATATTGCACTGGAGATGCTGCAGGAGCTATACAGTGCTGTAAGTTTATGAAGCCAAAAGAGGGCTACTACGAGGCTATGAGCATATTACGTCAAAGGTTTGGAAGACCTTCGATGATTGCAGGGAAATTATTCGAGGCTGTTAAGGGTAATGGTGGTCAATTACAGGATGACTCCCAGGCACTCACTGAGTTTTTAGATAATTTGCTAATTTACAAGAATGGAATGACTTCGATGAATCGCATGAGTGACCTCAACTCGAGTTTTATACTAGAAGTAATAGCAAGACGTCTCCCTACTCGACTGCAAAGGAAGTGTTTGAAGATGAGCTCCCGTATGGAGGATGAGGGTATCGAGCCAAAGTTTGATGATATCCTGAAACTGGTAAATACTAGTGTCAATCAATCTATGAGCAAGTTCGCCAGTCTATTACATCTCACCCCTAGAATAGAGCAGTCTGAGGGTAAAATGCAATCATTGATGACGAGTAGGCCTCAGAGAGGTGGATATCGAGAAGGCTCCATGATGTCTAGTAATGCATATAAACTTAGTGAGTGTAACAGGTTTCGTAGTACATCCTCAACAGATAAGTTACAAGATGCAAGACAAACACGGCTTTGTTTTACACGTGTGCAAGAGGTGCATACAGAAGTGAACTGTGAACCAGTGAGCAAGTTCAGTGATAAGCTAAATGCAAACTTCAGGTCTGACTCCGAATTGTGTGACGATAACGGTGCAGTGAAGAAGTCTGTAGTTGCAACTGGTAAGCCATTGTTGAATAGAGTGTCACAGAATAGAGTTACTGCTTCAGAGTGGAGTTCTGACTCCAAAAGTTTACAAGGTATTACTAGTCAGGGTGAAGTTATAAAACCTTTAATGATTTGTGAGGAGGAACCAAAATTGTCTACTTCTGTTATTAAAGAGTTTGAAAATGATGAACTTGACGGTAAAGTGAATATTCGTGATAATGTTCATGATACTTCACAGTTGTCTTTGGTTTATCATTATGATATGGGGTATATGCCTACTACCGCTAAGTTAAATAAAGATTCTGTACAACTACAACGTGAAGTAGAATTGAACGCAGATGCAGTTCCAAAAGGTGTGCATACTAGTGAAACAGTCAGTGTAATTGATCAGCGTGTAGCCCACCTATCATCAGATGCCAGTGCTAAACCCGAACCAGTAGTGAAAGACAGCAGTGGTGGTAATCTTGCAGTTGGACAAACTTCTGAAGGCCGAACAACAACAGCTTCTGATCCACCGCTGAGCTCATCACCTTGTGTCACTCAGTCATCGTTGGTGTTTTCATCCACAATGAAACAGATGCCCATCAACTCAAGTATCTTCTGCATTGACTATGATAGTATTGGTGCGTTTGAAAAGACAAATATCATTGCTCAGTTTAGTGAGAATAAGCCAAGTGTAAACGAGAGAGTAATTGTTAAATTGACGTGCACGAATAAAGGCATTTCTAGTTTCAAGTTACTATTTGAATGCTATTATCTTTGGTGTAAATTACTCTGTTTCTACACTTGGTTGATGAGATATGCCGTGTGTTTTTTGGTCATCTATATTCTACGATACAATGACATGGGCGTGTTGCCGTTCAGATTTGAGGATATAGCTGATAGAAAGAAGTCAGCAAATGAACTCTGCGCCGATTTTCCAACCTAGGGCGTCAACGTGAGAAGGGTTGTATGCGTACTGCTGTAAGTCCTACAATTCTTCAAAGGGTAGCGCATCAATGAGGAGTCCAATGTGCTTGGTGTATGATCTTGTACATATGTTCATATTGTATATACTGAATTGATATCATCTGTCATCTAGCTGTTGGCAATTCTGTTTGTGTCCGGACGACTTCCACTTGGATCATCAACCTGAGAAGGAATGTAGGCGTACTGCTGTAAGTCCTACAGTTCTTCAAGGGTAGTTTGTCGTGTCAGAATCCACAACATTTGATGTGTTGATTGTACATATGTTTGTGTTAAATAGTTGTGTGAGTTCCAATTGATGTAATTGTTGGTTAATCTTGGTTGTGTCTGGACATTCCACAACTTACAATAGTCAACCTGTGAAGGGCTGCAGGAGTACTGGTGTAAGTCCTGCAATTCTTCAAGGGTATTCCATCAAGACATGAAATGCGAGTTTGTGTGTACTGTTTGTATATATGTGTGGTGTGTCATATCAATTGGTGTTATTTGAATTCATTGTGTTTACTCGTTGTTTTCGTTCCTTGTTTTTATTGCATAATTTTGTTAAAATTTTCGTCGTGATTACTTTCGAAGTTGTGTCCACTCTTCTACATCCGTGAATGAATTGATTGATGTTAAAGACAGCAGATGGGTCGTATACGCCGGGGAGGCTAGGCTATTGCTGGGAATGAAACGCACACGGAGATAATTGTTAGCTGCGGTCCGACACGCCGGGGAGAAAGAGTGTAAACGACTGAGGTTCGCATGCGTCACCGCTATTAGAACTGGGGCAGAATGAGTGACAAGCGATTGCAGTGGTAATTGGTAGTGAGTAGATAAGAGGATGTGCGTGCAGTATCGTGAGGTGCTGCCATGGTCACGTTGCATTCTGCAAGAGTCATTCTAGCAAGCGGCAATTGTGTTGCAAGATGTCAAGAGGAGGTCTCTGTCTGGAGGCGCAGGTCGTCATTGATGTGTGAGATTGTGCTGTGGGTATGCTTGTGGTGTGTTGGCTTTTCTGTCTGTTTTCCATTTCAGCTCTGTCCGTGTGACCCAGGTTCTCGCAATGGCATCCAAGTCGACGTGCATTGGTCGTGAAGGAAAAAAGGGTTGAATCCCTTTTTTGCCGGGGAGTGTCAATGGAGTTGAAGATTGAACGATCAATTCTTGGTTGTTTGCTCAAAACCAACTTCCCCAATTTTCGCGGAGGCGTCAATACGACAGTCATCGTCTCATCGGTCGCTGTTCAGAAAGAAGAGTGAAACATCGTCAGAAGTAATCTTATGATTTATCTTTGTAATATTTGTTTTCAGACCTTAGTTTGCTTAGTTCGCTTATTCCTTTTATATGTTGGTGTAACAATAAACAAATATCAAACGGCAGATCGGTGTTTTGGTTTTTTCGTCCGTTATAACTAAGCGTTTCTGAAATCTTCAAGGAACAGCGTGGGCCCGAGCGTAGCGAGAACTGGGCATTAACGGTTTATGAGACGTGATTGACAGGCTATATCCCAGTTTCCAGTGGATGAGGGAATGCAGTGTGATAACTGCAAGAAATGGTTTCACAGTATGTGCACGAACCTTACTCCAGCAGCATACAAACTCTGCTGCAAACCTCTAGCGAACTGGTTATGCAACGACTGCTGTAGTACAACTAAATTCCGTAATACAGAAGCCCTTAGCTACTCTTAGTGGGGCTTTAAAGCTCATGGACTGCAAGCGTCCTCCACCACAGAAGAATACCGACTATTGCTCAGATAACGATGACGTGACTAGCGTCATTGACAAAACAGCACATGTCCCAGATGCGACCTTGCCAATAAGTGAGTGCTCTACAGCAGAGAAGAACACCCACCATATTACAGACACCCAGGTCGCCCCCACGATACTGGATGAGCCCTCCAGTGACAGTAATGGAAAGACTGCCGTGAAGAAGAGGCGTACCAGGGGTCGAAAACCTGCAGCTCCAGTCGCCCAGGGACTGGCGGAACAAGCCTCATCTACACCGGTGAGCAGCAGACAGACGAACCCCACTAAGATTAGCGAGGAGGGCGCCAATGAATGGCGCACCGTAGTCTCTCGCAAAAAGCGAGATAAGGATAACACTTCGGCCACACCGCCCAAGAAGGATAGAAACACACTTACGCCTCAGGGCAAGAAAGTAACGGAAAGCAAACCCGATCTCTCTGATAGGTCTCTCATTCTCCACAAAGTGGAGGAGTCACTGGCTCTCGACCCTAAGACCAGATTCGAGCATGACCTTAACTTGGTCAAGCCCCTTTTAGACAAGCTACTGCCACAAACAGTATCAGGCATTACTATACACAGCGTATACAGAATAGGTCAAAAGCCTGACCCTACAGTAAGTGAACCTGTACGTCTCCTCAAAGTCGTACTAAACTCTAAAGCGGAGAGGGACGCTATTCTAAGCAACTCTCATATTCTCAAAGGATCAGGGATATATGTCCGCGCTGACTTAAGCCTGGCAGACCGTGTCAAAAGACAGGCTGCGGCACTCGAATTAAGTGAGCGACGCCGGAACGGTGAGAAGAACCTTAAGATTAAGGGTTTTCGGGTTGTCCGAGTTCACAGTTTAATGATCCCAAAACCTCTGTGGGTGGGCCGGGGAAGCACCAATCTGAATTAACAGTCTGCTACACAAACGCCCGCAGCCTGTTAAATAAAAGGACTGAGCTGGCAAACATGATAGAAACCGGAAACCCGGATGTAATTATTATCACAGAGACATGGCTCACACCCGATGTCACTGACAACGAAGTTAACCTGCCAAACTTCGAAGTGCACAGGGTAGACCGACTTAACCGCAAAGGAGGTGGCGTAGTCATCTACCTCAAGAAAGGCTTAACCGTGCGTAGTATCGAAGCACTCGCCCACGAAAGTGAGTCGTCCGAACTACTACGCTGCAGACTTAAATGCATAGGCCAGGACATTGACCTCATTGCTGTGTACCGCAGTCCTGACTGCAGTGCAGACGACTTCCTAATAGAGAAGCTAGGCTCCTGGACTTCAAAATGTCGAAGTCTCGTAGTCGGCGACTTCAACGCCCCAACAGTTGACTGGTCGAGCCTAACAACTCCATCTTCAGTCAACTCCTTTGACCATAAACTGCTAGAATCTAGTATATCGCTAGCCCTAGTCCAACATATCATTAAGCCCACACGCTATGACTCACAGCACTCCTCATCAACTCTGGACCTAGTGTTCTCACACGGTGAGGATGTGGATCTCATACAACATCTTCCTCCGTTAGGAAGAAGTGACCACTTTTAAGTTCACAGCAACGGCAGCAAGGGCCAAAACCCCAGCTCGACCAAACGTTTGGAAAGCTGACATAAATGCGATCGAAAACATTTATTTCCCGATACGAATTTAAAACAAGCAATAAAGGTTAATAAAGCAGGATTTAATGAATTCATCAAATTTCGGTAGAACTCGTCAGCTGAATACTCTACATACACGAATACATATACTTTTGAAATTACATTGGGAGATATAAGACTGATAAGTTGAATACTCTACATACACGAATATATATACTTTTGAAATTACATAGGGAGACATAAGGCTGATAAGTAAACAAACTACATTGAATTAATCATGCAGAGAGACAGGTGTGAATATTTTCCAGGTCATGTTCAAATAGATAAGGGGAGAGAGAGAGTATGAGAGATCAAAATTAAGATAAATTGCATTACGCTTCAATTACATCACTTAGATAAACAATTAGTCATTAGGGAATATAACTAGAATTGCAAACAGACTAATATCAATAGTAATAGTTATAATAACAATAATAATAATAGTGTTGAAGTGAGTTAAGATAATCTTACGGATAAAGCATAGATTTAAATGAATCAAGAATAATAATAATGGCAGTAATAATAACAAAAATAATAATAATAAGAGGTAGAATAATAACAAGTAGAGAATAAAACGTATTACCATGGTAGATTAAGAGTTACGACCATCTCCTTTTGTATACAGAGAGAGAGTGTGTTTGTGGCAGCAAATACATAGGTCGTACGGAAAGGCGATTGTCTACTCGCATGATGGAGCATTTGCCAAAATGGTTGAAAACAGCTGAGTTCAAAGTGCCAAAATCCTCAATAACAAAACATCTTGTAGATTACGGACATGATATCGACGCAGTCAAGTCATTTACCATTGTCAGCAAACAAAGAAACAAGAAGATGCTTGCAATTGCAGAGGCTTGTGCAATTCGAATTTATAAACCAGCTCTCTGTATACAAAAGGAGATGGTCGTAACTCTTAATCTACCATGGTAATACGTTTTATTCTCTACTTGTTATTATTCTACCTCTTATTATTATTATTTTTGTTATTATTACTGCCATTATTATTATTCTTGATTCATTTAAATCTATGCTTTATCCGTAAGATTATCTTAACTCACTTCAACACTATTATTATTATTGTTATTATAACTATTACTATTGATATTAGTCTGTTTGCAATTCTAGTTATATTCCCTAATGACTAATTGTTTATCTAAGTGATGTAATTGAAGCGTAATGCAATTTATCTTAATTTTGATCTCTCATACTCTCTCTCTCCCCTTATCTATTTGAACATGACCTGGAAAATATTCACACCTGTCTCTCTGCATGATTAATTCAATGTAGTTTGTTTACTTATCAGCCTTATGTCTCCCTATGTAATTTCAAAAGTATATATATTCGTGTATGTAGAGTATTCAACTTATCAGTCTTATATCTCCCAATGTAATTTCAAAAGTATATGTATTCGTGTATGTAGAGTATTCAGCTGACGAGTTCTACCGAAATTTGATGAATTCATTAAATCCTGCTTTATTAACCTTTATTGCTTGTTATAAATGCGATCGTCTCAGCAGCCAACTCAGTAAAATGGTACATCAATCCAGAGTCCCAAGTAGAAGCCGCATGGAACCAATTTAAGCAACTTTACGCCCAGGTAACTGTACCCTTCATCCCTTGGTCTGTTCCAAAGGGTTGGAAACATTCCCTTCCTTTGATAAACCGGGAGATTCGTAAGTTACTCAGACGTAAACGCAAATGTTGGAACCTGTTTGCAACACTTGAGACTTCTGAGACCAGGGAATTATATGCCACTGCTAGAAATAAAGCTATCGCAGAAATCCGCCAATCAAGGATGAAGTTCGAGACACACCTGGCCCAAAATGCAAAGGCACAATCTAAGAAAATTTTCTCGTACCTGAATTTCAGGAATTAAACACCCAATGGTGTCCCAAACCTGATTATTGACAAAGATACAACCGAAGAAGATCAAGAAAACCAGAAGCAATGGCAAACTACTTCTCCCAAGTCTTCACTCAGGAGTCATCACTGCCTATAGGATCAGCTCTGGCTGCATCAGAAGGACATGGGATAGATTCCGTTGACATCAACCAAGGCATCGTGCTCAACTTCTTAATGAAACTAGATGCAGGAAAATCAATGGGTCCTGACAGTCTTCATCCAAGGCTTCTCAAGGAGCTATCAGCCCACATAGCCGGCCCCTTGACCACGATCTTCAAGCTATCTCTCCAAAATGGAGTTTTGCCACGTGATTGGAAAGACGCCATAGTAACCCCCATACACAAAGGAGGATCAAGACCAAGCCCTTCAAATTACAGGCCTATCAGTCTCACCAGCACTTTAATCAAGACACTGGAAAGAATTATCAAGAAAAGCATCATGGCTTATCTGGAAAATAGCAGCTTGTTATCTGGAGCACAGCATGGCTTCCGGAGGAACTTCTCATGCCTGTCAAATCTCCTGACTGCAAGAGAAAGCTGGGTCAAATCAAAGGATAACAGAAGATCCGTTGACGTCGTCTTCATAGACTTCAGTGAAGCCTTTGATAAAGTACCTCACAAAAGACTACTCATGAAATTGGAAAGTCTTGGTATCAAAGGCAGACTACTAGACTTGCTCGGGCGTTGATAAAGCATATCCCCTATTTGAAGTGGCGCCTTTGGCTTAACCTTGAGGGCATTTGCGCGGCTTCGTTGATTCGAGTTGGAGCTAGTCGTCCAGCAAACGCAGTAGACGCGATTTCGGTGCTTATTTTGCTCTTGTTGGTTAAATTTATATGAAAATTATTGTTCGATATTGTTCTCGAGCGTTTACTTATTGCTTGTGTGACAGGACGCTTAAATACATGGTTCATGCAGTGATTTTTGGCATGCCGAGTAAGCTTCGCGTACATTTCAACGACTGTCATTCGATAAATTTCTTTGCAGATTGGCGGAAACTTGTACTCGGTCTCAAATTTACCTATCAGCATTTGTGCAGTACCTTTTACTGCTACAGGAACCGAGGAATATGGTTGATATCAAATTTAGCATCCTTCCGCACTTTTGTGTGGTGTTGATAGCTGAAAGTCAATGGAATGCATAGATACAAGCGAAAGTCAGTGTTCACAAATGGGAAGAACCTGTAATATGTTTTATGATCACTTACAACATTCAGTGTTTTCTGCCAAAATATTTAAATGATTTAAATGCACACGGCAACATTTGAGTAATTTGGTGGATTTCAATACCATCCTCGTGATCAGGTGCGTAAAGACATCAGTGGTGTGCGTCACTTTGTCCTATTAGTGAGTTTGGTTTCATAAACTTCCGATTTCTGTTATTGTCCTGACGCCACATTATCCGCGCTTGTTCGAAGTTAATTCACAAAATTATTTTAAAACCACGTAGAAGTAGTGTCCGACATCTCTTAAAGCTATGGACGTAAGGTTTAGAAGTGGTTGCTGTATCCATTTAGGGAAGGCTCATCGACTTCTGCAAGTAAGGGCTACGCATCATATTCCTAAATGCCTCCAGAAGCAACAGAATCTTCAGAAGTTATTAATGGGGTCCCAGCTCCTCTATTTCGAAACATATTATAGGGACAGGACATAAAACTGACGTTTGCACATTTTTTAAACCTATCTGTAGAACGTGTTTGGATTGCATCCTAAAGTTTGTGGAAGCCGAAGTTTGATTAGGAAGTTTAAACCACTTTTGTGAATTCCAAGACTATTCGTCATCACACGAAACCTTTTTTGTTAAACTTCGTTTTGATACTATTCAGGGTAGATGTACTAGTACCTCTGATATTTGGTTTAGTGATCTTCATTGTTATTTTGACCTCCAATATGTGGTTTTAATTCCACCTAAATTTATTTCCTAGACTTTTAACTGTATTAATTTCACATGTATTCCTATAACAAGTCCATGCGTGACCAGATTGTCCAAAATGTGTTGCACAAATACAAAACTACACGACTCAGACAAATTACGTCTTCTTATTACTTCGTCTAAATATTCACTTGTGTCAAAAATAGTGACTGATGTAATTGCACATCGATATAAACTTTCATTAATTCTTACTGTGCTATCTCGTTAATATTATACTGGTAGTCATATTCATGTATACATCCTGTGAACCCTTGTTTTCTTTTTTAGATAATCTGTAGTCCCAGTGACCTTGTGGGATTCGTTGCTGAAGAGAGTGGTTTCCAGTACCGTTGATTTTGTATTTTGTGTCGAATCACTAATAAATGTGTTCTCTACACCTCAAATAGACATTCTACTTGTTAATAGTCACTACTAACTCTATAGAATGTTGTGAGCTACAGAGTTATGGGGTTAGAGTCATGTGTTGTATTGAGTAGCGCGTTTAGAAGATACGTCCGCCCCTGAGGAATATTGTCGTCAGTATGGAGTACATTCTCGGGATAAATCTGTTAGCAGTAATTATTATCAGTACCTATATTTCGTATGGATGGTATATAACGAAACGTACTAATTCAGTAGTCAAAGGTTAGAAATATCCGTTAAAATTGAAACAGGTGCTCATGTAAGGGAAAACTGATTAATCGAAATTTGAAACATCACGTAAGTGATAAAGTTTATAGCATCGTTTACATGCGAATAGTTAAGCTTATTTATTTAGAAATGATGGTAACTAGTTGATGGTTTGAGATGTTGTGTTTGATAGGAAATGGATGGGACATTGTAACTGAAAAACAGTGTAAGTGGATAAGCAACATCAGCTGGCCAGTATACACATATTTTGAAGTAAAACACGATCGGGTAAAGTATTTCGAAGAGAGGAGTAGAGCAGTCTTCTGGAACTATTAATTTAGTGAGCAATTAAATTTGTCTTTGAATTAAGACTGAAAGTAAGCGGCATATTGGTAAGCTAAACGATTACCATTATTCGGTTTCGTTAGAATAAGTATCCGAGTACTGTTTCACTCATCATTCTGTCTTTTGAATAACTTAGTAACATGGCGTTTACTTTCGGATCCAAATTACTAAGTAAAGGTTAATATCCCTAAGATTAAATTGTCGCCAAAGTAAGTAAATATGTTCATTTCTAGAAAATACTAAGGTTTGGAGTTGTTTTTTAACTACCACAACACCAGGTGACTCACCAATTAGTCACAAAGTAAAACTAGATCTGTCAAAGAGAGTCCGCCCCTGACTTCTAGGTTTCGTGAAGGTAGAACTATATACATAGGTTAATAGGATTAGACGCATGATGTCAATTCGAAACTAGGTAATTACGTTTCGCAGCTACAGAAAACACCACGTTACAATCTATTCCTTTAATCGTGTCAATCAATGTGACATCAATTAAGACTAGAGAAGGAACACCACTGGTTTTCACAAAATCCATTTGTGTTCCCTAATATAATGTACATTCCGTAATTATAGGCAAACTAGGAAACGCACCAAGTCATCACATATACGAACAATAATTAATTTAAAGGAATGCCTACTCGATATGGTCCAGAGTTCATGTGAAGTGACACATGCCTACATCTGAAAGTGCGTGTGTAAGGTATCGCATCTCGTCAGCCTTTCGTCTAAGTGACTCAATGGGTCGCCTCCATATTTAACAAATGCTCAGTCCATGAATTCTACTTGTACCTGTAAAACACAAAGAATACCCTGCTGGGATATGGTGCTGTGTTACACTAGAGTCCCTCAGTTTACAGGTAAATCACACTTAATATCAGTATTGCGGCTTTTAGTTGAAAAAGTCATTCGACTGTGTCACAGATGCTTTTGGCTGGATTCCTCAGTACCAAGTATTATTCCCTATGAGAGTGCATTGAAGAAACCCTGCAGGGTGATATTGAAGCTTCGCCGAAAATTGAATAGAAGCATTTCAGTCATACAAGATGTATGCAGTAAAGAATACATTATTAACTCATTGCGCTCACTCCTACATTACCCTATAAAATTCTCTAGTTTGGAAATGAAACATGCACATATATATTGTGTCGTTAACTTCAGATACACACTAATATCTAAATTTCATACGCTTTCTGTCTCACTACTCCATGTAATAATAGTTTGATTGTTATTTCCGAATGCAGTAATAAGTATTTCATGGGCCACGAGTAGCACTTGGTATCCAGCAGAGGTATGGGCACTTAGTGATTGTAATTTAGAGAACTGATACGACAAGGTTAGCTTTTTTCTAATATATACCCAACTATCAACACAATGAAAAGATAATGACGAATTGTTATCACAAGCATTCTATTTACTATGGAGGGAATGTTATTACAAGCTAACTTCACAGTAACATGTACAAGTCTTGCATGTCATTGCATCAGTAATATTAGCACACTAATTGTATTACGGCCAAGTGTAAATGATTTAAAGGCATCGTAACAATAACTTTGCGGGAGGTAGGTGTATTGAAAGACTGCTTGCAGACACTATGTATGACGACATCTAGTAGAATGTCTACGGAGGCTGACAACCTGCAATGAGGAAGACAAAAAGGAAACAATTAGGAGACACATAAGATAAGTATTTTTGACATAAGTATAAAATTTGGGCACTGTGGTAGAGTATAACTCCATTATGGATACGATTTTATTTTGATAAATCACACAGTGTTGTACAGCAATATTACTTGGTGGCGTTTTGAGCACAAACTATTGCTCATGATCATATCAAGTCAGTCACACAACTGTTTGCCTCATTCATATACATGAGTATTTTAGTTAGGCGTACTACAGGGATAGAAGGTCACTCATCTCATTCACTTCTATTCACATTATTTCTTACGTCCGAGTTACTGACTTTTGGTTTATGTTTTCCTCTTAGGTGCACTTTATCTGGACAGTTTAAGGAATCGGGAAACGCACAGAGTACTTAGGAAACGGCATGAATAATTGTTTAGGCTAATTAACACTAGGTAGTTGTGACACTGCGCATCTGCAGTGACAAAGCTGACTGACTGAGTTTTAACATGGAAATGAGCACAGAAGTGTAGCAGTTCGATTTGTGACGTTCCACACTTGAAAAATATTATATTTAGTTGGTAATAAGCAAAACATATTTCATCAGATGTGTTTCAACTTCGCATTAATGCGTCTAAAGCTTATGTATTTTACTCCCAACAATGACATTGCAGATCAAATGAGATAAACATATCACTGATTTCAAAATAACACATCAATGAACTATAATTCAAGGACTCTGCACACAACAAAGTATTGTACGAAAATTGACTTCAAGCTTTATTTTTTTTCCCAGGCACTTATAACCCATCCACCAAAGACCTGGTTTTTTTTGTTAATGCGAAGGCAATACTTCTGTAATTCCTGATGTGTTGCACTCACTGACAATCTAGCGGATCTTTCCAACTATGCACAGAAACGATTGTACATAAGTGAAAAGGATGTTTTATACTACTGGGATTAACATTTATCAAGTGTATGTATAATCTCCAGTGTACATGTTAAACATATTTTGCTATCGATTGTAAAATGTTGACTGAATAATATGGTTCTATTTCTGTAACAATTTGATGATGCCTGTAAACTGGCGTCCCTCATGTACTGTATCATGAGAATAAATTTATTTATTTGGGCTACACGATAAAATTAACTAACTAATGAGATATAACGGGACAGAGTGTGAGAGTTATCTCGGGTAAGAGGAGAAATTATTGT
Organism: Trichobilharzia regenti; assembly: GCA_944472135.2. Lineage (NCBI taxonomy): Eukaryota > Metazoa > Platyhelminthes > Trematoda > Strigeidida > Schistosomatidae > Trichobilharzia > Trichobilharzia regenti. The sequence goes on along the minus strand of OX235266.1, from coordinate 66,501,858 downwards.
AAGATCACTTTTTTCAGTTAGACAAGAACTAAATGAAAAAATACGATTACCATTTGCTGACATTTTGCCTATTTTTATCCACGTTTTAGCATTTCATTATACCTGGACTATAGACCATTCTGACAGACTGACTTTCAACATAGAAGCTTGCACACAAGTGCACCCGCTTAAGTTAGCACATTCCATGTATTACACAAAGGTAGAAGAAAAAAGAAATTAAATGTCACTATAATGTGCATAAATGTGATGAAAAACAAACAGTCATATGGAAAAAGTATAAGGGTTGCTCAGATATGTGAGATTACATAGAGTGAATGCATCTGTGTCATTAACAACGTTTGGAATCACATTTCTACTTAACACTAAGCTTAACCCCAATATTACTCACCATATTAGACTACTTAACACAGAAGAAATGGTACAGACACTACGATCGAAAACCAGTAGTCTTTTCATATCTTCCAGTTTCAATGGTCACTTATCGCAGCCTAAGTGGACAATACCATCAGCATACACTAAGTTGACAAGACTGTTCCCTGGTAAGGGCCTAAAGCGAGTAACAGACAATTTTGTTAATACATTTATGATGAAATTGAACTAAAATAAGGACGACAGTTGTAGAAATGAGCCTTGTACTACATCCTTCTTTGAAATATCAGTTCCTTCATAGTTTAGTTTCAGTAATAAGTGAATGGAATGCAGTCTACAGATTCATGAAATTCGCATACTGACGTACTACTTTCCTAGAATCCTAGTTGATGTCTCCTCAGGAAAGTGGGAAATGAGCATTCCACTTGCGTAAACTCAATAGGCTGTGAACTGCTGACAATGAAAACGACAACAATTTTTGGTATTACTTAATTCCAAAAACGATCACATAATCTTTTATTCCGACTTCTGGTTCCATCAGATGAAATTAAAGGGAATAGCTGAGAATAGAGGGGATGTTGAGGGTTAGACAGTATAGATTTAGACTATTTCTCACATGAGTTTAGATGTCTTGTAACTAATGCATTAACGAGTTGACTAAATGGTACACCACTTGCCCTAATGACGACCTTAATACCTTGCACAATACGACATAGTCGTTTTTGAGTAATTCAGGAAAGAATAAGGGGGAGCAGTAAAGACCAATGCAAGAGTTAACAAGTTGTAGAAAGAGAGGTTGAATGATTCCTGACTGTCTTGAATACATAACATGGTAAGCTAGACTGAAGGTTTTCTTAGAAATCGACAAGATGTAGAATGACCGAGAAAGACCAGAGGATAGATTTACCCCAAGGTATTTTCTGTTAGACTTAGTTTCTGTTTCAGTGCCCTCTTTGATACAAACATCTTGTGAACGACACAGTTCTTGCAGTTCACGCTTATGAGTGAGGGGAAAGTTAACTGCCTGACATTTAGAGGGATTTAACGCAAGACCACGTACCTTAGACTACAGACAGGAACCAGTTAAGTTTGCTGCAGTCACATTGTAACATGACACGAAGTGAGACGGTCAGATCACCAGCGTATTTGACGAAGTTGCTCTCATTAGAAAGAGAAAAGTCATGTAAGACGAGAGAGAAAAAAGAAAAGGAGTGATAAAAATAGCCCGAGGAACACCAGCTTCAGCAAGCGAGGCGGAAGATTTACCCTAATATACAGTATGCTGCATTCCATTTGAGAAATGATAATGCAACCAATCAACTGCCCAGGACCCAAGTTTGCACGATCGAAACCTTATTCAACTAAAGTCATCTAGGCGCTGAGTCAACAACAACGGCGAATGCTGAATGAACGAAAGCTAAGCACAAAAGTGACAAAGCACAAATCCAGTTGCAAAGTAGGAGACGAGTCCCGGGTGGAAGAAGAGATTACTGAAAGGTATCTATTTTTCATTTGGCGAAGAACAAGATTAAGAACTACACTTATCATTTGTTGAAATTTTGGAGATCATTTATCAATGTTTCGCATTTAGTTATGCCCAGACTGTGTCATTCTGACTAGCTTTCAGTATGAGTTTGCAGAGAAGTCCACCTGTTTAATTTACCACATTTCATGTAGCACACGAAGGTAGAGACATAAAACTAAATGGAAGTTTAACGAGCGAAAATGTGAGGGAGAATAAATAGTGACAAGGAAAAACATGAGTTGAATAGATACGTGAGATTACACAGAGTGAATGCACTTGTACCAGTACCAAAGATTTGCAGTCACATCTCCGGTAGTTCTTCCAGCTGACTGTCAACAATTTTATGAACCAATATCACTTTTTCATTTGACCGACCCAAACACATTTTAAACCTTAACATGTGCTGGCTAGCATTGTCCCTGGAGAAAGGCGATGGCTTTGTATGCCATCACGTGTTCTAGCCATCTCAACCTATTCAGCTTCCCTACCTTGAAGACTAACCCTCCCCACCTAAACATTTATGCGTAACCTCAACAGCACTCGCCATATTACACTGCTTTACTCATGAGATAGAACGCGGACACCTATAATCAAATACCGGTATTATTTTCATATTTTACAGCATCAGAGGTTACTTCTCATAGTCTAGGTGGACAATATCATCAGTAAACTGTGAGTTGATGAGACTATTCCCTGATAAGTCTCTAAAGTCAATTACAGATTATTCTACTAATATATGTGTGATTGAATTGAACTGATATAAGGATGACAGTTTAAGAATTCAGCCTTGTATTACATCCCACTCGGAAATGTGTTTTCTCGGATAATTCGCAAACAGTATTCAGTGAATAAAAAACATTCTGTTGGCTTAATGAAACTCGTAAACTGACGCACTACTTTTGCAGGCACTATAGTATTTCCTCAATAAAGTGAGAATTGAATATTTCGGCTGCATAAAACGAGTAAGTAGTATCCTGGGAATACCAATGACTACAACAAGTCTAGGAGTTATGCACTACAACTTTTACTTTACTGAATACACCAGCAGACTTTACATAAACACTTGACAGATCAAATTTATGCAGGAAGTCAGTAAGATTTAGTAAACTAAAAGTGCTTTCGGTTTCCACAGGAGTTCTCCGTGCCGAATTTATTCCTTCAAGGGCCTACAGAGATTAATTCTTCAATTAAATACCACTGACGTGGAAGAAATTCCATTCTTCATTACTACACTTAATGAAAAGACTCATGTTTTTTATTTTAAAAACAGGAGCATTCGTAATGTTTTACTTTATGTAAATGCAGTTACATACAGTTGCACTAAGAACTCAACGCAGCTCGATACACAATAGTATATATACAAATAAACTGAAAAATAATGTCCTCCTTACCTTCTGAACAACTTGTTCTTATTCCAGGATTATAATTTTTTCACCTATGAGCCTGAGTTACGTCTACGAAATAGCAATATTACATCAGTTAAATCTTCCCCCAAAACCAAGGCCACTTGAAACCAATAGCAACATAGCAACAAGCGTCATTGAGGGGATATGCAATAAAGTCGCTCGACTGGCTCAGGGAATTCCTCATAGATAGGAGGCAGAGGGTTAGGATCAACTCAAAACTCTCCTCCTGGACAGCAGTAAGTAGCGGAGTGCCACAAGGCACGGTTCTCGGTCCTTTCCTTTTTATTCTGTATATCAATGAGTTACCTCTGCTCACCGACTCCCCTATGGTCCTATACGCAGACGACTTAAAAATTTGGAGGGAGCTGAAGGGCGACAGTGATACGTCCACCTTGCAAGACGACCTCAACAAACTGTCGGAGTGGTCTGTTGAATGGATGCTCCCGATCAACGTGGCAAAATGTGCAACCATGGGCATTGGACAAGCAAACACGAGCTCCTACGAACTAGAGGGAATAACACTTCCATCAGTTCAGACTCACTTGGACTTAGGTGTCATAGTTAGCCACGACTTAAAAACTACAGCACACTGTCGCGCGGTGGCTGCACGTAGTTTCAGGTCCTTATGGGCGATTCGCAGAGCCTTTACAAGAATTACCAGAGATATGTTCACCTCCTTATACACATCTCTGGTTAGGTCAAGACTGGAAAACTGCATCCAGGCCGCCAGTCCGTGTCTAAAAGGGGATTCACACATTCTAGAAAGTGTTCAAAGGAAGGCAACACGTATGGTTCACGGCATAGCTAACTCATCATATCAGGAAAGACTAGATAGTTTAAATCTCTTCTCACTGTCATACCGTAGGCAGAGAGGAGATTCAATCACAATGTTTAAAATTTTAAATAATGACTACGGACCTGACCTATTCTCTCTTTTCCTTCCCACCAGGTCGGAGCACCTTAGAGGACATAGCAGGAGAGTTCAAAAGCCAAGGAGAAATCATATTGCTGTTGAGTACTGGTTCTCACATCGAGTCGTAAACTCTTGGAACCGACTGCCAGAAGAAGTGGTGCCTGTAACCTCAATTGATTCGTTCAAGAAGGGTTTGGACAACCACAGAAATCTACTAGAAAAGGATTAACATAGGCTGCAAGCCTTCTATCCTCAACCAATAAATCTGAATCTGATCTGAAATCTATTGGATATTGGACCGCCACCGTTCTAGTCAATGAAAGACGAAAAAACCTGAGTCGCGGAAAATATAACACGGAACAACGTTAGTTTCCGGCAATGGATAAAGGCACACACGGGGTGTCGTTATGTGTTATCGCGATGTTGTGTTCGGGTTGTTCTACGTTGTTTTCTGGTGTTTTTTCAACTGAAATACATTATAAGTACCATATTTTAACGAAAAAATGGTGGAAAGTAGACACTTTCAGCAGTTTGAGTGAACATGGATCTGTCATTGAATTTCGTTATTTCTTTCCATGTGGAATGTTAAAACTCTGTGTAAATTGTTGATTACGTTAAGGAAAACGAAATCAATTAGGAAATTGATGCATATTTTGCGAAATTCTGAAAGGGTGTTTTGAATCTCTGAGATATGAAAACTTGGTAACACTCAGAAGAGTCTACAGCTATAAAGGAGTGTTAGTTGATTTATTCGCAAGATAACAGTCAATAAACAAATTTTTTTAAATAGTTACTTTGGTTTGGAGTATTTTCGTGTTGCTAATTATTTGTTAAAGGATGTCATACTATTGTTGATTTGCAGGTTACAATTGTAATTTACGGAGTGATTCACTTTATTTGGAGGCTTTAATGAAGTGCAATTGAAGAATTTGCGCGTTATCGTTGGAATCTTTGTGATATGATAAAATTATTTATCAAAATAAATATCTTTTTAATGTTTTAACGGTGTTCTTTGAAGAATTCACTACTACTTCCCTTTTGCTTGTCGAAGGAATAGTGATGTAGCCGGTTTTGGAATGCGTAGTGATTTAATCTGAAAGAGTGATAATTTACGCAACATAAGAATACTAGGATTTTCTTCAATAGGATATACCTATAACGCGTTATTTTCGATGTACGTAGCCGCCCTACATTTGTTATTATGTATACGTAGTAATCGCAAAACAAACCTAAGCTCAACGTACATTTTTTCGCAAGCCCTGATGAAAGATAATCTTTTACGCAGCCGTATTGAGTGTAACTGAAACATTTCATGGGAGGCTTGATGACGCACTGAGGAAATAATAACGGTTTACGATTATCACGCATTTCACACAAGTATTACTACGTTGCCTATCAACTTCGTTAACTATGCTATGTCCTCGAAACGATAATTAAGAGAGATACATGTAGTCAACATAAATGCATATATTTACAAAATAAAAACAGTTAAACAGTACATATTCATGTTAAAATGGGTGGAAAAAAAATCATAGTTGTAGATTTTTTATGGGTACATGATTGTCAAATTAAAGTCCATTAATCGTTTAATCCACAATACGTGGATCAGTTTCTCTTAGACGACTGTGACACTGGACCAGTCTTTACAGCTTTCAGCACCACCTGATCCTTCAGAAGAAACTGGTTATGACCTTTCCATGCAAAGATTGAGATTGTATTCCTTTGACCACCTCCGGCCACACTGAGAAACATCTAAGGATATATACATATCAGATGAATTAATCTTACCTCAGGTGAACAATCCCTAATCTTAGCAACAATGAATATGTGAACAAGGGAGGGAACAATAGTAGAATCGGTATGAACAGTCCATATATCCCATAATAAACTTAAAGAATCCTAGAACTTCCGATTTATCTTTCACAGTTTGTTTTCTGCAAAATGCAAATGTTACACAAATGCCTCTCCTCTCTGTCCGTTACAATCAACTGAAAAAGACTAAATCTTCAAACTTTATACTTCCTTGATTAAGTTACCCGATAATATTCTCTTTTTTAGTGGGTCCACATGCATATCACATCTGTAGAATCAATGCATGCGATAACTTGTGTCCTTAAGCTGAAAAAATGTAATGTTTATGCGACTTTTATTACTATCATTTCAAAGCCCGCCTTAGTAACGTGAGCTACGTATTAGCCGCAGCGTTTACGCAAAGTAAAATCTACCAATCACAGTATGCATATGTGACCTTGAGGTGCTCAGCCTCTCCATAAGGTCGTGTGTGCCTTTATCCATTGCCTTAGTTTCCGTTGTTGTTTGTTTCCGTTGCTGATGGCGAACCGGTTGCACAGTGCAGCCCAATATTTCCGTGTTCTTAGCCACTACCTTCTGATGTAAGCATCAGCCTCAGCGTCTATAATACTTCTGAGGTTTAGTTAACTCCAAAACCTTGGGCAATATATTCTGATTTGTTAACCTACATGTCATAACTGCGCGATACAATCAGTTTTAACACGTTGATTTGGGGACTGTTTTCGCTATGTTAGTTAATGGGAATGAAACTTACCTTCCTTCTGAATACCTTGCATACATGGAAAAGACATAAAACAAAGCTGCACCTAGGGAATGCCTCCTTTAGAGCGTTCATGTGTGCAGTTGCACAGTCGACAGTGAATGTTAATGTTTCCGGTGCACAAATCATATATCTCTTAAACGTCTGTAATATCTCCTTGATATCTACAAACGTTTCTCTCCTAGTAAGAGCAAACAAAACAGTCCTTCCTCTTTCGAATCAATCAGTCACAATAAACTGATATGAAGGCCATCTGTGATAAATTTGTAGAAGAAATTATACCTTCTTGTACTGCAACTTATCCCCATCATATTTGTTTTGTAGGTACAATCAATTGGAACTACTTCTGAAAACTTATGATAGAAGTCTTTCATATCATTACGATTGAAAATGATTTTTGAAATCAAACCTGCATTGTCATTCAGAACACTAACTGGACCTGTCTGCTTCAGGTCATCCAAACTACGGATTTCTATTCTACTGCACCATTTATTTTGATACGACTTACGTTTATTTATCCTAGCCCGCATGTTTTAATATCATTATACAGGAGCACTTAGTCGAATTTCTCATTCGCTGAATTCATGATATCATGGACATCAGTACAACTTTCAATGAACGGTTGCACAACTGTCCTTTCTTCTGATGATAGCCGACGTCTAGATACATCGGTGGACATGAAACTTGCTGTACATGGGTGGTTATGCATAGTTTGGTAATTTGGTGTCTTGTATACGTTGGATTTGCGCCGTACTATAATTATTGAGTGACATGAAGTACTTCGGGAACTGTGGATTTATGTTTTCTCTCGCCACTGTGGATAAAACATCGCCGCATTCTTTTTGGAAAGGAGACCAGTTGATAGATTATAAATGATTTCCAAGTAACTTATATCTTTCCATGTGGTGTTGCTGTAAGTTTCGACCTTGTTTTCTCATATTTCATCCGTATGTTGGTTATGGTTCACCCTTTGTATCAGGTAGATATAGTTTGATCGACTCTTAATTGAATAGGTGTTATTGTCATGACTGCTGCTTTTTTGTCTGGAATTATAAATAGAGGCAAAACAAACAACAGATGTAACCTCTAAGTTCATACATTAAATGGGGCTATGATTTCTGAAGCTTTACATGGGAATTGGTATTGGTATCGCTTGCCCACTCACTTAGTTTGTCATTAAGTGCCTTTTCAAAGGAGGCCAATGTACTTGCTAGTCGCATTTCCTTAGATAGTTTGTTCCATATTTGGGCATACCTAATCAAGAAAAACTTTTGCCTGGTAGCTATTTTACACTGTTCTTTAGCCACTGTACCTTTAGTGTGTCTAAGGTTTTATGCAGTGTCTTCTGAGAACCGAGTGTAATTAGCAGGGGTCTGTCTGTCTGTTTTCGACATAGAACTTTGCACAAATGTGCGGAAGTTCAAGTCGCCACACTCCGTGTAGCACGCAAAGTAAGCAAGAGAAGAAAGTACAAGAAAAGCATAATAGAAACAGTGAGCAGAGGTGTGAGACAAAGGAGTAATAAAGAAAAACAAAACAGTTTCATTGGAGATCATAAGTCACAAGGAGTGGATGCATCTGCGCCACTGAGAACGATTTTGAGCCATGTCACCAATTGTTTCCAACCATAGATTTTTACCATCCCAAGGACCCCAGCCTGGAAGTCTACACCTTCCTACATGGCTTAGACCAACTGTTGTGGATTTCATTGACTGGTGCCAAGTTTTTGTTTGACCGCCGCTAGCTTTTTTCCAGCCTGACCCTATATCCGCTAACATTGTTCGTCGAGGGAGGCGATGGCTTGGCGTACGTAACACATGTCCTAACCATCTCAGTCTCCGTAACTTCACGACTTCGTCGATTGATTTCCCCTGTTTACCTAGAACTCTACGCCTAACCTCCATGTTGCTCACCTTATTATGCCACTTTACACGGGAAATAGAACGCAGGCAGGGGTATACACTGTGTGGTTAAGAAGCTTATAGAAGAGTATCAGATTTATTCATAGTTGTCTTAACCATAGTGTTTCTAGTCCTAAGATTTCACATCTGGTGGAGTAGTTTTTTTCGCCATTTCCGGTTCCGAGTACTTTTCGCGTGAAGTACCTATGTACTCCTACTTTCTGGCTCACTTTCACAATCTTCACTTAGTTTTGTTATCTTTACCAATTCCTCAACTTGACGACCAAAAATGACCCCAGACTAACGAAAGATGATCAAGTTAGTAAACTTTGTTTTGATATAATAACAGACACACTATTACCTTTGATATTTGGTTTTAGTGATCTTCATTGTTAATTTAACTTTCAATATGTCCTTTTAAGTTTGAACTAAGTCTATTTTTCTCACCCCTTAACTTTTTAATATATATATGCTGAGATTTTGTAAATTCCGGTTTAATAACACTTTGAGAAAGCTATTAGCATTAAATACCGAAACGTCAGTAAAAGCAATATCGTTTTGTTTTTCATTCATTTGGAAATACAAAAACCTTTATTATAATGAACTTCTACTTTCTAGTTTGTCTTCTATGCGTACACTATTGAATCTGAATGAGCAGTAAACTGGGTATAGGTTCACACAAACCTTGTACAGTAGTGATCTGGATTCACTCCTGTAGAAGTCCCTGAGTAGGAAGGCAATAAGCCTACTTGATTTCGATACTTATTTCGAGATTTGCTCAGAAAATGGTAGATTATGTGAATAATTCAGTCCTAGGTCTAGTACACATTTGAGTCAGGCCTTGGATTGCTAAGTCAAGTTCTAGGCTGGAACAGCCTATACAGAGCCAGCCACACTTTTGGATATTAAACTCGAGTCTCCAGGTGTCACACCATCTATCCAGTTTTGGCAGTTCTTCATGTATAGAGTTCACAGATGTACCGATATCTGTATTTGTGCATGTAGAAGTGACCTTCATCTGCATACAGTATTGGTTAACCTACGCTAAGGTATCTACATATACTGATCGTTTATTATGAAAAGGAGGGGGGCCCATACACTCCCCTGGATGACACCACTGCTGATTTGCCTAGGCCTGGATGTCATCCAGCCAACATCTGTTGTCTGATTTCTACCACAGAGAAACGATTTTATCCAGTTGTGGGGGGGGGTTGCGTGTCCCTGTTGACCACAACCAGCTGACTAGCAGACTATATTGGACTCTGTCGAAGGCTTTCCTTATATCGAAATAGAGGATAATTACTATTTATTCTTTAAGTGGCTTCGCTGAAAAATTCTATGTAGCAAGTGACGCAAGATCTTTTTCTGAGGTATCCTTGATGAACTTTTTGGTGAGTTTATGTTTTAGAAAGTAGTCTGACATTTGGTTTTTGACTACTTTCTCCGTGATCTGTGATGTGACAGATGTTATTTTGATGGGACGTTTAATTGCATGGACTAGTTTTGGCCCCTCTATTGTGCTTGGGGAATATATACGTGCTTTTCCAAATTTCAGGGTAGGTCCCAGTCACTAGTCAGATATTAAATAATAATAATAATACTATTATATTCGTACCATCGTTTTTTATATGTCAGGTGTCATGTCATCTATTCCACATCTACCGTCAGCTTTTAATAATCTCTTTACCGCTGATGCTATATTTGTATAGTAAAGTTGATTTCACCTAATTTGTATTTTTGCAGGTTTTGTTGCGAATTGGGGATGGATTGGCTTTGGTGTCATTGGAGAACCACCGGCTAGGGAGTTCACTGATAATCTGGGGATCATTCTAAATTGTATCTTCGCGTTCCAAGTGTTTAACACTGTTTTCTTTACCCTTCTTCAGTCGATTTAGCAAGATCTTGCAGAGTTTCTGAGTTTTATAGGTCCCCCCCAGGGCTTTATTTCCCTCGACTTGTGCCTTCATTTTACTGTTCTCAAGATTTTTGAATGTTTCATGTATCTGGTGTAATGCACTAAATTATTTATGTAGATAAATTTTTCTTCTGTTTCCTTAGTTTTAATGGAGTTTTGCGATCTATGAATAGAATTGGTGTCTTTAGGGCAGATGTTAGACGTGCGATTATGTCTCTTACCGAACTGACTGTTTTGTAGAAGGTATTAAGTGCTACTTGCAAGTTATTATTGGTGAATTATTCAGCCCAGTTTAAGCCTCTGAGAAGTGCTGGTAGGAATTCCCAGTCGGCATTTCTATAGTCCCTATATTGATAGTAAACCGGGGAACTTTCAGGTGTGCGTTTAGTTGTTAGTTGTAAAGGGAGGGTGTAGTAGAGTATGTTGTGATCACTGTTGTCGAGTTTATCCCCCACCTCTATCGAGATCGGCTCCATTTTGTGGCAGAGGACTAGGTCGAGAATATTTTTATGTCGTGCTAGGAGGCGTACGCACTGCTTCCATCCTCCTGCATCTATAACTTCTAGGAGCTCTTCGCGAGTTCTAGATCCAAAGCAGGTATCCTTGTTCACTCCGGGGAGGTTGAAATTGCCACAAACTAGTTTGTAGTCGAATTTCAGCACAGGTAATGCTGTAGTATTTCTTCGATAACCGTATCAGTCGTTTTAGGGCTGTTACGGACTCTGCATATACTTCCCACTAGAATTTTATTTTCATTCGTGTGAATGTTCATCCACTTAGATTCTGGGAATTTGTCGATAGTTGTGTTTGTTAAAGTATTGGAGTCAGCGGATTTAGAAGCATATATTAGACAACCACCTCCTCTTTTGTCCACAGTATGATTTCAGTGAATGTCATAGTTATCACTTATCAGCTTTGTTTCAGGTATGTCACTAGTTAGCCAAGTTTCAGTTTCCAGGATCACTGTTGACCGTTCCGTGTATACCAATCTGCGGAGTCAAGTTATTTTGTTCAAGAGAGATCGCGCATTTAGGAACATAATGTTAGCAAATCCAGGGTTGTTTGGGAGATACGTAGTAATTTTTCGTTTTACTATTCCTAATTGCTGGTCGCCTATGTTGAATTCGGAGGATATCTGAGACGAGACAGTTTCAGCGTGTCTACTGTTCCCTTAAAGACTGTGCTGCAAGAAGGGCTATTGTTTGCTGCAGCCGAAGATAATCCTTATGTACGCATTACTTTCTGGTATAATATCCACTACATTATTCCAGAAGTCGGTAAGAATACATATTCAAGTTTTGGGAGGGATTGTAACGTCCTATCGGAATCGCGCACGAACCAGTGCGTAAATAAAAAGATTGGCGTGAGTCAGTCAAGTGATACTTAAGGGAAAAGTGAATTCAAAGATCTGGAAGACTAGAACCCGTAGGACAAGCTCGCCTGTTATATGTCTGATGAATTTCTGTAGGGCCAATCGGGTAGCACCTCGACAAGGACCTCAACAAACTTGTAGACGGTAGGAGTAGAAGCATTTTTAATAGTTTTGGTTTAGGTTTTATTCTGACAATTTTTATTGCGATCCGGATCGAGCCACTGTCTTGTGACAGAATTGAGTTACTGAACTGGGTTACACACATGAATTGTTCACAGAAAATTAGTTTTCCATCCACATGGCCTGTCTCTTTGTCAATCCTTAGGTTGTCATTAGGGATTTCACTGGTGCTCCAGGCCTCATAATCAATGACGGTCCGCATATAGATGCTAATGTACTAAGCGTTAAGTGTTCCCTTAGCACTAATCTAGTATTTACGAAAATAATAACCGATGGGCACTGACTATGTGGTCTAAGTGCGTGGACGAAATCTTGATAAAATACTTCATGACTTTCCTCTGTATGTATGTTTTTAGAAGCGCTAACCACAATCTTTGGATATTAGTATTTAAGAGATGTTAGTATCCGCGTTTGGTGTCGACACTGTGTCAGCTATCGCTCGATTAATATGCCTTGCCATATCTGTAGACTCTTCGTTATGCTGCAAGGAATCTATCCGAAATCATGCATGCTATATGCATGATATCAGGTGATTCAGTCAACCGACGCTAGTGAAAATCCGCTCGACGCGGCCCAGGGGCAGTGTTTTTGTGAAAGTTTTATTTGAAGTGGGTATTCGGCAATTTGTTGCCTGAATAGGAATGACGTGTTGGTATCTGTTTGGGTTAGTTATCAAACCACAACATGGGTCCTATTGGCTAATTTGGCTTACTGAATGTAGTCTGTAACCAGTGTTTAGGGAATTTTCTACAACTTTGAGTTTTTTTTTGATAGGAAATTCAAGGGGTCTGGTTAACAGGTATTTTGAGTAGTGGATGAGCAGAATAATAGCCGCTACCTCGCTGTACTGTTTGTCTAGAAGAAGTGTTTGGACATAATTGGCTTTCCACTTAAATTAATTAGGACTGCATCTGACAGCTTCGTCTATCATAATCGACTTTCTCTTAGAAATACGACTTAGAGGTGATTGCGTCTACATCGTATCTACATTATTTTGGTATCTCCTTTCTTATGTTTAACTGTTTGATGATGGTTAACAGGGCAGCCAGCACATGCTATATACAATTTCTCTGGTTCAGACACATCCGGTGCCTTACTGTTCCTAATGGAAATTGGACGTTAATCATTACATCTAGGGAACTTGCCTACTTGGGTAGCTTGATTGAATTGGCACTTCACAGCGGATGGATTGTCAGACTGAGGAGTAACTGACTTCTAAGGAGATGAGTGGAATGACTTTTAATGTCTTCTGGCTCCTGATGTTTGTGTCAGTGTACAAATGATGCATTTCAACATTATGTTCTGTTGATTCATCTCTGTCTACCATTTCAATGTCAGCATTAGTATCTTTATATAGTACTTGGCTAATATTTGTCTGTGCCTGCGAATATGTTTGATGGACACTGTCATCAGGTATTTCACTAGATGGAATACTACAGTTGTCCTATGATGGTTAACAGCCTTCAGTCTTCCTGAGCGACATCGTTTTCGGCATGATGTTAAATTACGTGTAACCCTGATGTAAGTGCAGGGTGTTGAAGAGCCCATTATCTCATCCGTTATCAGAAAATTCCTAATTCTTCAGTAGACCCAAACTTGAAAAGCACCGGACACTACTGGTCTGAGGACTTCTTAGGAAGACGCGAAACTTGACAGTCGCCCAACGACATATTGCGAGCCTTTAGCAATGATGTTCTACGTTCGGGGATAATTTCTCTCTCTGGAATGTTATAAGCCAAGACTTTATGGGAAAACATAACCGCCTAAACAGCTTCTTCAGCCAGATAGTCAATTTTGTATTCGGATGAGATAAGTGATTCTAGACAGGTGTTTTACGATGTGACACACAGAGCTGCTTGGAAGGCATAGTGCTGACCAACTTGCTCTGTAGATCTGCTGTCGATTTCTGAAGTATCATTAAATCATCTTTGCTACGAGTCACATTATCTTTCAATTCCTCCATGATATCACATACCATACTTTGGGTGTGCTTGATGGTAAAAGTGTAGAATCATCTGAGGAACTGAGGCCTTCATATGGTTAACGAGTATTAGATGTCAGTCTCTCAACGATACTTACACGTTTGACGGACATAATCATTTGAGAGACAGTTTCCGGAAAAATATTCTTGAGGATATAAAAAAGATTGCTGTATTATCGAAGCATCAAAATCAACAATAAACATCTATATACTGGAAAATAAAAAGTCATAATTTCCTTTATTAGTACTTCCTGGGAATAAAATGTTAAGCTCGAGGTGGTTAGAAAGGATATCATAAGATTCCGGATTGTTGATTAAACAAGTGAACACTATATATAGTTCCAAATGACAGAAAACAATCTTTGTGGATATTGTGAGGAATGCGGCTGATTTCCAAAATAATATGGAAAGATGACTCACTCAGAAACAGAACACTTGTAGCGCGACAGTACTAGCTATTTTAAAATCTTTCAGTGAAGCTTTATTTACGGGGATACTGATATTCAAATCAGTTCCTAGTTCCATTAGAAGGCACGTTTCTTGTGAAGTTCGCTGTATGCTACTGTTAATACTAGGTGATTGTTGCTGTGCACCATCCACTTTCGGTAAATTCAAACCAGAGGAGGTGACCAGATAACTACTACGCATTATTCTACGTTTATACAGTATTTTCCGTGAGCGATGCTCACTCACTTATAACTATTATTCACTCTTAATTGATCCTGAAATTTAGTACACCCACTAGCATCAAGAGAGTTAGTAAACTTAAAATTGATTGGAAAATTAGACTTTCTCGAATTTCTACTCAGTCGTTTGCATTCACACTGCACACAACCCATGCTGCAACAATCCAGGATTTTGTTTTTATAGTGTTTAAAGGAATTGACTATGGGATATTGTAAGCTATGGCCTGATGAGATGAGGCTATACGCTTCATCCTTTCGGCCGTCAAGTAGGCGATGAGATTTTCTGCTTTATCTGGGTTTTCCGGAGAAATTTAAAGGTGTTTTTACAAAAGGCAGGCTATTGTGTCTGGTTCGGAGTTACATGCAGTAAACACTTATCTTGGTCAATATCAGAACGGTTTTCCGTGATATATAAGATTGGCCGTGTCATGTAATCCAGTAGAAAAGTGTTTTTCTTTTGAATTGAGAATGTTGTCAGTAATACGTTAATGAACTAGAGGTTACTTACTACCAGATACTACGTCTAACTCCTTCCCCTGAATCAATAGCTGTGGAAGACTCAATAGTAATTAAGGTATACTGACTGTGTCAAATATTGGGACGTTAGAATGGAAAGATAGCCGATGAAATTCCAACAGTTACGTTACTCAACTAATTATTGTTTAAGGTGACATTTTCTACTGAGGAACAAAAAGAATATATTTAACTTCGAGGATTTTTCTGTGCCGACGCACACCTGATATATACGGTCGGCCTGCGAATTTTGGGCTACCGATATCCACGCTGAAAATTCCACACTTGTACCAAAAATACGGTGTGGAGTCAAGCTGTAATCAAAAATAAATAAAATAAAAAATAATACATTATGGGTGCGGAGAATTCAAAAATACTTTATCTATCTGCTGTAGAACTCAATGATTATCTATGCACATGATTTTACCGATGCAATCATTTCGCAAATAAAAAGGCGTTATTCTATGAATGAAATTGCTGTTTTATTTATAACGATTGAAAACAAAATAAAAAAATTTTATTTAAAATTGTTTGTAGAACAAACAAGTTGTTATGTTTTAAAAAAAGTTAAAAAATTATGAACTTCATAGGATCCATTTTTTTTTGAAAATGCCCAAAAAATATTCATTTCACAAAATGGGAGTTGTTCATCGCCTCTCTGAAATCAAACGAAGGAAAAAAAAATGAGATCAACAGTCGTCAGTAAGTGAAATATTTCGATTAAACACTTATTGGGAGTTCAAAGAAACATTCCGTTATACTAAATGAGCACAGTATAACTGAAAATGAGAGCAAATCCAGAGTTCCGGACTTATTTCAATCTTAATCGGACACCCGATTCCCCATGACATCGAAAGGAATATAACATTTATCTTTGTGTCCCTTGTTCTCAGATTAAAACCTTTTGCAGCTTCTAACGCATGCCAAAGGAGCATCCAATCATATTGTAACGACATAAGACAAGGGCCAGGCATCAGATCCTTTATTTACAAAATCAACATATACTTGTAGATTTTTATGGTAATTATTATTTGTTATTGTTAGCAGAAAAGTCAAGTCTTCTGATTGGTTGATTAACTGCTCAAGTTATCCTATCATCTCTTTGTTGCTGTTTCTTAGACAGTCTGGTGATATATCTGAAAAGTTCATCCACTTACGCCAAGTCTGCTGTGATTGATTGCTGAGTTCCTCAAGGTTAGTCTTTGTTATCGCTTTTTCCCATGAACAAAATATGGGACGTAAATTGCTGTCTATCAATTTCAGCTAGCAGACTGCACTCACCACAATATTAGTGAATAAACCGTAATTCTGATTATTTTCCTGACTCATTTCTTACTCCATGAAATCGTTTATTCATTTCTCTGTCCTACTTATAATATTTGTTATTTGTATTATCCTAATACAGATTAAGGTATTTTATAGTTTTCGACACTACAATACACGCTACTTATTAGTAGTAGCTTCATTTTTTCTTAATTCAATGAAGTGTTAAGGTATTAAGCAAAAATGATAAATCGAACTGCTGAGTGTAGAAGAAGAATCATTTTTAGAGTTTAGTTTCTAATGGTTTATGTATTAGTTTACCTGCAGTTAATTTTGATTGAGGTTTTCCTTGATTAACCTTAAAATACAGGAATTATAATTTGTGAATAAAAATTGTAAAATACAATAGTAGTTAATATTAACTATGGGATATTATGATACATCGCTTTAACGTTTAGATGGTAAAGGGTTTATTTAGTGGCCAGTGGATGTCTCAACGCATCACAAACCAAGTAGATTCAGTAATCAGACCTAGTGACTGAAATTATTAGGAGAAATTCGCCACCTCTGCTGAAAAGAGGAAACAATGGATTGATCATTTCAAGGGACAGCTGAACCGATCAACAATTTTATCTCAATGAATCTTAAGTAGTAGGAAAAGAGGTCTGGAAAATGTTGACTTCAAGGACGATTTGATGTCTGTGCAAGAACGAGCACTCTTTTGTAGGAAGCAGAGAAGGCAGTGAACATGCGGAAGACATATGTGATTAAGACATATAACCAAGAGAAACTGGCACTGATTAGCCTCACTGATAGGAATTCGAACAAGGTCACCACTTGGATTCATTTTGACAGTAACAATTTAACTGCAGGCGGCATTAGAATTTCAGAAAGCGAACAGAAAAGACAAGATACACCCTCACTAATGCACGAAGCAGAAATTACAAGAGTTGTATTATCAACACTTATGCCAGGTTCGTATGTCTACATTCCTTAGAGTCCTGTTACCTCACGGGAAGTATTTTAAACAGGGTTCAATCTTTTATCAACAGCTGCATTCAATTCACATCAGATAGTTGATCTGATAGTTGATCAGAAATGATTAGTAATAAAAAACTTCAACCAATGAACAGTTATAGAAAAAAACATGTTGTCGGGGCCTCACATTTCAGTCGGAATCATGTATAATAATAATGACTGACATATGAATAGAACTTGTACACTATGGTACAGTATAATTCCATTGTAGATAAAATTTATTTTGATACAGATTCACAATCTTATAGAGTAATACTTACTGATGATGTTTCACGCAAAATTTATTGCTCATAATCATGTCAATTTACTCACACAACTTTCTAACTTCTTTATTATGGTTTCCTTGTCGCTCATCTCTTGATAATTTCCATATTTGTCGTAAAAGTAAGGAGTCACTCTTGCTCCACAGCTGAATATAAAATCATAGTGAAAATTGCAGAGCTGAAGCTCAGCACCTTCAATTTTACTCAAGGACTCAGTGAGTAAACTGCCTTTAGGTAGAATGTGTCAAGATATTAGTGAATTTTATGCCTGCTAACGAAATGTTCAGATGAATCGGCCTGCTGTTAAATATGGATAAAGTATCTGTACGCTTGGGCCTTTTATTTAGTGCGATGAGATATCAGCAACTTCCTGATACTGCCTATTTTTCTAAATCTAACCTCAGTTATGACTTCTGACACTTGTGTGCATTTGTGCGTGTATTATGCTCCTGGTTGCTATTATCCAACTAAAGGTGATAAATAGATTGCTGACATGCCATTAAGATAAATAAATGATCAAATATGTGGTTAGTATATTGAGTAGTGTTAGGGATTGGTATGACGGAATTCAAGTCAGATGACACTTGTTTATCAAGGAGTACTGGAGGGCGATTCAAACTGTATTTAATGCCTTTTATCAGATGTATCTGCTGACAGAGAAAATCAGAGAAAAATCAGCAACAAAGATATCTGGGAGCGAACCAACCAGGAACCGACTGTGAAACAAATAGGCAGAAAGAAATGGAGATGGATTGGCCATACGCTGAGGAAACCATCAAGTGACATCATTAGACAAGCCCTCGAGTGGAACCCGAAAGAGAGGCGGCGAGTTGGTCGTCCAAGGGTGACTTGGAGGAGGTCATGCGAGGGGGAGATGAAAGCATGTGGACAGACCTGGAGCAGGGTGAAAAAGTTGTCAGAAAACCGAAGGCAATGAAGGTGCGCAGCTGAAGCCCTATGTTCCTCTAGGAACTAAAGGATACAATAATAAATAATAATAATCTGCTGACGTTAGCTGTTAGTGCTGAATATAAAGAATTTTAAAAGGACAAGCCTCTGGATTCCATCTCATTGACTGGAGAACAGTTTTCATCAGCTTTCGTCGCATTCAACAGAAAATCTACTAGATGGTAAATATGATGAAAGTATCTTTGAAAGTTCTTCGCTTTATATGATTGTTTCTAAGTGGCTTATTTATTCATCACTGCGTGTGGTAAACATCTGTACTCTTCCATGGTGAATGGTAATCAACAATATTTAATAATTAGCAAGATGTTTAAACATGTTATGAGCTTACCGAATCTCATTGCGGTTTTTGCCTTCTCTGAGATTGAATTAAAACAATTATATAACCGATTATGAGTAGGTTTTAATGTAAATTTAAAGTATACTAATTTAGAAAAGAGAATAAATATATACCCAAAAAAGTCTACCGATGTTTCAGTAGGTTAATCATTGCTTGAAATAGCCGTTTATGAGTGTTTCTAAAATGGAATAAACGCTCTCTTCAAATAAGTCTTGAAAACTGAGTAGCCTATGGCGATAGATATATTTAATACTACCAATGTCTAAGTCATTGTTTGGTATACTAAGGTGATTTGAACAAATTTTATTGGTATTCGAAGTTTACAGACCATAGGTATTAGGAATTTCCTGGAATAATGCCATATTATTATTTTTTTTTGATTACAGCTTGATTTCACACCGTATTTTTGGTACAGGTATGGAGTTTTCAGCATGGATATCGGTAGCCGAAATTTTCCAGGTCGACCATAGATATCAGGTGTGCGTCTGCAGGGGGTGGAACCTCGGACCATGTGCATGGTCGGCGAGAGTCCTAACCACTGTGCCACCAACGCACTATGCAGAAAGTTCGTGAACTAATCCCTTCATGAACTGTCGAAATCTTGCTTTACGGGTGAATATGAAAAACACTTCTATTATGAAAATAGTATCCACGCTAACAACATTATTGTAGCATTATCCATAGAATGAAATAAGATAATTGAATTGTGTTTCCTATCATGATTCATGGGAAGTTGCATGACTTTATTGTGAACACAGTTGATAGACTGCTGTGCAACCGTTGACGAAACGTTCATCGTCTCTAAACTAACCGATTTGTTTACGAGCTGGCGTAGGCTTTGCAACATATTCTCTAGTCAATTATTTATTATTACTTTGCATAAATTTTTGAACGGCGTCTATTTCGATGAAACCAAGTTCTGTAATTACGTGGCGTACAACACCATTGCCACAAAGAAGAATTCCAACAGGCTAACTCAGACCTTTATCAACAACTGTCTTCCCTCTATACTGAAGATCGGATGGCCGGGTCGGAAAGAATCACCAACAAGAAAATATGGGAACAAACATAACCAGAACCAATTGCCAGACAAATATGCAGGAGAAAGTGGAGATGGATTGGAGGAGGCCAATGGGTGACATCGCACGTCAGGCCATTGCTCAAGTGGAATCAGGCCGAAAGGGAAGCGGCGAGTGGGACGTCCAATACTGACACGGAGGATAACGTGTGAAGAAGATTTGAAACAGTATGGACTAACTAACATGCAGAAGACAGAACCAAGTGGAGACGTGCAGTTGAAGCCGTATGTTCCACTAGGAACCCAAAGGAACAATAGTATTAATAATAACAACACCATTGCTGACGAAACTCCACTTTTGGTATCAATAGACATAGTCTGTATGGATTCTGGATTCATCTCTTCTCATTTTTCAAGGAAGTCAAAAACGAACAAGTTGTGTATGACATGATGATAACAGACAAATAAAGTGTCTTTAGGAATTAATAAATAGCACGTTCCCAGTCAATGAAGCTTGATAATATTTTCCAACTGATCTGACCGAAAATTCAGAACATTTTTATATGTTTACGCAACACACTGAGCTTTTCACTAAGCGGATATTTTCAACAACTTTTTTTCAAATGTCTCACAAGCCAAGAGTAATACTACTACTACTACTACTCTTCAGCACAAATAATCTGCGTCGGTGGCACAGTGGTTAGGACTCCCGCCGACCATGCACGTGGTCCGGAGTTCGAGCCCACGCCGACGCACATCTTGATATCTATGGTCGGCCTGCGAATTTTGGGCTACCGATATCCACGCTGAAAATTCCATATGTGTACCAAAAATACGGTGTGGAATCAAGCTGTAATCAAAAATAAAATAAATAAGCACACCGACTGCAGCAATATAACATGATAAGCAGTTGATGACTGTCCTGTTATTGATTGAATTATTAATTTAAATTTATTTCGTCTTTGATACTTCATAAAACACTAATCCTTTTGAGTTGAGAACATCATTCACAATGAAACACTTGAGATTATTCACTTTCTGTAACAGAGTGAGGACAGTCATTTCTTGGAGGTTTAATTTACCCTTAAGAAAGCACCATTAGATATATTAAAAGCTCTATAAATAAGTCTCATCATTTTCAGGAAATAGAATGTTAGTTTACCTTCTTTTAATTTCCGAATAAAATCCTTAGTTTCTAGGAGAAAAATTAATAATGAGGGAAACTCAGATTGCTGAAATATCAATCAATATGTGACGTTATATTGTAAAAGTGAGTAGCTAATCTACGATAGCAGCAGTTGTATAACATAAGCGTAATAAATACAAATGTTTCATACAAATGTACACATTACTGTTGAAAGTGATTCACATTCCACGAAGTCGGTAGTATAGATCATTGAAATAGATTTTGACAGATTGGTTTTCACTGTGTCAGTCAAATATGTCAAAGTATTTTTACAGACAGTTTAATACGGAATTATAAACCAGTTACAGTGTTTTGTCAACAGGATAATACGATTGTGCATAGAAATTCTGCAATTAGTCATTATACTGATAATAATAATAATTATTTTCCTATCAATAACAAAGTTGAAAGATTGAGGTGATCTGTGATACCAAAAATACCATAAAACGACATGAATAAACAAACAAATGTTCGGATAGACAAAGTAGTTTTTAATGGCTGGGGAAAAATTGGACGGACTGAGTAATGTTAGATTGTAAGAGAAGTAAATAAAAAATGTTTTAATTAAGATATGAGATATGATAAGATTAAAGAATGATAGGATAGGGGTTGAAAAATATGATTAAGAGATGTTGGAGACTTCATCACATTTCATTATAAACCTAAGAACTCCTTAAACGTAATCTACATTATCAAATTTATAAAATATTGTGATAATAGTTTCTGTTAAACAACTGTCTTTCCTCGCACACAGGTAAACAATATTTAAGGCAGTGTATTCACTTACTTCCGGAACTTTGACTAATTTTCATCTTCTCAGCTGTCAGCAAACAAGACAGTTAAGACAATCAGCGGTTTAAGAAACATGTACTTGCCGAGTTAACAAAATAAGCTTCATTATGATGAATAACCTTCAGATAAATGTCATGTATGCATTCAGAAATATCTACTAGTTTATGCTTTATACTACATTCATTCAAACCGTGTTTATCTTTGACTCCGATTAGGACACACTTTAACAAGTACAGTGGTAAGATGAGGGCAGTTATCTCTATTACCCTCGATTTTATTTATCATAAAACCTACTCCTTATATCAGAACAGCAAAATGCATGATTCTGAGGAGTAAAGGAACATCATAATCGGATCTCTAAGCCTTCTATCTCAGAATATCTCGAGATATATGGATGTGTTAGGTGGCTTCATGTTTTTACGTGTTTATCGGATTAGAATATCCTGCTGCACCTGACAGACCGATCCTGGAATATCTCATACGACTCAATTGCGTTTTAAACATTCTGAATGAGTGGGTGGCCGTCAGGATACCGACTTGATATGTTCCTTAGTTGTGAGGAGTTAGACACCTCCGTTTTCATACCCACACTTGGACAAAATCAGAGGATAGCTTTTTGGCCAGGTGACAAACACTGTATTTAGACTTACCAGTCACCAATGGCTGTTGTGTCACTTCTGTGGAAGTCACTGTGAAATATGCGAAATTGGATTATATATGCACGTATATATATATATATATATATATATATATATATATGTATAGAAATATTATGGTTAGTTAAATGTATACTTTAATCCCCTTTGGGATGGAACTTTATCTTACTGATATAAATTTGGTATCGAATTAAGAAGACAATTTATGTGATCTGAATATTGGCGTCATCTCTGACACACATGAATTATTGGATATCGTCTTGCGCGTAATGTCAACATTTCAACAATTATCTCCTCCTTATTTCAAAATTTCATATCTGTTGAAGTGGCAAATCGTGGATTTCGGAAAAGATGACTTTCTTTCACTAGACAATATACTCAGCAATTTGGCGATGATACTCGTGACTTGAGTAACTACTTTAAGTAGGCACTATAACTTGTTCATCACAGAAAAAATTAGGTAATTGGAACATGTCTTCAAGGCGGCAACATTCTAGTGGGATTTACGATTTGAATGGAGAGAGAGATAAATTCAGACTGCTGTCACTTCTAGCGTAGTTACTTTGAATTAATGCAAAAAGAAGTTGGAAAAGTAGAAATCTTCGGTTTACGCTAAGCCTATAGGTGAAGATGTTCCAGTCGAGTATTCATAATGCTCAGCGATTATTACAGCTCATCTGTGTCAGAAAAACGTTGAAAATTATTAAACACTCTCCATATAACAAGGCTTAAATTTTTTTCTTTTCGAATATAATTTATTGAACATGAACAGTATATTGACAGACAATCTTAACTAACCGCGAGGTGTAGTTTTCTGGACTGGCGAGTCTGTTGCTAATATAATAAAATAAAATTCAAAATGAAGAAGTCAGTAATGAAAATCAAATTAACTGGGAAATTATTCACATTCAAGAAATTTCAGACAGACAGACAGAGAGAGATAGCACAATAGACTGTGGCTAAAATAACAAGGGAGTGATTTCATCCCTTGGTAAGTAAACATCTCGTTAGAGCGAAAACCGTGAAGTGAAATCTGATGGTAATCGACTTTTATTCACGAATAAATATTTGCAGATGGAATGTGACCTATAACTTTTTACCTGTACAGCATTGACTGAAATACATAGGAAGGATTAAATATACATCGAGTATACTGTGAAAATTGAAAGAATGATCAAGGACGGCAGAGTAGTACTCAAAATCACTGTATGAATTCCTCCAGCACATGCATAAGTTTTCTATATATATCATACTAGTTAATTGAAATTTCTCACCATAAAATTCACACAAGTATGCTATATCAAATGAGTAAACTTACTTGAAGTGTTGTTTTCCGTTGGGGCTATGCCGTTGAAGTCTGATAAAATGAAAGTAGGAATATAATCAGTTCGTGAAGATAATAATAATAAGAAGAATGCAGCATGATTCGATGAAATACACGGTAAATATTATTTGTATAATTCGAGAATGGGATTTAGAATCATAGAAATACACACATTAAAATTATTCATGGATATCCAGATAATCTTTGAAGACGGCACTCTACCATTAAATATCTCTCTCTTCTTATGTTTTACCAGCTATGAGTAATATATATGCGCTAATCAAATCTCTACATTTCTAAGGTGCCAGCTGTTAAAACATGCATTTCCTTCTATGCTAGATTGAGACGGAGGTTTAAAATGCTAGTGAATCGAATGCGTGCATCTCTATTCTCATCAAAATTTTATTCAGAATAAAAAACATCCATTAAAGTAAAACTTTCTTTGAGTTGGAATAATAATAATATTATAAAAGTTTTAGAATACGACTTAAGCGAATGCTTTTTTCGAAAAATTCTCAATACACTTCACACCGAAATAATGAAATCTTAGTCATAGGTATTTGATGAATTATTATACCTAAGAAAATATGGAATCAGAGTTCAGAGATGTGAATTAATGGATGAAAGTCAAGGTGATCCTATTAGTAATAACAACGAGGATAAATTCATTTATGTGTTGATATGATCTAGGCAACTGTGAGTGTACAGGTAGAATATGCATACTAGTGAGGTAGAGGGGAAATAAACTATTGTCACAGAGGAAATTAGATAATACAATAACAATGATGATAAATTGTGAAGCAGAGACGAAAATGTACAAATAAAGCAGAGCATGCAATTGATAATATAGTCACCATTATAATTCAAATTGGATAAAAACATAAAAAAATAGTATTTACAATTATGCGGTTGGTGGTGATGGCCAAAGGATGGACAGAGAGATTGGAGAAAAACTTTTTCTGAATACAGAAATCGGGTTGAAAAATCTTTGTAGCAAATGTCCCAGCTATGTTCAGCAACTAAAGACGTACCAAGGTGTGGAGTTGAAGGATAGCCTGTGTTATAATTAAAAAAGTTGAATTTTCAGGCAATCTTGTGTCTTGCATCCACTAGGTATACCAGTACGGAATTTCTGATTGACTTTACGACTCCTCTAACTAGCCAAGTTGGACAATGCTGCAGGAATCGATGATGGGCTTGACGAAGCGTTCTATATATATATGTAACTATCTCCACGTGAACATTTACGTTTTTGTGAAGTTTTACGTAGTTGCCAGACTCAATAGTTTATCCTTCACCTGATCTTCTTTATTACACAAACGATATTTATGAAACCTGATTGAATTTTAAGTATTTTCACAATATTGAGTGCAGTTTACTCAAAATATCAATTTCATCATGAGCTGATATCAGTTAGAGGACCATTGGAAAATTTAGAAATAAACAAAATTAACCACATAAGATGGTTTTACTTTTACAGTAATGAGTAGTATCAAAATTGTGCAAAGAATAACACTAGAATAATAATAATAATAATTACAATAATAGTAATAACAGCGGTAGGTTTGTTTCAGACAGTATTGTTGATATAGTACTGATATCTTAGCGTGTTTAAGAATATTGAACCTAATCTTTTCTCTAGACATGAGAAGATCAGGATAGATCAGGAGAAATAATCCCTCCAGGATACTTACCTTTCTGACTTAATATCTATCTCAGTATCGTTAATATCGTTTATAACGGTCATGGAAGTCAACAGTGTCATTAAACTTTCTTTTACATTATAAAACTGAAGTTAACAGTCTAAAATTTCAAAGAATTTAGTTTGAGACCATTGGACAAAGGGTATTTAATGACTCCTTATAGAACGTTGTTCATCTTAGAATCAATATGAAAAAAATTAAAAGATTTAAGATAGAACACAAACATCACTTGGACACAGAGAGAGAGAGAGTAAAGATTGTAAGATGACATAATAATTGTCCCCTGAATAGATGATATCGTGGTCTGTACTTACAACATAGAAGTGAACCGTATTAATTACTCAGTGGCCATGGTTACGATTGTCTGTCTGGTAAGAATTTTTCCAATAGTATCCAAACACTTGTCAGTGTTTGAAGGAATGAAATAATGAACTAAGTGACAACGATGTCATTCTAGTATCTTTACTGAATAATGAATGACTTTATTGTCGTAATGAAATGACATTAATAAACGTATAAATAGTGTGAATAATATTAAATTTGTTATCTACCTGCGACATGAATCACCACAAACAGTAAGAAATACAGTGAGCAGTAGATCTTCATAATGCTTGGCGAAATTCCAATGATCACAGTTCAGGCATTTTTATACTTAATGGTGTTATCGTTTAAAAATAAATTTTTAAGTAGTTAGTTAATTGGCTGAACTGGTAATATCACATTGCTCTACCAATTGGATAAATATTTTATAATGATACAAATGTGACTTGGAAAGTTAACAATCTCTAATGAAACACTATTATGTGATGATATGTGAAACTGAAGAATTTCTAGAATTCTATCTGCATTTACGTTTCTTCTTCTAGAATATCTGTGAAAAGTTTGTACATTGTGGAACAGATGAATTCAGTATGATTGTATATGGTCTTATGATAGATGAGAATGTAGGTTCTATTAAACATCATTTCTTATTTAACTAATGTTCAGTAAATAAGATCAGTCAGTTTTTATGTGAATATTTTGTGATTATCATATAAACTATTGTTTGCATACCATAATTTACACCTAGGCTGGCGAAAATGCAACTTATCCTTCAGACGGAACAATGAAATCTACAGGTACATAGGTTGTGAAGCAATTCGTTTCACTCTACTGGCTGATTTTGTTTTACGCCTAGGCTAGAAAACAGAACTCTATCAAAAGCAATTAATAAACTTCATCTTGACAAATGATACAATGATGACATTTGTTGTATGTGACGCAAACTGAGATATTAAATACATGCTCAAGACTTTGAACAATTTTCTCCTAAATCTCGACTCAACTGCAGAAGTAGGATACGACTCCAATTGGTATTTCCTTTCTGTTTAAATGCTGAAGAGGGATGATAACTCACTCAGGAGGTGTACTTACAAAACTCTCCATAGAGTGTACATTTTGCTGATCTTCG
Organism: Trichobilharzia regenti; assembly: GCA_944472135.2. Classification (NCBI taxonomy): domain Eukaryota; kingdom Metazoa; phylum Platyhelminthes; class Trematoda; order Strigeidida; family Schistosomatidae; genus Trichobilharzia; species Trichobilharzia regenti. The sequence goes on along the minus strand of OX235266.1, from coordinate 66,474,526 downwards.
ATGTTTCGACTTAGAGATTCTCTGAAAACATGTTTCTAAATCTCTTGTAGTCTGAGAATAACATTCTCTTAGGATCTATGACACTGTGTCACATCAGTACACCCACACATGTTCCTTTGTTTATACGGGGCAGTGTACATAAAAAATAGCACGGTTCCCCGAACAAAGTTAGCTGCGCGATACCATCCATTTTGGGGAAGGGGTTAATAGCGAAAATATGTCAATAGTCTTATCAGAAAAAAAACTGACAAACTGAAGACGTTCAGCTTGTTTTCTAGGGATCCTCTAGTATTTCACACAGCATATCAACTAATCTCTCAAGAAGAGTAGTATCAAGACTTTTGAGCACAGATTCGGCATTGTAATGCTTATTCTCATTCTCTTGAGTTACATGTGAAACATAGATCTTTACCAGCATATCCATTATTAAATTGTTTGTCTGTCGTCTATTTAAATAAATTCAATACTCCTAGACTTTTTCTTTCGCTCTTCATACTATTTGCACCATAACACTCTCAGAGTTCCATTTGAGACCTTTTGTGGGCTTTATATCAATCGATGACGTAATCAAACACATGTTCAATCGATCCGCTTACATTTTTTTCTGCATATTTGCTCAACACTGTGATTTTGACTGATTGTCTGCTTAAGGTACTGAACATTTCTGAACAGCTGTTCAATCTTTGGTGTTGAATGAAGGCTACCGCTGATAAAATCCTGTAATAGCCTTTTGAAAATGCTCTCTGTAGAGCGCCTGTCAAGTCTCTGACTCGAAGGTAACGTATATGAAATAGTAATGTACAGGATTGAAAGCCAATAGGTTCATGATGTAAAAGACTAAATATTACTTGGGATCTGTCATACTGTAGCTTCTGGAATGATATCGCATAATGCATAATCCAAAATGGTAAGATACAACTTCGACTAAGTTAGTCAAGAGCCACAGTAATACTAATTATTTGAACTATAGTCTCGTACCACATGATGATTTAGAATGGTTGATTTCGTGGCAAAGGAAAGGAATTTATTTACTCTGAATTCACTATGGTTCAGTTCTTCATTTAGCAAATATTAAAATTATGATACGGGTGAGGTAATGTTTCTTTTCGACGAAGTCATAAATTGAGCAAATGTACATTTGTGTATTTAGAGTAAATGGTTGAGAGAGTTCGAGAACTATTTCCGTTCAGTCAGGGTTCAAATAATTAACAATACAAAAAGTAATAAACATGAAGACCGGATAAAAACACGGTAGGACCATGATTAGTGAGAAGATTAACTTTTTTGTGCAATGGGGGACTATGCTGTATCTCCACTCTGAAGAGAGGGGGTTAAAAAAGGTCGACCCCAAAGACTGCACATCCCTACTTAATCCACGTTGGTCCGTTACTGGCGGTAAATTAAATAATACGGAACCAACTGAAGAAATCAGTTCATATAGGCCGTGTTTGACTGACCTGAAGCAGTTGTCCTCTGGGTCCCTCACTTACACAAAACTAACCCTATTTCTGTTTCAGGTACCTGGAGAATCAATCAGCTTCCATGGTGTGGACAGACGGGAATTTAAAACCACTCGCACAATTTCAAGAACACACGAGCATCATTCTCCTATACACACATAACCTTCATTAGCCTACTCCCATACTATACTTAGTAATATTCTTCAGGCCAATGAGTTATCTTCACTGCACTGTGTGACCAAAATCAACGAAGAGAGAAATAAAAACGCCACTGAGCATTTAACGTCAGGATCGCCTGCCAGACTGGACAACAGGTATCACTAGGAAGAACTCAGGCATCTTGAGTGTGTCTTACAAGCAGATGCATGTCACAGCCAATGTAATCAGCTCCACGGGGACGAAAAATCTTGTATATGCATGTTGAGGTGACCCACTGCAGCCTCTTGTGTTTCACTTACTTTTAGATTAGTCATTTGGAAGAAAATGTCAATTTATGGGCTGACACACTGTGAAAGCCATTTACGGAGAATTCTAGCTTCTGGATTAATTTTAAATTCGTCATTAGGCATCAGTATTGTTTGAAAGCGACTTTAATCTTTCCGGATGTTTTCTTTCATTTCAGATTCTTATCCATGGATCTGGGTGAGAGAGAACTACTGTCTATCAAGATCCTTCAGAAATTTTGTAATTCTTCGTCGGTCGCGGCCACAAGGTGTATCTTTTAGTTCCTTGAGGAAAAAGAGTATTTGAGGTTCCGCCTTCTGCTTAGAGGATCACAACTCTGAAGACTGATAAATTATGTGTTCCGCGTTCCCTTTTTGTTTGTAGATCATCCGATCGATTTTCAGAATTTCAAGGAATTGGAAAGTTGACTCAGCTCACACTTTAAGAGTGAAGTTTATGTTATTGTGAGCATTACTGAATGTTTGGATGGGGTTTTCAAGATCTGAATTCTCACCACTAACAATATAAATGTCATCAGTTTATCAAATGTGGAGATGAACCTGATTAGTAGTTGATGAGAGCGGACATTTAGTGGCGATCCCATTATTTCTTCACCCGATCTCGTTTTGACCATTTGATAGCATTGTGTTTAAAAAATGTTTAACTGTTTTCTGTCTACTCTGTACAGAATGGTGTCATTCATTCTTTGTCCTCTCAATACTTGAATAGATTTTAGAGTACCGACAGTTTACAGTTAAATGACTTAGTTTCAGCAGTGTTGTCGTGGAGTTAAAAGGTGGGAGGCGACAGTATGCGTCCACTGATAGATGGAAGACTATTACTGTTATTTGTGGATTTAATATATAATACGCCGTAATTGTTACCAAAATCATCGTCAGAGTTGTGGTTTTCTTGTTTTATTCGTTTGTATTCAGGGTGGAACAAGATTTAGCTTCGAAGTTTTGGTGGTAGAGGTGCTTATATTATGGGATGTTTTTGTTAGCTGCTTGCCTAATTTTCACTTATTGTTGAACATACAACCAGTTAGGTTAGGTTGATACATGCACCAGTCAAGAATCGAATTCCGGACAATATATATGGTTGGCGAGCATTCTACCGGTGAAACTGGAACTCATACAATGCAACTGTCAACTGATCTCTACTTTTAAAACATGTAATGATTTGTTAAGACTTGTACACCTGTTTATTTGAGCTACTACTGGGAAGTAGTCGGATTCGAAATAAGGCACCTCGAAATTAGGATTTAATAGCATAATTTATGTTGCGCAAATGCTTTTTATGTTCATTATTACCTTCTGCTTGTAGGTAATTATATAAAATAATTCATTAGCACGATTAAGCTAAGTAGCTTTTCAAAAGCTGTCGGTAGACATTTCATTTGTTTTCAGTTTTACCATGAATAGATATCAATCAGAGAACCATTGTAAGCCATCAATCTGTAAGGATTATTACGGCTTAGAGTAGACCTCAACTCTAAACACTCTTACAAAAAATCTTCACTGTTTTACGCCCTTAGCTGTACGCTACTCAACGTGCAAATACTGACGAACTGAATCAAGGTAAAAAGACGGTATGACAAGTGTATCTAGGACAATTATATTTTACACAACGAAATATGAAATTCGATAAATAAAGAGGTTGTACAACTTATCTGCAGACGTTGATGGAGGTAGGCTCGAAGAGTGTGCAGAATGAGAGCACAACGAGAGATCGAACCAATGAACGTACGGAAAAGTCACAACTCAAAAGGTCCAAAGTGTCTCAAACCTGGGTGAGCGAGTTTAAACAAAAGTTGAAGGGTACAATGTGCACTACAAATCTGTACTGAACATATCTACGGCCTGATTTAGAATACAACGACAGAATGCTACAACCAGGACGTTCCGATTACAAGATAAAATATTAGACTATTCAATCACTGCGAAGTGATTCACTGCCAGGCCCATGAATTCTAACACTAACCCGTTCGTGATGCTTTTACGCGATCACCGGTCAATATCATGATTGGATGAACTCAGGCAACCTCATCCTTCAGCCTGTCTCTAGCAGACAATGGTTGGTGTTGTGCTAAAACTACGAACGATTAAAATTCATTGACCATTAGATCAGGTTAAATTGGTTGCGCGGTAGATGTCTGGTGCCGATGAGTCCCAAATTAAAATGGAACAGCTCTCTAGTAATTCTTTCTGGTTTCCAGCGGTTTTCTAACCCAATACCAAACAGATAGCTTCTGTTCGTCAGTGGCACAGTGGTTAGAACGGTTATTTTAGCTGTGCACATTGCTAGAGGCTTGATCCCTAGTTGACGTACACCCGATATCAGTGGTCGGCCTGATAAATTTGGACCATCCATATGACACATTGACAATTCTAAAGTCCTGATAAATAATGTATGGAATCAAGCTATAATTAAAAAAAAGAAATAATAAAAATTGGTTAGATTTAATTATTAGACTTCTACATATTATAGTAGCTTTTCAAACTACACGTCCTCAAATTCCACTCATTATAAAGTGAAGTTTTTCACTTATGCAAAACTGGCGACTTTGGCGAAAACACAGTGACACACAAGTATGTATAACATCCGTGAGAAAGTGTAAATTTACTCTATTAACGATAAAATATTTATGTATATATACATATATATATATATATATATATATATATATATATATATTTATATATGTGTATAATACTGCGTAATGAACTTTTGTTAACAGAAGATTTGTTATATGATAGAGCAAACGTGTACTGAAAAGGTTGTCATTATGACTTAACCATAATAATGATATAATTAATCTTATAAATAATTTGCCATATACCAAAAAAACAGTGAAGCATTCTAAGCATTTATTGCACAATGTTACACCTTATTTACTCAACAACAACAACAACGCAAATACAAAAATTAAAAAAAAAACAACAACTACTAAAGCGTTGATAGTGACACCTGATTACTGTCTGTACTGACTGACAGTAAGGTCAAAACAGTGAGAAATACTGATCGGAATGTGAATAGCTAAAATTAGAATTGAAATAAAAAATAATCTTCCAAAGGATGATTACTGAACATAGAATACTCATCAGGTTCTACAGTTCTATGTAAATAAATAGTGAATGAATAAGTAAATAGTATTAATGCTGTTTAAATAACATTGAAACAATAATAACGACAAACATATCAATGGATTAGAGTTGAAATGAAATAAATTTCACTATAGTTGATACGTAAGTCGAAGATTTCACGCTCTGCAATTCAGCGAGCCAAATAGGGTATCATTGGTTACAGGATTTCATTATGAGCTGACATTGGTTAGATAGCAGGTCAGGTGTGTTATGTTGCTGCTGCTGAGTGGTTAATAGTAGTTTTCCCCGTCGCCAAATTGTTATGTACTCGTCGACAAATTATTGTTATGGACTGGTCAAGAAACTAATAGTCCTGACGCAAGAAGGCGGAAATCAGTAGACCACTAGGTTTGCGATGGTACTTCTATTTTCCAAACACAAGGAGAATGCAAAAGTGGTATCACACCAAAGTGGTAAGTGTAAGTGTCACACAAGATTGTGAATGCAAAATATATACATGACCGTCCAGACAAGTGTGTGAACGAATCATTAGACAGTCTTAACATGAATGGCTAATTATAATGGAGTGTCGATCCAAATATACATAGCGAAATATAGCAGACATATCAACAACCACACATATATGGATATATGTCACCAAGCAACGGACTGTCAACAAACACTCATATTATATATAATATAAGGGGAATATACATTGTTAAAGGAGACAAGATCATACAAGTGAAATGGTCACAGACTAAGAGAGCAAACAGAAAGAGAGACCAACATACACACACACATATATATATATAAATGGATACATATCAAGTGTGAGGACAAATACCCACCGAAGACATTGGCTAGGGGTCGCTGTATGTCGTGAATTGGCAGAAGTTAGAATTCAAGAACCATTGGATCGGGTCCAAGTGGCTTAATTGTGTACGAGCTCGCCTTGTAACCGATAGGTCCTGGGTTCGAGACCCGCTGGGTGCGTGGTACTGAAGAGTCCCAGAGTAGAACTTAGGAAACAACTGTCCAGTACTCCCAGGTTTTCCACTTGTCACCTCATAATGAAATCCTGTAACCAATCAAATCCTTACAAACCAACACTTAAATAGGCTATCATTGAGTTTCTGTACTTAGTTTTACAAGCATTCAACCTTTTGTAATGATTTCTTGTCCTACCTGATAACGTGCAAGGTGGAGGGGGGTAGTGATCAGCCACATCGGCAACCTTTAATACCCTGCGCAATATGACATATATTATATTTAATAGTATGAAATATTCCGACATTATGAATTGAAAGTCAGTCTGAACGAAGAATATTCTTTTCAATAATTTCTCTACTTCAGGCTCTTACAATTATAAAATATGCAATACTTATTGTCGTTACAATAATGATCAGTTATGCAGTGGATACATTAGCTATGTTGTGATAACATAAATAGTAGTATTTGTGTGACAAACTTCGTGTTAGGCTGAAATCGATTACAAAATAATTTTGTAAAATGGGAAACAATTGTGGCGATCAGTCATAACAGATTTGTAGAGTGTGAGTTAAGAAAATTGACAGTCAGTTCAGGTTATAAAAGTTGTAAGGTGACTGGCTAGTACAAAGTGGAATGTATTAAACAGAAGATAGTAAGACTGCAGCGAGAGGTTCATGATGAAATAACCAATGTGTGAATTGAAACAAGGAGAGGCGTTTAGTGATAAAAGAGATAATATCACTAATAGTAAGTTTGGAGAGTATAAATGGGAATTTCGATAGTACTGAGAAAGTGTTTGCGTGTAGTATATAGTTTACGACAGATAATAATGATTGTAATAAAAAGCAAAGAAAGAAAAACCAAGAGGTCTAAAAGGAAGAAGCAGTCTTCTTGAGAAGAGGAATCATCAAGCAAGGCTTGGACACGATAGGAACAGTGTCTGGACGTGAACTCTTTGAATACAAAGTTCCAGTTTACTCGATCTTATTGTACCAGCCTTAGGCATGTGTAGCTGACGGAAGAAATCTGTACTCGATAACGTCTTCGGAGATCAGTATATAACCCTGAAAAAATGAATTGACGTCGATGCTATGTCCAGTATCGACCAAGCGTGATAGGATCGAGCTTTTTATGCTGAATCAAGTTGGAAAATGTTCTCGAGCCGATAAACGAACCTTCTTTATCGTGCTCCTTATATAACTTGAATCACAGGAACAGTTTCAATAGTATATACATGAAGAGCCAAGGTTAGGTAAGATATTATTGGAGTTACTAGGTAAAAACTGGGCGGCTACTGGTGGATAGTGCGGAGTAAAAATTGTATCCTATATTGTATTCATCTGAGGTTATGCTCATTCCCCTGTGAGTAGCAACTCTAATGCGTTATTTTGGAAAGGTATGTAAAGACAATCGCCTACGACAACACTCAAATGATGCAAAGAATATTCCTGGTTTTCAATGGTTTTTAAGTGATATCAAACCGTCATTACTCAAATAAACAAACCTAATCGTTACAGAGAAACTCATGGAAATCAAGTCTATCAGGTCTATTATTGAAAATGACATTTTTTCACATCACCCAGTGATTCAAGGAAGGTAAAGCATCAGGAGTTGAAGTGTCCAGTGACTGTGGTGAATTTATCTACAAAATCAGATAGATCCGACAGCAAACAGCTAAAAGTAAGGTTAATGCATGAGATAAAAATCGAGTAGAATCAATGAATTGAAAACAAAAATTCAGATAAAGTATTTTATCTCATAAATATTCGACCTGTCACCTACTTCTGAATAGACCTTGCACAATTCAGAACTTCAATTTTTTGACGGCTGCTATAGGCGGACACGTACAAGAAACACAAGAAACAACTTAAAAAGCTTCAAGGAAATATAGACACAATGCTCATCCGACCGGATAAGGGCAACAGGATGGTGGTAATGGATAGATCCGACTATAGTGAGAAATTAACAAACATACTATCGGGCAGCCCTGAATTCCTCAAACCACCTAATCAGAAACATACAACAGAAAGAACAGAAATTCTCCTTACAAAACTGCTGAGGAAAATTAGAAAAGATTCAGTTATAACATTGAAGGTATTTGAATCAATAAATCCATGCACTTCACTCATTTAGAGACCACATGGATTAACTTAAGTGCATGAGAAGAATGTATCAATTCGACTTATCGTAAACGTAACATTTTCCATGCTGGAATATTTCTATTCTTTGTCATTTCCACTCATACAATGATACACGAATATGTAACTTACTTTAATGAGAAAATATGGATACATGAATGTATTTGCTCTGTAAGGTGAAATTTGTTAGTCTCTCTGGTACATAAAAATACACTTACAAACAAATGAAGTAAGTCAGAATAATTCAAAGTATTTGGAGGATTAAACTGACCCCATTTAGTTGAATTATCATCGAAAAAAGCATGGAATAGCAGTCAAATCTCTATTTCAACTTTATAGACTTTGAGTAGGCCTTTGACAGACAGCGTTGACCGTGAAGTAATTTGGAAATTACTCGAGTACTACGCCGCACCCCAAATATTCATCAACCTTCCTTATTCAACAGCTGTACGACATGTCAAGCCTTCCACAGCACAAGTCTCAGCGAGGCATTTTTGGAGTAAACACAGGATTCAGACAAGGGTGCTTATTATCACCAATGATATTCCTAATTGTGATGGACTGACTGGATTATGCTTCAGATAGTGGGAAACGAGAAGAGAGGGATATCCTGGACCGACGTGAAGAACCTAGGAGACCTGAAAATCGCGCGTCGATGATTTATGTTTGATGTCACTGCCACAAAATCGAAGACTTAGAAGCGAAAACCGGCAAACTGGTTGAAGAAGCAGCAAGAACAGGACTCCAGGTGAACGTAGACAAGACGGAGGTGATGAAAATAACCAACAACAACAACAAAAACAGCAGCAGCAACATCCATCGCGAATCACCATCAACGGGAGGGATTTGAAAGAGTTCGCTTCATCCACTTATCATCTAGGGAGCATTGTCTAAACTACAGGCAGTCGGAACGGACGAGGATGTCAGATTGAGCGAGAATCGGGACGGTGAGAAACACATTTATCAACCTGAAACCAATCTGAAAATCTTCGTCACTTAACTCAGCGTCAACAAAATTCGGTCGGATTTTCAATACAAACAAACGTCAAGTCAGTCAGTTCTTCTATACGGATCAGAAACTTGGCGAGCGGGCGGGTCACAAATAATATTTCCAACAGCCTGTTGCAGACCTTTATTAACAACTATCTTCGCCATATACTGAAAATCAGATAGCCGAGCTGGAAAGATTCACCACCAACAAGAAACTATGGGAATAAACAAAACAAAACAAGAACAAATCGCTCAACAACAACAAATATGCAGGAGAAAGTGGAGATAGATTCGACACTCGCTGAGGAGGCCACTGGGTGACATAGCGCGTCACGCCAACGCTCGAGTGGAACCCTAAAGGGAAGCGTTGAGTGGGACGTTCCAGGCTGACATGGAGGAGACCGTGTGAAGAGGATTTGGATGGATGCAGGTGAAAAGTACAACAGAAGGAAGAGAAAAGCAAGTGAAGACGTGCAGCTGAAGCCCTATGTTCCACTAGGCACCCAAGGGAACAATAATAATAATAATAATTTAGTTGCATAACAAGTGATTTTTTCAGAGAACAAAGTAGTTACTGATTGTTCAAAGAAGAAAATTTGAAGTCAGTTCATCAACTACTTATTATACTTAAAAGTAGTTACCATGAAAAGAGAGTAAATAGCATAACAACACTTACACAACTGTAATCAGATGCAGATGAGTTTATTCAGAACCCAAACGTAATAACCCTAAAATAGAGAAAATGACACAATTGTGTTTTTCTCCTCAATGGTGTCTTCATATGGAAGATATATATGTGGAATATGACGAAGTAGAAATTGGAACTCTTCATTGGATTCATTGGATTGCTGTTTAACATCATTAGCAGTGTTACCATCATCATTTCTCTTGCACAAATTAAACTCATATGGAAGATGATCATGCACACGATAGTATTTTGTGTTGCAAGATGATGATTTGGTATAATTTTACAGTAAGGTACTCATATATCATTGGCGAAACCTGATGATATATCTTTTAAATCGAAGGTGAGGGATTCGCGGTTAGCAGTTGGAAAAAATGAAGCATTCACACTTTGAGGATGATATCGCTCTAAAAGACTCATTGTGGATTATTCCGGAAGTCTAAAAAGAAAGTAATGTCTTAAACACAGGTTTAAAACCAGACAGTCAGGTTTTGGTGCAAAACGTAGAAGACTACTGATATATCCGCACAGGATAAACTTACTCAACCCTTCAGTCTACTTAATGTAGAAATACAAGCCCAGCCACTGTGTTATTCTGTCAATAATAACTATTTCCGCATCTTCGCCAGCATATTTACTAACATCGTTTTCTTAACTCACCTTTCATTTCACTCTGTTTCCCACTTATATAACATATTTTGATTCTTGTCTCTTCATATGCTACTTCGTTCATGCACAATTGTTCTGAACATGGTCTTAACATAACTCAATCTTTATTATATGCTTAATAAACTTCAGCACTTCAAATGCCACTTCACTTGGCTTCACTGTTTTAAAACACTTTGACGATGTGAACGAAAATTGGCCCTAATGTAATAATGAAAACGAGGCTTCTTTAGTTGGGCAGTGTACAGATTTCTTCAGTTCCATGACAATGCAATACGAAGTCGGTGGCACAGTGGTTAGAACTCTCGCCAACCCTGCACATGGTCCGGGGTTCAATCCCCTGCCGACAAACACCTGATATCAATGGTCGACCTGCGAAATTTGGGCTACCGATATCCATGCTGAAAATTCCATACTTGTATCAAAAATACAGTGTGGAATCAAGCTGTAATCAAAAATAAAAAAAAATAAAAAATAAGTCAGTTCGGTCAAATGTCTCACTTTTACAGCTAGAAAGATCTGTGCTGATGAGAGTTTAGAAAATGACTCAGGGTTTTTTTAAAAACGCGGTGGTCAAAACGGGGTATCTTAATAAACTTATACGGGGCACATGAATACCGTGTCTAAAAGGAAAAACCAGCCGTAGTCAAAAAGAAAAATCTGTTTTGGAAACTGCAAATTGAATAGAGACGTGGCTAGTGCACTTCTGAACGCGAGATTCTCTGAGTTAATCAAGGGAGAAGCATACTGCTGCCACCCTTTGTTTCTTATTTTCCAGCCGATGAGTTATAATTCCACGGAGGAAAGTTCAGCTAACCTGGTTGTTCTACTTTGGTATGCATTAATAAGTTTAGTTGGTTATGCAAGGAGAAGATAAATAGCTCTACAAATGTGTAGCGGTAGGTAATTACTCAGAATTATTTTTGCCACAGCATTGATCATTAAACGTTAGATGCTGACCTGCTCTGTTTAAGTCAACTTGTTTAGCTGAAGGCATTGCATGCATTACTGAGCATCTTTCGTTTTGGTTCAGAGAGAGCCAAATAAAATCTAGAGGAGGTTAAATTTTGTTTCATCCGAGTGGACGAAGGAATTACCTTCAAGATTACTTATCTCTTCCCAACGAAACCTTTGAATGGCGCTCGAACCAGAGAATAACGCATAGCTGAAGCTGAGAAGATTCAACAAAACAGCTTTAGTCTCTCCATTTAACTAGGTAAATGCTGAATAAAACGTCCAACCCTCTTTTATTCACCTTTTCATTCGTACTTTTATGGTATTCATTTAAATTCTAGTTGCCCGTCACCTCTACCCAGTATTAGGTAACTTTTATGATTCAACCTTACGTGTTCGATGAATTTAGAAATATCAACAGGCAGACGTAATTGTCTGAATCGTGTAATTTATTTGTAAGACACATGTCGAGCAATCTAATCACACGTGGACTTGTTGTAGGAATTTACATAAGTAGAAATAATAAGGATTTGAGGTGTGAGAAGTTATAACTAGGTTGAGTTGGAAGGAAACATTCAAGGTCAAGACAATAGTTGAAATAGATCCAAAAAAAGTTGGAATAAAAGTAGAAAACAAACATCACCAAAGTTTGGTGTTTGAGGAGAGAAAGAACGAACACATTTGCAGGATAATACAAACTCACTTTATTTTGTAGATTTTCTCCAACTGACCTATTGGCTAAAAACGCTTTTCACTAGAACTATAGGGTTGAGTTCAGAGGATAGGATCGAGGAGGAACTAACAGTCTTGGAAAAGAACCTTTTCGAAAATGGACACCCTCGAAATTTCATATCAGAATACGGGAAGGAATAATCACCTTAAAGCAGAACGAGAAGAAAACAACTCTTTTATGAATAGAGCCTGAAGTCTGTCTGTCTTGGCTTGATGTATCGTAGTGGCTAAGTCAATCGATAACAAAGAGTTCTTCCTTCCAACTAATAACCATGAAATATTCATCATAAGGTGGTTGTATTAGGTTACGAAAGGGGCATCGTAATGCATGAGAACATGGGTGCAGCCACCTAATCTAACATCTAATTGCACTTTCTTGTAATGAGTATATGTGTGAATTGGTTGGAGTCGTTGCATGATGGTTTTCAGATGCTAAGCGTAACAGTGGACATCAAAAGCACTTGACTCAACACCGTCTGAGGAAATAATCTCGCCAGGGAAACAGGGTTTGGTCACATACAACAACTCCCCAGAGATACAGTAAATATCAAATTGGAAAGTTGAACGAATGTTATGGTATACCAGTGGAAGGAGATATGTCCGCTTGGTGCTGTCAACGGACATTACCGTGGCTTCCAGCTAGCGGTGAAAACGCTCTACTAACCCATGTCCAGATGCGTGATATTCTGTCTTTCTGATGTGCTTGAATCCCAGCATATCTAACAGACTCTTAAAAGTTGTTGACTCGAATTGCTGCTAAAGTTCAGTTGTCACCGTAACCGGGCATCATAAATAGGTAACCCATCCTTCCGTGAAAACACGACCGAAAGTCTCAGCCTTTACAACTTCAATGGAGACTGCTTCTGGCAATCTAGTAAAACGATTGGCACAGGTGAGAGAGTGCGCATGGACGTCGAAAAATGTGGTCGAATGATAATATTTAGATAGACGTGACTAAAACGGTAGTCAGAATTTAGGAGTGATTCAATATATGATATTACGCCTGTAAACTTTAGCGCGTAGTCAAACCACACAAGCACGCATCCACTTATGCAAACCACGGTTTATGCCAGGCAACAAAAATCTAGCCGATATGAACTTGTCTGTTGTGTCTATTCCTGGGTGAGAAACGATTTGAGGAAAGCAAAATAGAGTGTGGTGAAAGGACAAGAGGAACACTAGGCAGAAAAATGCCTGTGAACATATCACGTGGTACAATTGCTACACCGTTCAAAACAGGGGCGTACACAATGCTCAGCGAGGTTACCGCTGAAAACATTTTTAAGACTTGATCCTTGAGCTGAAATACAGCCATTGATAGTAACATGATGCAATCTCGCAGTTATAATTGCGAAACATTCAAACTCACTGAAACACCATTTCAGAATATAATCTTTCCAGTTAACCACTATTTGAAACATGACAGTTTTATGCTCTGAGAGAAAGTGAAGATTATTCATGGAAGTCTACAATAGCTGTTAAAATCAACCCTTGGAATCAGCCACCATTTTCATGAAATTTGTGAACTCAACAACACAAGTAAAATCAGCACATGGAATATTGTATGCCAATTGTCAGATTATTTCACTTGATAAAACTACAAGACTACACACTTTTTAATGAAGCTTCACACAGCTTCACTCCTTCTTTTTGACAGCGGGTGATATGGGCACTGACTACAGGGTATAGACTAGATTAGCGGAGAGAACCAGGTACAAGATGAAGAAGAAAAGAAAAATGGGAGCAAATGTGACAATCATACATGGACTTAAGATCGCGAAAAAAGCTTTGGCCGTGTAAATGACCAAGAATATGATGAAAACATGTTAGGTATATTCCAGGTTGAAAAGGAACAAATGGATTCGGTAACAGTAAGGCGACCGCTGATAGTTGAAGGGCAAAGTGTGAAAAGAAACCATAATGTGATAGGTGGGTGCAATTAGGAAAAGAAGATTTTGAAGAATGCTTATCGGCAGAAACTGTATGAACACTTACAACTGCAGCTAGACTCAAGAGAGTCTATCGAGATAGCTGAGTGGATTAAATATTAAAAAATAAAAGTGATACGAGTATGAATACAAATATTCGATGCTCCATACAGCTGTACATAACAAGAGTCTTTATTTGACATTTTTTTTGGGAAATATTTTTTAAGCCTTTATTGTGAATTTTTAAATAAAGAGTAAACATTTTCCGGGTTAGTTTTTATTTTAGTTGGGTAGAGAAAAGACAGCAGTGGTCATAAACCTATAAGTGTTCAGAATCACGAGACAAAATGAAATCCGACATCTCGAACCGGTTTAGCTGGGAATTAAGATGAACTGGAAAATTTCCTGTTTTCGAGCTACACCATCAACTGCTGCATGATTCAGTCCACGTTATTTTGAAAATAGAACTACAGCTAAAACGGTGCCGTTTGTTTTGGGAATAAAACGAAGTAGTGAACGACAATTACATTGAACTATAAGCAAATTTATTTTGTCATCAAGAAACAGTGATTGTAGACAAGGATGCTTTGTAGAGTAGAATGTGAGAGATTGTCACACTGTAGCATAGAGGACTTAAGACTATGAATATTGGATGCGTTCAACGACTTATTTCTGTGTACAGAAATCTTGCTTTCTGTTTCGATAGGCAAAATTTCTGGAATATAGATGAGTCTTGTACTTAGTGATTTGGGCAAATTAATTTTCGCCTTGTAGATGACTTTAAAGGTGAAAGCTGTAGAGATAATGTGATCATTGTCGACGAGATGTTCGATGATTGCGCTTCTTCTTCCTCCTGTTACATCTCTTCATCATTTACTCTGTTGATGATTGCCTTGCATTGCAGCATAAATTCATTTGTATTGTCGTTATTGTGAAGGGAATAAGGAACTATTTGGTAGTACACGTTAACGTTCCTCTACCAACTGTTTCCACCCCAGATGCTAGAAGCTTATATATATATATGTATATTGTTGTGGATCCTCTTAAAAACTGAACTCACCTGTACAATTAAGCTTAAGTTAACCCGTATAATCAATAGAATATTTGTTGAAAGGTCATTCTTCTCTAAACCATTTTAGTAAATCAAAATTCGCGGATGTTTAACTGTCTGTATAACTAACTTGTTGTTTTACATGTTAAAGTATACTGCAAACTATCATAAAGCATTCATGCATACTTGGATCTTTGTCAGTATGAGTGAAATTGGATGGATCTTGAAATAAGACGTTAGATAGCATTCTCAGAATCCAAATTGTGCATCATTCAAACTCATTGTTAAAATATATCAGAATATTATCTTCTCAGTAAACCTCTTTTTTTAACCGGGACAGCTTTATGCTGCAATAGAAAATAGAGTGGACTCATGAAGGACAACAATCGCTGATGAAATTAACTCTGGGAATCTGTCACCATTTCCGTGATATTTGTGAACCTGACAAGACAAGTAAAATCGGTACACGGAATACTGTATACCAACTGTTAGAATATTTTACTTGATAAATTCACAACACTACACACTTTTTATTGAGTAACACATTCCATTAGAAGCTGTTTTCACCTAATTATCTCAGTGAGTTCACACGTTGCTTATCGTTGAAATTACAGACAAATGATTAGAAAGTAATGCGATCTCAATAAAATTACAACATTTTACTAACATCAAAGGGTTGAAAGAAAAGTGACTGAAGAATGAGGGGAGGTGAAACCAGAAGAACGGAGACCAGAGATCGATTGATTCTAGAGTCACTCTTGTTTATTAGTATTGTCACTTTTAATCTTGAACAAACTCTATACGGTTGAGCACATAGTTCTTCACCGAAACGTAATGAGATGTGACAAATTTATTAGAAGGACTTCTATAAGTGCACAGGGATATCCGATTTTTTTCACCAATGTTAACGAAATATCGGACATATTTTTGATACACTTCTTGCAAAGAATGACATTAACTTTGGCTGTCATATGTTCATCAGTTGAGTCAGATTTTTCCTCGAATGTATGTCTATCCCTCATGACACCTACACACCAAAGCATTGTTCATCACGGTTTGTGATGTTTTCAGAAGTCCTTGACTTCAAACTTGCAATTTATCACTGACATTATTTTTATGAAGCAATCAACAGTTCATGCAAAGATGTTCGCTCAACATTCATCAGGTGGTGTATATTTAGACATATTGCCGAAGAGCTTCTAGACCTCTGTGATTTGTAAGCGAAATCTGACAGCAATGAGAGCTAGTGTATAAGCGTAAAATACCCACTGCGTGAAAAAGTATAAAGTCACTGACACTGAAATGTCAATTTCTAGGCTTCAATTTCTTTTTTCTCGTCCTCACGTATAATCGAGGTTCCGCGGAAAATGGAAAATCAATTCAACACAAAACCAGTAATCTAGTCAATATCATGACCAATCAGTGAAAATATCTCAACTGAGTAAACTAATATTCATCATCGATTGCAACCACACTTCATACCCTAACGTCAAGTGGAAGATAATTTACATTGTCTTTGTCACAATTAGTGACCTGTGTAAAAACCTAACTAACCCAACATTCGGTAACGAGTGCTCTCTCATTGAAGATCTTCCTCCCCTGTATCACTGTTACGGATTCATTGTACACACGTCATAGAAGTCTAGTCGTTTTTGGAAGTTTGTGGAGGTATACTTACTGTCTTACACAAAACGTTTTTTAAATGTGCCATCGAATTTCATAAATAGAAATAAGCTGGATAAAGAATGTCGACACCTAAGTATATTGTTAATATTGTTTAAACTGTGAAATCTGTTTGGTTGGGGAAGCTACACCAGCACTTCCATGCTGTAATGGTAAGTTGAGGGTAAAGTTCAGAGTTAGAGAAGGTCGATTGGAATTAAGTAGTTTATTAACTTATTAGTAAACATATCAGTTCTCAGTGTAACCAATATGTAGGGTATTCAGCTGAGTGGTCACGCAGGAATTTGTTGAATACGTGGATTCAGGCATTATCATATTTTTTTTACTTGTTTTGCATTCAGAATATCAGTGACAGAAATGGTATACACATATATGCCTTTAAATATTTTCATCAAAGCTGAACATCTTAGTTCTGTTTACATCGAGTTAAGTGTTCATGAATTCAGAGGCGAACTAGAGAATAAGCAATCTGCTCAATGGATCACTTCGATTTACCATCTGCCAAGAAGGTGTGTTCACTGCATAAGGTTCTCAATGACCCATACGAAATGTCAGTAGTGGTTGTAGTTGCAGTAATGTGTGCGGCCATCACATCATATGCTTGATACATTTCAGCTGCACCTTCAGCTAGATAATTTCTCACAGAAACTATATTGTCTGTAATGTTATTGATTCATTTTGATATTATTTCTTTGTATTCATATACCGTGATTAATGTAAAGCGTTTGCGTCGTATGGTACTTTGTACTTTACGAGACGGATTTCTCTCTCAGTGATATTTTTAATCATTAGACACGTATAAAATACACGTCTAGTGTCTGTTAACATACCCTGACCGCTTAAATGTTAATATATATTATTCTGATAGCAAATTTTATATATTCATATTATGTGATATGTGTAGTGTGCTGGTAGTTCATCGTTGTTGTTGTTGATTTCGTTTCAATTATAAATTTTATCACGCTTTAGAGGAATGTGAGAGATCTGTAGCTGAAATAGACACCACAATACTAAACTCTACTCAATAAAAACCAATGATAAGAGTTTCATATTATTTAACAAAATCTATTTATTTTTATATAGGTCAAGAATGCATTATAGAAATGTGAAGATAAGGTAAATTTTCATAACAAAACAAAGTGAGTTTCAGCTATTTGATAATGAATTACATTTTTTCCAGAGTATTATATTATATCCGACGCTAAGGTGAAGCCTATGAGACCTATAGTGATGATTCCTGTCCGAAATCCCTAAAGCTTTTGACATTTTTTTATTCGATGCATGGCGTTATTTACTGTCGATTAATGCAAGGCACAACGACTCCAGGTTATTCTAATATCGGTCATTGCATCACCTTAAGACTTCTGGTTTTTGTCCAATGATCGAAAAATTTAAAAGTGTAAGATTTGGTGTGCTTTTGTATTTCTGACCACTTTCGGTTATCGATTGGCCTTGACTTTTAAAATACAGGCACTGTGGTAGTTTCTAACTGCATATGATTTTTTCTCTGTGGAATATATCATGCATACGGCGATTCATTAGTAATTCAGTGTAAGCCGAATTTTCAGAAAGATGTAGCGGCATGTTCTCTTACTGTGTCTTTGAAGTAAATCTGTTTTTGACAGAATGAAAATCTTTCTTATGAATTTACTTGTTTTATCTATTCGATTTCGTAGTTAACCAGTGTAGATTATGCATACTGCGGAATCACATCTGAAGGTCTTGTGTGATGCATTCAAATACAGTGAATATTTTGAACATTCGACTCATTACAGAAACTAATTTTACTTGGAAACATTTGTCCAATAATTGTTTGTGAAATCTTTTTACAACCGTTTCTCAATAAAAGTCATCTTTATAGAAGGTAAATCAAAATGATTGATTGCAAATATTCAATGGAGATTATTCTGACGCCGTCACACTGTCTACATCAGAATTGCACATGACTGGCCGCTGATTCAGTTTATTAATTCATATCTCTGTTAACTGGACGAGTTGCCACAAGTTGCAGCACTACTCATGACGTCTACACTGCTTTGAAGTCCATTTTTCTTTTTATTTCAGTAAGTTGAAACTAAACATACAGGAAACATTTCAACAATTTACAGTGTTATTTCATCAATTAGTGCCCTCATTAGATGACGTGATCAGCTTGGTTGGTTAAACTAAAAAAGAGTCATCAAGGAGATGTTTACGCTTAAGTGATCAATGAGTGGCATCCTTTATCAAGCGTTCTAATGTAACCTGCATTTGAAGTGACGAGTTGGGCGTCCGACAGTGACGTGAAGAATAAAAAAGAGGAGCTGATGGGATGTAGTGATGATATGCAGAACACAAAGCAGATAACGGAATGAAATGGGGAAGTGCTACTGAAGCCTCGAGTTCAAACTTTTATTGCGAATGATAAATAACACGTAATATACACAGTAGACGATAGAAAAATATAAAGAAAAAGTTCTTGGTTTTACGTAACCACGATAATGCCCCATTTATGCCCTGAAATCTTCATCTGAGATTTGATGGTGTCTTGTTTAAAACTGAGTAATTTTTAGAATTATTCTAAATTCCCCAATTTCACGAGATATCTAAATAGATCATTGAGTGACATGCTCTATCAAGCGTCCTAATGTAACCTGCATCTGAAGTGACGAGTTGGGCATCCTAGAGTGACGTGACGGATATCATATGAATAGAGAAGAGGATCTCGTGGAATACAGTGAGGATATATGGAACACATGACATATAACAGGATGAAATTGAGATGTGCTGTTGAAGCCATGAGATCAATTCAAAATACAAGCGAGGAATGACACGGAATATACAACATAGATGATAGAAAATACTAAGAAGTAGTTCGTCGTGACGCATAACCATAATAATACCCCATTTATATCCTGAAGGCTTCATTGGGCAAATGATAGAGTCTTGTTTAAAACTTTTAGGCATTATTCTAAATTTCCTTCTTTCACGAGATATCGAACTATCGGTCTAAAGACTTAATAAATACTAAATATGACTCCAATTATAATACTCTAGTACATTCAAGTCCCCACGTTCTACGATGTGCTGATGCTGTACACTGCCAAAGACTAATGATGTTCAATTAGGAAGCAAAAGCGAAACATTGAAAAGATGTATTGTTGACGAGTTTGAACTTTGATAGGCACGAGGAGATCGAATCGTTTTATAAACACACGAATTTTCTAAGTAGCAAAAAATAGTATGTAACGTATGAGTGTATGAATAATTTTTGTAGGCCTTCGTTAAGAATAATTATAGGAGTGCTATGGACTCACTTAGATTTTTCCTTGGCTATCGATGTCGAAGGGATGTATTGAACGGTGATTAGAATCAGCTGCACAGAAGCAGATGAACTGTTATAAGCAAGCTGACATGGCCTTATTCTCCAGTTCTTCTTTGGTATGCTGAGGGAGTATTTCCTTTCACAGGCTGATAGGGAGTCATGCCCCGTCGAGAGAAGTTTAAAGATGTTTTTACGGGTTGGATGTTCTATTATCACTTCTTTTCCTGAGATTCGGCAGCAATATCTTTTGAAATCAACTTGGGTCTATTCAGCAATTATTTTGGCATCAAATCTATTCTTGTCTGTCTTGGTCAGATACCAACGCGTTATTTCTACTTTCCCCAGGATTCTGTGCAAAGACAATTTCACGAATGTGAAAGTATAAGATTCTTCTTCCTGGTTTTATTTTATTTTAATTTAATTTTTTTATTTTGATCACGCCTTCATTCCACACTGTATTTTTGGTACAAGTATGGAATTTTCAGCATGTGATATCGGTAGCCTAAATTTTGCAGGCCGACCATAGATATTAGGTGTGCGTAGGCAGGGGATCGAACCTTGCACCATGTGCATGGTCGGTGAGAGTCCTAACTACTGTGCCACCGACTTCTCACTAGAACTCCAAGAAATTCAGTTCAGTAGGAAATCACCATCGGGAATCATATGATTAATGGTATACGAGCTTGCCTTGTAACCGAAAGGTCCTGGGTTCAAAACCCCTGTGGTGGGTGCGTACTGTCGACGATTCCTAAACTAGAATGAAACACCTGTCTATTACATAGTCAACTTGAACACTCACTTATTCCATAATCACTCCTTATTTTATTCGAAATTATGCGTTAAGCAACTCGTGTTTCCCTTGTTTCCACCAATTTTCTTCGTCAGTTTCCATCTTTTGACAAGTTTCTACTGATTAATTATTGCTAACATAAATATCTCCACTGGATTGGTAAAATGTTGTGTGTGTATTAAAAATGTTACATATATATTGGAGTAGATCACGATTGACATGAGGATCTTATTGGAAAGCAAATATTTCTTCGCGCTAAGCCATTTTATCTCCTAAGTGTCCGCTTTTTAATTTTTTTTTTACGTTGCCAGTGGAACATACGCCTTCAAGCTAGAGCTTTGAAGTTTCAGTAGCGGTGCTGTTTATTTTTTTATGGGATGGGTTGCTAGCCTCTTACCCAAGCTTCTCTATTTACCAGTCTTATTACTAGCTTAGCGAGGTAAAAGAGTTCGTCGGCCTGGGATCTTACCCGAACCACCCGCATGGTTGGAGAGCATTCTAACATTGTGCTACCAATGCACCCTAAATGTCTAAATGGGGATTTTTCCTCTGTTGAAATCATTAAATGAAAGAATATTAATAATCAAACAATGAAAGCTTTGAGCCAAATCTGATGTATACAGGGGCTAGTGATGTTACTCATTTACCCATACTGAAATCGGTGAAAGTGAATTTGAAGAACCCAAGACCTATTTAACTAGAAGTCAAGTCCTAAAACTGACGAGTTAATTCAGCAGTAACACCCTTTAGGAGTCGACTAAAAGCCTCCACATTACAGAGTTAAACATACTGTTATATTGATCTTATTGAAATGAATTTCCCTATAACCCCTTCTATCGACAGACAGCCACCATATGATACATTGATGGTGTGAAGGTGGTGTTGTGCACTTCAGAAAGCTTTGAACACATAGTGTATCTAAGTTAACTAGGAAAAAGGTAATATTCCATTGTGGGTAAATTTTTGTTTTGATAAAGTCTCACATTGAGACTGTGAGACTCCATTGCATCTAGGCATTTTTAGTTTGTTCTCCTTGAAGGATTTTCGTCTTTCCTTAGCATCTAATTGAATTTCGCTCCTACTTAAGGTAATTTCTTTGGGCATTATTGAGTTAAGTATTTGTATCACATAGTGTGAATATCATTGTAAACATTTAAACAAAACTGTTCAAATCATATTTCTGCGCAACACAAACTTTACTCATATAAGAATGTACTTTACATCGTTAGCTCAACTACTTATTCATTTTCTCTTTTGCAATAATAAAAATCTATTTGTAGCTATATTCGTGTACCCTTTTGTCTTCGTTTAACACTCACTTATCTTCCTGCATAGTTCACATTCGACCTAAACACTGATGGATGGGTAAGGTTCAAAACTAGCATTGACTGACATGTGTCTGATGTTTTATTCTTCCAGAGATGAAGAAAGAACATTCTACTGTGTGAAAACATCATTATCTGAATCTTCAACCAATCAGTATCGAGATATGGAATTATTCAACCAATGGTTAAAGCAGAATAACTTGGCTAGCGATGATTCGATCACAACAACATCTGTTTCAATATAAAAGCCCATGAACTATGCTACTTACAATACATTCGATATGAAGATCTATTGCCTCCTTTGTTTGTTCCTTTTCGTCGCAATTGATATTGGAGGTGAGTAATTATGTAAACTGAATATTCACAAATATTTATTGTTATTATAAATACTATTTATTTTATCGAAACGATAATTTCGATGATTTTTCATATACTTGGATTTTATGAAAAGGGTGTAGTTGATGTCATGCTGATGAGAATAGTTTTGAAGTTAGTTAAATTAAAGATTAACTTAGAAAACACGAACACTTCACCACTTATGTTTATGATATCATTGCCAGTTTCCTTTATTATTTCACTTCTTGAAGTTTTGATGAATCATGTCAAGAAAATGAACGAATCTTTCTACGATAAAATGCTGTGTTAATCATAATTGCTTGCCTCCATCGAGGAATGCACAGTTAAAAAATATTGGTCAGGGGTGCAGTTTTATACGCAACTACGTTACTTAATCGGTGTGAACTGCAGGTAGCTAGATTTCATTCTTGCTGGGCGGTGATAGTTTGTACTAAAATCTCAGAATTAGTTACCTCGTTTGTTGAGATAAGATGCGTCTCACATTGTGCTATTTCTGAAGTTTTGTGAAAAATTGCACCCCAGCAGGTTGTAGAAGTTCTGTAAACTCTCACTTGATTAGAAAGCATAAGGAGACTTCATGATTTCTTTGATAAAAACGAAGTGGACAAGCAGAATCACTTGCAATATACTGATGGAGGGTTTTAACGGCTCTAGCCTTTACCGGGCTAACAGAGCATTGACACGTGATGATGCATTTATATGTATATATATACATTTATATACTCGCAGATTGAATTAACTTCAAGTACTGGGGCCTTTATCTGCATTCGGTTTGTTTTGCCTGCGCTGAAGAGAACAATGGCATAAACGAGACTTAAATGTATGGCTCAATTATTTCAAACATCAATTCTTGATATAATGATGACTATTCTTTTTTCCTTGAAAGTCTACAATATTTTGACTAGTGTGATTCTCATTTCACCTCGGATTTTAATTTGTTTGGTTTGAAGTTTGTGTGAGACTTATAAAAAACTAAACAGTGTCACTTTCCAGACATGTTTGTGGCTTAAATTGAAAACCGAAGCTGTTCAGCTTCAATCCTTGAAGTCATATATCTATTTACGAATTTTGAAAGACGAAATTTCACTGAGGAATACTTAACGTTCAAGGATAATTTTTGATGCGAGTTTGATTAAGCAAAGAAACATGTAGCTTTCAGTTAGACACTCATGTTTGACAGTACACTAATAATAATATCTGGAAATTCAATCACTAAGTATTTTTCAAATCAGAGAAGGTCAATATTCGGTGGTCATATAGATTACTCATATCTGGACCAATACTGCAGTGGATAATGTTTCAATCTGGGGAATTTCTAAAAATACTGATCCAACTTGTCTTGACATCAGTGATATTCTGAATGTAAAGATATTTCATCAGATCTGCTTTACTCTGCTTGTTGTTTGTCATGTCATTGAATCCACTCTTTTTAACAGACACCAATGTTCAGTTAGCGAATAGAAGACCAGCCTATTCAAGTAAGTTTACTCATTCAAGTAGGGAAACACAGTGCAACTGTGCGTTGATAGCATTAAATAATATTTCATTGATAATAAAAATGAAATCTATAGAAAATTGTTTGCATGTAAACAAGTCTAAACATATTTACATTTTATAGGTCGTCTCTTGTATACACAAACACACTAAATAACCACTCTAATTACATTCTGCTGATGAAGCTTTTTGCATTTTAACAGCAGTAACAGCTGCACACATGTTTACGGCATATTTTCCCTTCGTCGAAGGCAAGAGATATCCACATGATATGGCGCTAATGACACAGATATGTTGTAGTAATCATCGTTGTTAATGCAAGTTGATGAATAAAATGTGTCAAATGAGTGCGTTGAACTTTTTTGATAAGTTGAATGGTGTAATGAATGAGATATACTCAAGGTGCACAAAGGTATAAAGCAAAATATGATATTATCCAAGAAACGCAATAGTTTAAAGGGGCTAGAATAAAACTAGCAAGCAAATGTGAAGTACGCCGAAGTCAGCAGAAGTGCAACCATGATAGATCAACGCTATTCTATTAAAAATAGATTCAAAACACCATCCAGCATGGCTTCAAAAGTGTATTAGTGACTTTAGAAGCAGTGTGACTATTGAACACCTCGCCAACACTGTCCATTCCATGTTTACAGACGCCTCCTACTTCAGAGTTATCTACAGATTAGAGAATAACCTGCCACAATCAATGCGTTTTCCTCTGCCTTTTATTACCTAAAGCCTTGGTCATTCACATGGAAAATTCAGAGTTATGCATGCAAAAGGAAATTACTCAACAACTTCTAGTAGCATGGTAACAAACGCGTTGGTTTTTACTGACTTGTGATTTGTGTGGTTATCTTTCGGACTCCATGTGACTCCTACATTCTTCTAGAACACTCACACAATTCAATATTCTGGTTAGTTTTCATGTGCATCCCGATCAGAAGTTACTCAGTAAATTACACATCTTATTGTCTAACTGTTATCTTCCAGTATTCAGACGTAATTAGGTCCCCATGAATATTTGTAACTTTAGCTGATGAAAACTCGACACTTTCAACACTTGAATTCTGTGTGAAAACTTGTGCCTAGGACTAAGAATGTAAAATTAATGTGAATTTATTTGCCAAAAAGAAGTGGGTTGCTGTACCACATCTTTTGTTCCACTTATATTACTGGATACTTGAAATGTTTTATTCTCACATTTGGATTAGTAGAATTCGGCAGACATAAAACAATGGACTACACGCATGATATAAGGTGATATTTAGTGTCCATTCAGTGCTCATTTTTCAGTCCTACAGAAGGTTGAACGTATGTTCGAGTAGTTTAGTGGTAATGTTTCCGCCCACAGATGTGGGTCACACAGGTTTCAATTTCAGGAACTGAATTAGCTTCTTCAAGCTCTTAGGTACGTTTCGCTGATTGACGAATGTCGGCCAACAAGCACGAAACATCAGTCTTTCAGGGCTTCCTACCGATTGCTTGCAACCATCTAATAATAATAATAACAGTTGAGGGTGACCCGTGATGACGAGCCACTTAGTATGGCAGAAGAATAAACTGGAACTTCATTATATTTGGAAAGCGAACATTACCTTGCTGCCACAATTTGTATCAATTCGTTCTACTAACGAGTGTTATACTGAAATTTCAGGTCGTGAAAATGTGCTGAACACGAGTAGAAGGAAATCAAATGGAAAATCAGGTTAGTTCACAATCTGTTTGAAATAATCTGCTCACCTTCCTGAGAAACATCACTTCGAAAAACTATAATTCCATCATTAAACAGGAAATGCTACTGAGAATTCATCACATTACATTGATATACATACTACTAGTTAGTATTTAACTGATGGATGGTGACTAGCAGTGGAATCCAAGATGCGTTTTCGTCCTATTTGAGACTCGCCATCTGGATATACCTTCATTTCTCAGTGAGTGATGATGTTCCCACCGAGGCTCAGACCCACTGTCCATAGTTTCAAACACCCGCCAAAACGTTATCCACTAGCGGCTTGGGCCCTGAGAGCCACCTCTCGTGCAACGAGTCATATTGATTTAATTGAATTTTAGATATTCCCCTCGACTGATTGGACCGAGGTTCTTGGCTTCAGGTTGACATGTCGGCTTCTCTGCAGACCTTCAGTGCAGAGATGGCTCTCGGGGTTCAAGTGGTCTCGTGGATAACGCTTTGGCGTTTGAAACTATTGACACTGGGTTCGAGCCCCGGTGAGAACATCATCACTCAATGAGAAATGCAGGTACATCCAGCTGTAGGACGAAATACGCCTAATCCTGGATTCCACTGCTAGTCATCATCCACTAATTAAGTACTAATTAAGTTCCCAGATATTGTCGAAGCATCTGCACAAGAAGCCGACATGTCAACCTGAGACCGACCACTTCGGTCCTGTCAATCGATAGGAAAATCTAAAATTCAATTAAATATACTTCCAGTTAGTTAACAGTGATTGTCAGTCA
Source organism: Trichobilharzia regenti (assembly GCA_944472135.2). Taxonomy (NCBI): domain Eukaryota; kingdom Metazoa; phylum Platyhelminthes; class Trematoda; order Strigeidida; family Schistosomatidae; genus Trichobilharzia; species Trichobilharzia regenti. Next base: position 66,447,965 of record OX235266.1, on the reverse strand, counting down.
GAAGACGTAGTAGGAATTTGGAAATAAAGCATCTTTTTCTGAGGTATGCATTCATATCGCTCAATCGTTGGCTCGTGGTTGCAGACGATCGCTGAAGTACTGAAATAGTCTGAAGCATAGGATGGAAGGAACAATAGATATTCCACTGCGATGATCAGCGATTCACTTTATATAAAAAATTAGATCATATTATCTGGTGTTGTATATTTTAGGGCGTCGAAGGAGGAAGACAAAGAAGGAGAAGACAGAAATATCAAGTGTGTTTTACTTCTAATTTTACATATGATACACAATGAAGTCATGAGAAGTGTTCCGTTTTCTGATAATCACAATAAATAGGCAGTTTTGTTCACTAAAGAGGAGAGTTTTCACAGTAATCCGTGTGTGTGTCCGTGAGAAGTCACATTTCATATCAGTTATTCAGTCATCACTAAAATCTTCCACGATGAGTGTACTGAGAAATAAAAACATTTCATCGAGGTCAGCCTAGGGGATTCAAATTTTCAGTATAACAGGCAAAATCCAAAAGAAAACTAACGGAGAAGGAAAACGTCGAAGACAGGAATTCACCTGAACAACAAGTACCAGGAAAAATTTTCAACAGAAGAATTTTATAGAGGTTAATAGCTCCACTTTTATAGAAGGTACCAATTGGAATGCAGGTAGACAGAAAGGCTGAAGATGTGGGTAGGACAAGAGAAAAGTACATTATCATGAAATCAGTTTGGAAATTCAAGCAAACACCCAGCATAGAGAACACGATTTAGATCTTTAAAAACAAATATTCATTCAGTAAATTCTTAGTTCTCAAGAAACGGATATAATCCACGCGTACTTCAAAGTATTCAGGCAACTGAAATGAAACATGTTATACTGTGTTACAACAAAAATTGCCATATTTACGCGACATTATAATCAAAAGCCACGATGGAGGGTTAAGCAATGAAAGCGATCTCAAATATTCAGGCGAAATGGAATACGCGGGTCGTGGAAAAGCCTTAGAAACCACTTTGACAAATACTACATTATCCAGTGTGGGTTTGCAGGTATTTGATTGATTACGAGATTGATTGCGAGAGAAGCGTTGAAAAGCCTGTGAAAACTGGACACCTGTTTCTTTCTAGTTTGATCAATTTAGTCGTTGGCGAGTGGTTGAATGATCTACAAGCTTGCCTCTAAAATGTGAAGTCCCAGTCTTCGAGCCCAATGCGTGAGCATTACTGAAGAGTCGCAAGCTAGAGGGCGGGAAGAAGCGTTCAAGTACTACCTGTTGGTTTCCCACTACTCTGTAATCAACGTGATAAACCTGATATGCTGTATTGTCATCAGAACGATGAAGGAGAACAATTGTGTCGTTTTGTACATCTAGGGACTGTGAAATCCAACACTGTCCTAGAATAGAGCGACAATTGCTCCGGGACTACAAGACACTACACTACATCTAGACAGTAGATATTTTTCATTTATCACTTGATTTGACCAGCTTAGACACAGTGGAGTGATTGTCAAGCAAACACCGAGTCACATGTGTCTTCTCTAATAATAGAAGTATTTTTTCCGTTTCTCCATCTAATAGATTACGGACGTGAATCGGCCGCAATCGTAGGTGAGTCTGAATTACAATTGCTTCGATGATAACTCCATTTACCCGTGTGAATGAGTATGTTTACACCAAAACCGAACCATTTCTTGATGCTTATGTGATAAATTCGTGAATGAGTAAATAAGAGTGGCCTGCATTTCCACGAACTATCATGACCATTCCCTGTATTTTGACGGTCTTTGAGAAATTTCATAAGAAACAGAGGGGCGGATGCTTTGACATTATGAAAATCTATCCTCGTATTCATGTTATTGACTCGATAATACAGCAGATGGTATCTGCGTGAATACTGCTTGATGTTGTGTTGATATGAAGACGATAGAATTTCGTGATCTCGGACGACTTATATCCAATGTGACACGTACCCGGACATTCAGAATTGGTAACCGACAAATGAATCAAATCAGCAGCAAATACATGAATACCAGAGAACACACATATGGTGAAGGTGATTAACAACAGTATAACCACTTCTGAGGAGAGACAATGAAGGAAGCTGAAGAATCCACTTCTGTTACCTATTGTGCATTATTGCTGCAACTGCAGGCAACACCACCGAGTTTGGCAAGAGTAGAATTAGAACAGCGAGATAGATTTCATCTATCTGAGAAAGATATGGAAATCCACTGCACTCAGAATAAGGAAAACAAACTAAGTTCAGAGACTTAGCAGGCATGCCACCAGAAGCATATACGAAAGATTTCTTAACTTTATCCGCAGCTGACCTGGATGAATACAGATGATCAGATGCAATTCTGCTTGCAAAATTCACTGGAATGATATGTGCTAAAGTCTGACAAATCACAATGGACGAGCAGTTCTATTAACCGACAAGAGCGTTTCACCAGTCAATAAATTCGGAAAATGAAAATGAATATTTCAAGTCGTCTATGGATTGGAAATCCTATTCAGCTCCACAGTCTACACTGTGATGACATTCCACTGTGCATAACAAATGGTGTTCATGCTCACATGTGCGTCGGTGGTACAGTGGTTAGGACTCTCGCCGACCATGCACATGGTCCGGGGTTCGAGCCCACGCCGGCTCACATCTGATATCTATGGTCAACCTGAAAAATTTGGGCTACCGATTTCCATGCTGCAAATTCCATACTTGTACCAAAAACACAGTGTGGAATCAAGCTGTAAATCAAAAATAAAAAAAAATAAAAAAAATATTGGTAATTGTGATCAAATGCAGGTTTCGAACATGCACATTCCTAAAAAGAGTAGATACATGAACCAAAACGCTGTGCTGACGTCATTGACTACCACATCACTGATTTTCCCATATTCTGTCTCCTGTGTAAATTATTCATCTCTCTGTAGATCGATATAGACAATCATCACTGAATGCATCACACGCACTAATGAAGATACCGCTGCAATCTGCACGCTTTACGGTGAACAGATCTCCCTAATGAGACAATAAAATGGACGTTGTGAGAAATTTCCCAGAGCTGATTTCTTCGTTGATCATCGCACTTGCGTGTCATTCACACAATCAAAAGTATTGCGTAATAACGATATCTCACAGCATATCTCCACATCAAAATTCACCTAAGGTGAAACGAGCTTCTCTTCAAAATATTGCCATCTTTGTTTCTGAGAGAGAGAGAGCATTTGCTGATGTGTTGAAATGCGATTTCAAAACAGAATAGTGCATGACATCACTGGTAACATGGTTTGACCGATTCCCTAGAGAACATCTTCTCTACGTGCTGGCAGTTTTGACATCAATAAATTATATCTCTGGCTTAAAGAGATCTTATTACTTTTTATTCATTATTTACTTGTGCACATGTCACTATATTCGTGTATTTATTTATCATCTTATTTTGCTTACTCGACAGGTAAACCAGAAGCAACAGAACCGCCAGTGGTGACTTGTAAGTTGAACTACCATCTATAATGCTCAACAGATAAGATTTTTCATTCTCAGCTGTCACACTCCCTGTAATTGTTGGAAGTTAGCTAAAATCATCTCGAGGCTTCATTCCCCTGCCTTTTCTCAGACTCCGTTACAGGTGCAAGAAAATAATGGTGACTGTGTGGGTTTCTGATGAATCTCAAACAAACGATCCGTTCATATCTAGCGACGAAAGGAAATGAAGGATGTACTCCACACGCTGACGCTTGAAACATCACATTCAATAATAAGAACGCATGCTGTGAGTGTTTCTTTCGTGTGTGAGTAGGTAATGTTCCAGCTTGAGAAGCACAATCGAAGAATGGAGGTGATGATTACCATCATAACAATCAAAACAGCAGTCTTCTGGACAAGAGCATTGCATGGTATACGGAGTACCCAGCGTAATTGCTTGCACTATGCTTTCTCCACATTCATTGCTATTCCATTTGAGAAATAGACTAATATGTTGCATCGTGTTGGATTTCAATTCAAGCATGAAGATCATTAAGCAGGTCACCTAGGAGAACAAAATAGATCTGACAAATAGAAAAAAAACCTTAAACTGCATCAATGAGAGACTGACGAACTCGTCAGACAAGTCGGAGCATGAAGTCACGTCGCGTTTTCGTGTGATTATATAATCACTCATGATCTTTCGGTTGTGACTGAGAATGCTTGAAATGTAAGATGTCTGGATGCTTCGGATGGACACTGCTTTCCCCACAGCTCAGTCAGCTAATTAAGTTGAAATCTCACTACCTAAGTGGTGAGAGACACGGAGACAACTGCATCATATGGCCGTTATCACACTTTACCATGAAACGTGTCTGTACAGTCTGAGTGAATTGTCACTTAAATGCACGGATATCATTGATTGCATACATTGAATTCATTCGAAACCTATTCATCGTGTCATGAAGCCCACTATGTAACTGCACACAAACATGCACATATGTTTCAATCACCACCGATGACTTTTTCTCACCCGTTTACAGATGAGTGGATGGAAATCAGTGACGATTACGAAAGTGAGTTAATAAAATACTTTAAATATTCCTCACTTATGGCAGAGGAATGAAAGGAAGAATAGCCTATTCATTCATGATGATTTTGAAATGCCACACTCAGAATACACGGACACTGACGCCGCCTTCAATAAAGGAAGGATAAAGAATGTTTTAAGATAGGTTCAATGAGAAGGGCATAGAGAAAACGTTGATTTTGCTCGTCACGATATGGAAGGTGTTCAAGAAAAACAAAATGAAGCAATGGTCGTTACATCGCCCATCTTACCAATTGTACCTGACACATTCATATATTTAAAGGAAGACATTTCACCTGTACTATACTTCATATAATCAATATATTCTTGACAAAGATGGGTATATGACACACGTGAGTGACAATGGGAAATAATGATACTGAGAGGTTTGTCTCACTTATGAACAACAGTCATGTATACACAGTGTAAAAAATCCCCTGTGGATACAGGCGTTGCATGCTAAAAGAGTGACTCACCGGTCCCACCGATAGCGATATAGAAAGCATTTCACCATGCACAAACATGCATGCACTAAAACTGATCTATGCATACACATATGACTACGAATCTCAACTTCATGAATTGCGCGAGAACAATTCGAACAATCATTTGGTGTGATCTTCAGCTGTTAGTGAGCTCGAAATACGAAAATAACAAAAGGACACACAAAGTTATCAGTGTGTGTAGCCATCGAAATATGACTGCAATTAATTTGATATATTCCACAATGCGCACACCTATTACTAATATGAAATAATAATATCACTACACCAGCTGACACCATACTGTAGGAGATCAGCATGCGTCAAAATCGATATGGTGCTCTCAAGTGGCTAACACTTGTTTGCTTAACATCTTCTCACGAATATTATTCGAAATTCCTTTCAATGTATTTAATCCCACACCTTCTGCCTAAATCATACACAACAATTCTTTTCACAGAATTCTTATTCCTTCTGAGGAATTCATCAGTAGGTAAGCACACGTGAATTCAAATAATTCCATTTACTTCACTTCATTGTCACTTGATGTGGAACACGACAACACAGCATCAATGTATTAGCTAGTGGTTCCTACCGCTTGATAAGGCTAACTGATTATCACACATGTATAACATCAATCGCCTACGTGTTAGTCAGTGAAGAGGAGTATTTCTTCACATTAGTGTCTTCGACAGTTCATTCCGTAGTAGTCATAATGTGTTTGTGACTGCATCCTACAGGAACACAAAGACACGTCGTGGTCATCCGCTTGTGGAGATGTTTTTTTATGGAAACATGCAATGACCTCTAATCGATCTATGGGACTCACATGCAGATGCATTGATGTCTAACCCCAACAACAGTCAGTTGAAGCCAAGTACGAATGTGTAAACCTACGGGTTGAAGTATTCAGCACGATGAGACATTTGATGCAATGTCTGAAAATCGTTCTCGATGGCACCAATATATTCACTCATTGTGATATTTCAATTCGGAATTCATATTCTCGTTGCCTCATACCTCTGCTAAGTGTCATTTTTCATTTCATTTGAATTTTTTCTCTTGGTATCTGAGCTCAGTTAAGTGTGGCAACTCGAATTGATACGCATCGCTGCTAACTTAAATGTTGAAATCAGTCAGCCATTCAGTCAGTCAAGGTTCATGAATAAACCCCATCTAGACACTAATGAACAAAGCGAACCCGTAGCTCAGCGAAGAGTTGCCTTTCGGTGGCGAATTCATTCATCTAGCTTCACATAACCATAATATTTTATTATTGTAGTATGCTCGCGTGTGTGTTGGTGTGAGTTTGAGTCACTTGGGTTTCTAAAAGACACAAGAGTAAATATCAGTCCGAGTTATTGCTTATGCAATCGAAATACTTTGAAGATATGATGAACAGTGAAATTGTGAATGGGAGGAGTTTGATTCATGAGTGACTATAACTTAGTGATCCGGAGTAGTCAGTACAAGTTTGACGAAATGTTCGATAGTGATATCGCTCGCAGATCCACTATTAAACGTCTACCTTCATGCAGGATAGTGGTTCTCAACCCTTTTCTATAAAATGCAGATCAACCGATCACGGCTTAGAGTAGTGTGACTCTGCCTGCCATTGACCTGTGTGAGGCCGCGTATATACACTTCTTTGCGCATAAATCAGTACATCTGTAACTACGGAGTCCGGTATGCAACAACAGAAACAAGGGCCAGTCAACAGATCGTTTATTAAGGAAATCAACACATATTGAAAGATTTTCATGTACATATTATAGATAATTGTTAGCAGAAAAACACAGTCTTCTGATTGGTTGTTTCTCACAGAAAGTTGACCTTGCATCTCTTGGTGGCTGTTTCTTGAATGTCAGATCATCTATATGTTAACTGTATCCACCTTCGCAAAGCCTTTGTTCTCATTTTTCTCACGACCGATATTGAGGACATAAACACTGACATAAATAACTGTCCACAAACTTCGGCTAACAATCACCTCTCACCAGAGAGATATTTGTTGGTCTACATCGATACTTTATACATGCAAATAAAATAAAAACTCATTTCTTTCATTCACAGTTGAGCGAGTTGAAATGCGGAATCTATATTGTGAATGTGAGCAGTTCGATGTTTTGTTTGATTATATTTATCCTGTCATCTTCTGCAGTTGCCATGGTATAATTTGAGGTCATTTGCATTTAATTCAATAAAGAATTTCACGGCAGCACAAATCTCATGATGAGAAACAAGATGAAAATATCTGTAAACAGGTGCAGTTTTCTGCTGATTTGGGACGCCGGTCTGCTCGCTGCAACAACAGCAGCGACAAAAACCACAAAAATGATCGAAGATGACTCGTCAAACATGCAGGCAATTAGACCGGACTTCAAAATACTTCCTCGAAGATCTAGGACTTTTAACAAACAATGCATTAAATGAGCAGGCAGGGTTTGATGACACTAGCATTCACTGATTTAGCCTGGCATATACATGTTATTTGTAAACAGCATTTGAGAAATGATATGACACTACATTGTCACCACATGATGACATACGATTCGTTCACGAAACGTGAGAAAATATCCAAGAACACCAGGATTTTCCACATATCTCTTTCCTGCCATAAACAAAATGCACGCCTCTAATTCAATTAACGTGTAATTTGTCTGATTCATCTCCACAGATATTCAAATGAATAAGACGTATCTTCCAAAAAGTAAGCAAGAAACGACAGACTTCATGAGGGCACTCGATCGAGTACCGAAAGTGTTTCCTTCACGTAATCCAAATAAAGAAAATTTTACATCTATCATGATGAATACTTTATACCATCTCAGCATTGAAGGTAACTAGTTTGTCAGTACACTAAAAACAAAAGGCGAAAATGAGAAGTGCATTCTGTGGAATGCAGTCGAATGATGAGACATGTTATATTCCGATTGGACGCTGACTGGTGCCATGTCTGTAGTTCTTGCTGCAGACTGAATTCTAACAGTCAAGTTTGTAATGTAGTCACCGACAAGCTAGGTGTAGCTTCATCAAAGTGTACTCAGAATTGATGTGATGAGATGTCTGGAGGCAGTTTTCAGCAGGCCCTTCTCGACCGTAGGCTTTCTACTTCCTGGCTGTCACTCGTTGGCAGAACACTTCTACGGAGATCAATGACAAATGCGCGAATCTGGTTAGCTGAGTGGCGACGTCTCGCAAGGCCAGGAATATGAGATCCTTGAGGATTACTGATACGCCTTGCTGACTGACGATCGCCTACAAGCACAAGACCTAAAGCAGTCAGGGCTTCCTTGAAGCAACTCCCTCGAACCATCCAATGAATAAGACATGTAATGGAGGATAGTTAATTCTGATTGGCGTTGGAATGAAGGAACAATAGAAGTGGTCAAATATTCTTCGAGTTGAGATACTAACTGACACGCTTCCAGTTTAACCACACGAATGCGGTTAAGACAGATGAGAGGCAGTCGACACTAAGATTGCATTGTGGTTTACCGAATCATAATCTATGGAATTTCCCGTGGTGTTGTCATTCGAACATGTAAAAGACTGTCTAGGAGTTACTCCGAATGCTCGACATTTCAGTTGAAGTAACCATGAATGAATATTACTGAGGCGATTTAGTTGAAAGTGAAGGGAATATTTCAGTTTTATGAGCTGATCCCAATTCATACTAACTAATCCGATGAAGTCTGTGGAGAGTCATGTCGAAGGGAACAACCGACGCCATCTGTTCTATGTTCGACCCCATTTATGTGGAACATCTCCCATTCCACAGAAATCAGATGTGACGTGTACTAACGCATTGACTGACTTTATCAGGACTCATATATATTCTTTTTTTATGTGAATTTCATGTCACTGATTTCAATGACCTCCCACGAACGAGTGTCAACTCCTCACCGATCGGTTTCATTCTTTTCAGATGATCCGAATGCAAGAGAGAAAATCGCCAAAGCAGGTTAGCACACCGGAATTTTCAGCTCCTTCTTCTTCTCCTCCTCCTTGTTCTTCCTCAGCTGCAACAATCCCACCACTCGCCTCTGAACCTTCACCGACTTATAACAAACCGTGATCCGTTTGCCAATGAATTCACCAGTAGTTCGCTGCTCACACAGACCTGGCAGCGTGCAGTCTGGATGTGTCCAGTATTCCGCGCCAATGGATAGAGAAGTGGAGTTTCTGAAAAGCCATTCAACATGTAAATATTCATTTGAATCCTCCATGTCCAGTGAATGAGTGAATTCAACCGATGAGGGACGTTTAGTGTTGACGTGATTTACACGCTGGACAGGTTATTAGGAATGAGTCGATTGTCTCCACGTGCAGGATATTCAGCGTTAGCTTTGCAGCTGAAGCGTTCAGCTCACAGTGAACACAAAAACTGCAATATCATTCATCTGAGCTGAGAATTCAAACATCATTCTCAATTTTTGCCAAGGCAACTTTCATGTTTTGTTTCAAGTGTTAATTTGCGGGATTTCGTTTGCGACAGGATCGATCACGAGCCAAGAACAATTGAAAAACAAGCAGGGCACACCCCACAGATGCTTCGTCAGCCTGGTTTTCCACCCATCGGTAGAACACACATACGAGCAATTGGGATCAGGCTGATTGACAATAGAGAGAGTGCGATCCTACTCAATGTTCCATGTATCCCAGATTTTGCATATTCGTGATGTGTATTGGTCACAAGCGCCAGCCAGTGTCACAGCACAGGCAAGTAACTGTCCTCTTGCTATAATTGGTGCACATCGCTGGTCACACGATCGTTACGCTTGATACGAGTCATGGATTGGCAGATGTTGGGCTTCACTGACGATTGAGTCAGGTGTCAGAGGTTGAATGGTCTGTCAGCTTGCGTTGTAACCGGAATGTCCTGGTTCTACACCGCTGTGTAGCGTGCGTACTGCTGATAGTACAAAACTAGGCTGATGACATGGCTGTCTGTTCTCATGGTTGGTTTCTCAGCGGTTCTCAACGTGATGGTAGCTCATTTTCACTACTTTAAATTTCATATTAATCTGGAAATCTAGAATGCCAAGCATTTCTATAAATTACTTCTCAATTTGTCTGCTTTTATCAACTGATATAGAATTCTTGGATGAATTTTTGAACAGTGAGCATAAATGTTTCAATGCATGATTAGTGATATGTTGCATCTTTGAATATGAATGTGTGACCTGTTGAGGAGTGAATATTCACATGCATGTGTATATGTGATGCATATCATGAAATCACTGATCATCTGTTCATGCGTTCAATTCGCTACACAACACATTGTCTGAATATAATTTCAGTACTGATAATCAATCAATACTTCCTTATCGGACATCAGACACTCCAATCACTGAGTACCATACTTTCCTTGATACTTCTAACCATTAAAGAAAACTTGAACGCACAAAGATTGCTCGATCAGTTACAGTGAGGGAATGTGAATGAAAGGTTAAATTATTATTATTGTATTGGATAATGTCTAGATGAAATTCTATCATTGGAAATATGAATAGTGCACCTTGATAGAAATCGGAAATATGTGAGTTACATTAACCGGATGGTTAGGAAAGCTTGAATGCGACACGAAGTGATAATGAAATATCTCACTGGTGCTTGTTACGATCTACTGTCACACTGTGACTTGCACAAAGTATTTGCCAACCTCATTCATCTGCCAGCCATTTGACGAAGGTAAATATCAAATGATCAAATGAGATGTGAATTTAAGACAGCAGAAGGACATGTCTGCCTGCCTACCATCACCGATGACATTGCTGTTTGCATCGGACTTGATTAAGCACCACAATTTGCGTGAGGGTGAAAAGATACTGATATTTCATACATTTATTCCCCTTAATGAATTTGAACAAAGCAAGTAATACAGTTTTAGCAGAATAGTGTGGTACCACCATTTATTTCGTCGGCTTCTCATTCCACTAATTGTGGAATTTTCTATCAACTAACAGCATGTAAAAATTGCAAGCTGTAAGCAGCTGATGAGAAGCCGACGAAATAAATGACGGTACCACATTATTCTGCTAAAACTGTAGTTCTTGCTCTGTTCAGATACTGATATGCTGGACCACCAAGAAGAAGAAAGGAGTAGGTGTGTTTTTAGTGGACAATTTATGTCTAATGTGACACAAACTAGAAGACTTACACAAAGAAACAAAGAGAGACTTTAGAAACGGAAAATGACAAAAGAGGCGATAGCGAACGCCCCTGTGACAGTAACATCCGAAAAAGGTTTATCAGAGGCAGAGTTCGACGAATCATCAAAATATTGAGATTTGTACCACGTTCAAACCAAACAATCTAAATAACCAGAAATAAATTGTTTCAGGTGACACATCCACTAACAATGGTGGATTGAATTATTAATACAATTTACGAAATGATATGGTGAGCTGAATATCAAACTGAAGTCTGTGATTAAACGTCTACATCGTAGCCGCAAATATGTTTCAGTGAAAATGAACGACTGAATAAAGGTTATCCAACTAGAGCGCAAGTACACTGTGCTTTAGACAAAACAAACACCAGCCATCATCATCAGGAGAATTTTGACACACATCACATCCTTCACTTATATGGGAGGCGGCACTTCACTTGCTGGTGGGCAGAACGGATAAATGACAGAGCAGAATGATCAAAACAAACCCTCATTACTTTGAAATTGGTTTGGAAATCGTCAGCGTCCACTCAGCACACGGAACAGGATTTGGATTTACAACACAAATGTTCAGTCAGTCAATTATTCGATAGGGATAGGATGCTTAGAGCTAGATTCACGGAAAGAATTTCCAACAGACTGATTCAGGGCTTCATCAACAGCTGCCCTCTTCTCTGACTCCATCCTGAAAATCAAATGGCCAAACTGAAGGAATGACCAACAAGAAACTATAGGAAGACACCAACAGGCGAGAACCTATTGCTCAACAGAAATTTTGACGGATGTGTAGAGATGTGAACAAACGCTGAGGAGACCAATGGATGACTTCGCGCATCAAGCCTTCCACTGAATGTAACTCGAGTGGATAAGACGAATGGAGAGCGATTCTGAGGGTAGCATGTAGGAGACCCTGTGATGATGAGACCAGAGACCATGAGCGAACGTAGTACAAGATGGAGAGCATCAGAGAGAGTAGGAAAAAGTGGAGGTATGCTGCTAACGCTCATTGTCATACTCAGAACTCCAGGGAACAATAATAAGTGCAACAATATAACAGCTTGTCTGGACAATGCTCTCTGTATTCAGGCATTCGACAGCATGAGTTCCTCAGAGAGAACGCAGACCTGAAGTATCTTCTCTTTGCCAACTAAAGTATGCACGGTTCAACTACACGCTGTGTAGAAACCCATCGAACTCAAACGGTCTCCATTGTATTCCAGCGACTGAAGTGAAGTATGTAATATTGCGACACAGTTTATTACCACTTTTATGCGACATTATGATCAGTAGACACAATGGAAGGTGAAACACTGAAAGCAATATCAAATATTCAGACGAAATGGAACACGCGGTCGAGAAAACGCCTAGGAAATCACTTTGAGAAGTACTGCATTATCCAATGTGGGTTTGCAGGTATTTGATTGACTACGAGTTTGATTGCGAGCTCACATCAATTAGAGAAGCACTGAAAAGCCAGTGATTACTGGGCACCTGTTTTCTCCTAGTTTCGTCAATTTGGTCGTTTGTGAGTGGTTGAATGATCTATGAGCTTGACTCTTACCTGAAAGGTCCAAGTCTTTGTACCCAGTGTGTGAGCCTCACTGAATAGTCACAAGCTAGAGGGCGGGAGAAGCTTGCTAAAACTGCCTGTTGGTTTCTCACTGCTCACCAATCAGCGTCAACCTGTGATAAACCTGAAATGCTTTGTTAACATCAGCTACGATGAAGGAGTACAATCGTGTCATTTATACATCGGGGAATGTGAAATCCAACAATATCTCCTGAATGGGGCGACAACCACTCCTGGAATACAAGACAATATACTCCATCCAGACAACAGCCATTTTCGCATTTATCACTTGGTGTCACCATCCTAGACACAGTGGAGTGATTTTCAAACATCGAGTCGCATATGTCTTCTCTAATAATAGAGATATTTTTTTCCATTTCTCCATCTACTAGATTACGGACGTGAATCGCTACAGTCGTAGGTGAGTGTGAAATACAATTGCTACTATCATAACTACATTTACCCGTGTTAATCAGTATGTTGGCACCAAAACGAAACTATTACCTGATACTGATATGATAAATACATGGAATGACCAAAATTGCAGTCGCCTGCATTTCCCTGACTGTGATGACCATTCTCAGTATTTCTACGGTCTGCATGAAATTCAATAAGAAGCAGAGGGCAAAGGCCTTTTTATTATCAAAATCCACCCTCGTATTCATGTTGTTATCTCAATAGTGCGTGAATTACGCTATATGTTGCACTGATATGTAGACGCTAGAATGTCTTGACTTCGTAGACGACTTGTCTCCAATGCCGAATTTACCTGAACAGTTAGAAGTGTAGGCCTACAAATCATGAGAAAACGCCGGAAATAGAGGACTCCAAGTGAAGAGAGAGCAGGTGAAGGTAACATAACTACAAGAATGACAACACCTGACAGTTGACATTAGAAGGAATCTGAAGGAATCCCTTCTCTCCCTAATTTGCACAGCATCGCTGAATCTGTAGACATCAAGATAAACATGTCAAAAGTTTGATTAGAATATCGAGACAATATCATCATAATTCTGAAACCGATCAGGACATGCAATGAGATCGGAGTTAGCAAAGCAATTCAGATTTTCAACCCTGATATCGAATTAGCGCGACATTGTGGTTCAGAGACCAAGCACTCCTGCAGCTGGGAGAATATAAAAAACCGATTACAGAGATTTATCGTCAGCTGCCCTGAATGATTATCGATGATCACCTGTAACTCTGCTTGTACAATTCACATGGAATCATGTATGCCAATTTGTGACACTGCATTCAGAATAAGGAAAACAAGACGCTGATGTCAAATCATCGCCTCATTGCGATTTGGAAACTTAGCAGGTATGCCACCAGAAGCATATATTACCGATTTGTGAGATTTATCGGCAGCTGCCCTGGATGGATACTAATGATCAAATGCAACTCTGCTTGCACAATTTAATTGGAATGATATGTGCTAATGTCTGACAAATCACGATGGAGGCACAATTCTATTCACCGGACAGGAGTGTTTTACCAGTCAATGAATTCGAGAACCGTAAATAAATATTTCAAGTCGTCTACAGATTCGGAAAAGGTAATCACCTTCACAGGCATCACTGCGATGGACATTCCACTGTGCATAACAAATGGTGTTCATGCTCACATGTACACTTCATATTGGTAATTGTGATCAAATGCACGTTTACATATATGCACATTCCTAATAAGAGTACATACAAGAACCAATAAGCTATGCTGATGTCAATGTCTACCACATCACTCATATTCCCATCTACTGTCTTCTCTATCAATTATTCATCTCTCTGTAGACCGATGTAGAAAATTGTCACCTGAGTGCATAACAAGCGTTACTACGAATATTGATGCAATCTCCACGCATCTCAGTTAGGAGATCTCCCTAATCCGACTAGGACCTGGAGGTTGAAAGAGATGTCCCTGGGCTGCTTTCTTCGTTGATCATCGACAGTCGCATGTCTTCAACACCATCAACACGCTTGCATGGTGACCAGGTTGATCAGCATATCTCCACACCCAACTTAAATAAAAGTAAGACGGCCGTCTCTTCAAAATATTGCCATCTTTGTCTTCTGAGGGTGAGTGCATTCGATGTTAAAAACAGAATACTGGATTTCTGGTTGACATCATTGGTGACGTAGCTTGACCGATCCCCTTGGAATCCTCTTCTCTGCGATCTAGCAATTTTGAAATCAATAAATCAGGTCTGTGGCCTGAGGAGTTCTTTTTACTTTTTATTCGCCATTTACATTTTCACATGTAAGTATATTCGTGTATTCAGTTATAACCCTATTTCTCACACTCTTCAGGTAAACCAGAAGCAACGGAACCACCAGTGGTGACTTGTGAGTTGAACTATCCTTTATTCTGCCCAAGAGATAAGCTTTCTTCTTGACTGTGATATTACCTGTAATTCTTGGTAGTGACCGGACCTCGCATTAAGGTTTCATTCACCTGCATATTCACAGACACCGCTACGGGTGCGAGAAAATAATGGTGACTTTGTGGGTTTCTGATAAATCAACCTTAAGCGATGTATTCATATATAATGGGACGGTGGCACAGTGGTTAGGACTATCGCCGACCATGCACATATTCCGAGGTTCGATCCCTTGCCGACGCACACCTGCTATCTATGGTCGGCTTTCATATTTTAGGCTACCAATATCCATGCTGAATATTCCATGCTTTTACCAAAAATACAGTGTAGATTAAAGCTATAATCAAAAATAAATAAAAAATAAAAGGTAATATAGGATGCACTCACATCCTAACGCTTGAAATGTCACAGTCAATAATGTGAACGCAGATTGTGAGTCTTTATTTCGTGTGTGAATAATTAATGTTCTTGCTTGAATAAACACAATCGAAGAATGTAAGATGATGTTGATCATCATAATAGTAATCACATCTGTCTTCCGGACGTAAGCATTGCATGGTATACGGAATACCCAGCGTGACTGTTTGCACTATGCCTTCTCGTCATTCATAGTTCTTCCATATGAGGTATGTACTAATCTCATAGGAGAGATTTTCTTCGCCTTCCCCGAAAAGTGCACAATGGCAGTCCGCAACCAAATTAAATTTGTGCGCAAGAACATTTCGACACTCAGAGAAAAAAATGATTATATATGTAAAATAATTTCATTCACAGAGAAAATGTTGCATCGTGATGAATCTCTGTTCAGGTATGAAGATTGTTCAAGCAAGCTACCAAGGAGAGTAAAATAGATCTGAAAAATGCACAAGCATCATCAAACTGCATCACTGAGAGATTGACGGACTCGAAAGACAAGACGAAATATAAAGTCACGTCATGTTGGCTTGCGTTTATAGAATCATGCCTGATGTTTGGATTTTGACTGAGAATATTTGCAATGTAAGATATCTGGATGCTTCGGATGGACACTGCTTTCCCCACAGCTCAGTCAGCTAATTGAGTTGAAATCTCACTACCTACGTGGTGAGAGACACGGAGACATTTGCATCATATGGCGGTTATCACACTTTACCATGAAACGTGTCTGTGCAGTCTGAGTGACTTGTTACTAAAATGCACGGATATCATTGATTGCATACATTGAATTCATTCGAAACCTGTTCATCGTGTCATGAAACCCACTTTGTAACTGCACACAAACACTCACCACTGATGACACTTTCTCACTTGTTTACAGATGGCTGGATGAAAATCAGTGACGATTACGAAAGTGAGGTTATACACTACTTTAAATAATGTGCAACTATGATAAGGGAATAGAAGTTAGACTAGGCTAGTGAAACTGATGTCACAATTTTGCAATTAATTTTGATTACCGAAGAATAGGTATGAGGTATGCATATCGAGAATTCAGTCAGCAGCGTAAGCAGAATTCTAATCCCTGGTGAATCTGCGAAGATGCACACCATCTGGTATTCATTTGACAGAAAAATCAGTGTCATTCGTGATGATTTTGGAATGGCATACACAAAAAAATTGGACACTAACGACACCTTCAATAAACGTAGGAATGATAAAGAGTGTGTTAAGAGAGTCACAATGAGGAAAGGATAAAGAAAACGTTGAGGTTGCTCATGAAAATGTGGTAGGTGCTCACAAGAGGCAGAATGAAGCAGTGGTAATTGGGTCGCCCAACTTCACCGATATTAGCTGGAATATTCATGTATTTGAGGGAAGAAAATGCACCTGCGTCATACTTCTTATCACCGATAAAAGTTTGACAGAGATGTGCATATGGCACACGTGGGTGACAATGCAAAAGAATGATACTGAGATATTCGTGTCACACACAAACAACAGTCATGTCAATACAGTGTGAAAAATTCCAGTGGACAGAGCGGATAAATGCAACATGAGTAACGCAGCGGTGCCACCGTTAGCGTTCTAGAAATCATTTCACCATGCACAAACATGCATGCACCAAAACTGATCTATGCATACACATATGACCACGAATCTCAAATTCATGAATTGAAAGTGAACAATGCGAACAATCATTTGCTGTGATCTCCAGCTGTAAGTGAGCCAGAAATACGAAAATATCAAACAGACAACGTCACATTGTGTGTAGCCATGGAAATATGACTGCAATTAATTTGATGTATTCCACAGTGCGCACACGTATTATTAACATGAAATAATAATATGACTTCAACAGCTGACACCACACTGCACGAGGTCAGCATGCGTCGGAATCGATATGGTGCTCTCGAGTGGCTAACACTTGTTTGCTTAATATCTTCTCACGAATATTATTCGAAATTCCTTTCAATGTATTTAATCCCACACCTTCTGGCTAACTCATATGCAACAATTCTTTTCACAGAATTCTTATTCCTTCTGAGGAATTCGTCAGTAGGTAAGCACTCGCGAAGTGAAGTAATGCCAGTTATTTCACTTCATTGTCACTTGATGTGGAACACGAGAATACAGCGTCAATGTAGTAACTTGTTCTTTCTACCGTTTCAAAATAGTCACTGATTATCACACATGTACTACATCAATCGCCATCAAGATATGACTGTTGATTTCTCTATCCTTTAGTCATCGAAGAGAAGTGTTTCTTCACAATATTGTCTTCGACAGTTGATTCAGTCGCAGTCGTAATATGCTTGTGACTGCACCACGCAGTAACACAGAGTCACTTAGATGTCATCTATTTGTGGAGGTACTTGTTGGTGGAAAAATGTACTGACCTTCAGTCAATCTATGTGACTCACATGCAGATGGATTTAAAGCTAATCTTCACAACAGTCAGTTTAAGCCCTGTACGAATGTGTTGAGATACGAGTTGAAGTCTTCGTCATGGTGAGACATTTGATGCAATGTCTGAAAGCCGTCCTCATTGGCACACATTCATCAACTCCTTGTGAAATTTCCACTCTCAATTAAACTGTAAGTTTCTTCGATATCCTTATTCTCTCTGACTTATGCCCTTCTTACATGTCTCTTTCTTCGTTTTATTTGACTTTCTTCACTTGATGTGTGAGCTCAGTGAAGTGTGGCAACTCGAACTGATACACATCACTGCAAACGTCTATGTTGAATTCGGACAGCCATTTATTCAGTCAGGGTTCATGAATAATCCCCATCCAGAAACTAGTGAACACAGAAATGCCGTAGGTCAACGAGAGTTCCCTTTCGGTGTCGAATTCATTCACTTAGCTCTACAGTCGCACTAACTCTCATCATTGTTGTATGTACATGAGTGTGTTTTGGATGAAAGTGTGTCACTTGAGTTTTGTCAAAGAAAGAAGAGTGAATATTAGTCCGGGTTATTGCTTATGCAATCAAAATACTTTGAAGATATGATGAACAATGAAATCGTTGGGGTTAGGGTACGCTTAACTCTGGATTTTCCATATAAATGGACAAGGCTTCAGCATTACAAAGGAGACGAGAAGACATTGACTTTGGCAGGTTATTCTCTACTCGTTGGATCACTTTGAACTAGGAGGCGTTTATTCACGTGGAATGGACATTGTTGGCGTAGTGTTCGATAGTGACATCGGTCGCTTATCCACCATTACACTTCTAGAGCCATGCAGGATAGTGGTTCTCAATCTTTTTAAACAGGGTACACATCGACCGATCACGGCTTAGAGTAGTGTGCTTCTGCCCGTTAATGACTTGTGGAAGGCTTAGAGAAACAAGCTGGTGTGTTAAGAATTCTTTGTGCACAAATCAGTTCACCTGTCACTGTGTAGGCCAGCTCATCTGTTGCTTGACGCACATATTTTATACTTGCCAATTAACTCGAAATTCATTTCCTTCATTTACAGTTGAATGGAATGAACTTATGAAAATCACACCTGAATGTGAGCAAATCCAAGTTGTGTTTGAAAATGTTTATCGAGTCATCTTCACAAGTTCCTACTGTGTCATACCTAACGTGAGATATTGATGATGTCTTAGTCACGTCACTGCGTTGAGGTGAATGTAAGATTCGCCACGAACGCAAATCAGTGGATGAATCACTGGATGAAAATCTCAAACGTCAGATGAAAGCCTTCTATCGATTTGAGACGCTTGTCTTCCCACTGCAAAAACAAAAGCATCACAAACCACAATAGGGATCAAAGACGACTCGTCGAACATGCAGGCAATTAGACCGGAATTTTAGAAAATCTTGAATTCAGACATATCTTCCTTAAGGTTATTGGACCGTCAGTGAACAATGCATTGAATGAGCATGCAGGAATAATTGACGACGGCATTCACTGATTTAACCTGGAAAATTCATGTTATTTGTAAACAGCATTTGAGAAATGATATGACACTACATTGTCACCACATGATGACATACGATTCGTTCACGAAACGTGAGAAAATATCCAAGAACACCAGGATTTTCCACATATCTCTTTCCTGCCATAAACAAAATGCACGCCTCTAATTCAATTAACGTGTAATTTGTCTGATTCATCTCCACAGATATTCAAATGAATAAGACGTATCTTCCAAAAAGTAAGCAAGAAACGACAGACTTCATGAGGGCACTCCATCGAGTACCGAAAGTGTTTCTTTCACGTAATCCAAATAAAGAAAATCTTACATCTATCATGATGAATACTATATACCATCTCAGCATTGAAGGTAACTAGTTTGTCAGTACACTAAAAACAAAAGGCGAAAATGAGAAGTGCATTCTGTGGAATGCAGTCGAATGATGAGACATGTTATATTCCGATTGGACGCTGACTGGTGCCATGTCTGTAGTTCTTGCTGCAGACTGAATTCTAACAGTCAAGTTTGTAATGTAGTCACCGACAAGCTAGGTGTAGCTTCATCAAAGTGTACTCAGAATTGATGTGATGAGATGTCTGGAGGCAGTTTTCAGCAGGCCCTTCTCTACCGTAGGCTTTATACTTCCTGGCTGTCACTCGTTAGCAAAACACTTCTACGTGAGATCAATGACGAATGCGCGAATCTGGTTAGCTGAGTGGCGACGTCTCGCAAGGCCAGGAATATGAGATCCTTGAGGATTACTGATACGCCTTGCTGACTGACGATCGCCTACAAGCACAAGACCTAAAGCAGTCAGGGCTTCCTTGAAGCAACTCCCTCGAACCATCCAATGAATAAGACATGTAATGGAGGATAGTTAATTCTGATTGGCGTTGGAATGAAGGAACAATAGAAGTGGTCAAATATTCTTCGAGTTGAGATACTAACTGACACATTTCCAGTTTAACCACACGAATGCGGTTAAGACAGATGAGAGGCAGTCGACACTAAGATTGCATTGTGGTTTACCGAATCATAATCTATGGAATTTCCCGTGGTGTTGTCATTCGAACATGTGAAAGACTGTCTAGGAGTTACTCCGAATGCTCGACATTTCAGTTGAAGTAACCATGAATGAATATTACTGAGGCGATTTAGTTGAAAGTGAAGGGAATATTTCAGTTTTATGAGCTGATCCCAATTCATACTAACTAATCCGATGAAGTCTGTGGAGAGTCATGTCGAAGGGAACAACCGACGCCATCTGTTCTATGTTCGACCCCATTTATGTGGAACATCTCCCATTCCACAGAAATCAGATGTGACGTGTACTAACGCATTGACTGACTTTATCAGGACTCATATATATTCTTTTTTATGTGAATTTCATGTCACTGATTTCAATGACCTCCCACGAACGAGTGTCAACTCCTCACCGATCGGTTTCATTCTTTTCAGATGATCCGAATGCAAGAGAGAAAATCGCCAAAGCAGGTTAGCACACCGGAATTTTCAGCTCCTTCTTCTTCTCCTCCTCCTTGTTCTTCCTCAGCTGCAACAATCCCACCACTCGCCTCTGAACCTTCACCGACTTATAACAAACCGTGATCCGTTTGCCAATGAATTCACCAGTAGTTCGCTGCTCACACAGACCTGGCAGCGTGCAGTCTGGATGTGTCCAGTATTCCGCGCCAATGGATAGAGAAGTGGAGTTTCTGAAAAGCCATTCAACATGTAAATATTCATTTGAATCCTCCATGTCCAGTGAATGAGTGAATTCAACCGATGAGGGACGTTTAGTGTTGACGTGATTTACACGCTGGACAGGTTATTAGGAATGAGTCGATTGTCTCCACGTGCAGGATATTCAGCGTTAGCTTTGCAGCTGAAGCGTTCAGCTCACAGTGAACACAAAAACTGCAATATCATTCATCTGAGCTGAGAATTCAAACATCATTCTCAATTTTTGCCAAGGCAACTTTCATGTTTTGTTTCAAGTGTTAATTTGCGGGATTTCGTTTGCGACAGGATCGATCACGAGCCAAGAACATTGAAAAACAAGCAGGCATAATCCACAGGTGCTTCGACTGGCTAGTTTGCCACCCGTCGGCAGAACGCACACGGACGAGCGTTTGAGATCAGGCTGATTGACAATAGAGAGAGTGCGATCCTACTCGATGTTCTATGTATCCCAGGTTTTGCATATTCGTGATGTGTATTGGTCACAAGCGCCAGCCAGTGTCACAGCACAGGCAAGTAACTGTCCTATTGCTTGAATTGGTGCATATCGCTGGTCACACGATCGTTACGCTTGATACGAGTCACGGATGGCAGATGTTGGGCTTCACTGACGATTGAGTCAGGTGTCAGAGGTTGAATGGTCTATCAGCTTGCGTTGTAACGGAATGTCCTGGTTCCACACCGATGTGTAGCGTGCGTACTGCTGAATAGTACAAAGCTTGGCTGACGATACGGCTGTCTGTTCGCCCTGTTGGTTTTACATTGGTCATCCAACTGATTTCAGCTCATTTTTACTACTTTAACTTTCATAGTAATCTGGGAAACTTGAATGCCAATTCTTTATATGAATTACTCCTCGATTTCTCTACTTTTTCAACTGATATAGAATTCTTGGATGAATTTTTGAACAGTGAGCATAAATGTTTCAATGCATGATTGGTGATATTTGCATCTTTGAATACGAATGTTGGCCTGTTAAGGAGTGATATTCACATACATGTGTATATGTGATGCATATCATGAAATCACTGATCATCTGTTCACGCGTTCGATTCTATACACAATACATCGTCTGAATATAATTTCATTGCTGATAATCAGTCAGTACTTCCTATTAAACATCAGCCACTCCAATCACTCAGCACCATACTATCCTCGTTATTTAGAACCATTAAAGAAAACTTGAACGCACAATGATTGCTCGATCAGTTTCAGTGAGGTGAAAGAAAAGCGACAGACTTCAGCAGATTTCATTTCACACTATCCTATTGTATTGGATGTGCGTCGGTGGCATAGCGGCAGGGACGCTTGCCGACCATGCAAATAGTTGGGGTTCGATCCCCGGTCGAAGCAATCATTTAACTCTCTGAACCTGAAATAATGATGCTAAAGAGTAAGATTGGACATCAGGATAGCAACCACATCCTTTTAAAATAAACACTGCTACAGAAATTTCCAGCCACTAGCTTGAAGCCCTATGTCCTGCTGGGAATGTGAATGAAAGATTATATTATTATTATTATTGCATTGGATAATGTCTAGATGAAATTCTATCATTGAAAATATGAATAATACACCTTGATAGAAATCGGAAATATATGAGTTACATTAACCGGATGGTTAGGAAAGCATGAATGCGACACGAAGTGATAATGAAATATCTCACTGGTGCTTGTTACGATCTACTGTCACACTGTGGCATACACAAAGTATTTGCCAACCTCATTCACCTGCTGACCATTTGACAAAGGCACATATCAAATGATCAAATGAGATGCAGGGAGGCGTGTGAATTTAAGACAGCAGAAGGACATGTCTGCCTGCCTACCATCACCGATGACATTGCCATTTGCAGCGGACTTGATTAGGCACCACACTTCGCGTGTGGGTGAGAAGATACTGATATGCTGGACCACCGAGAAGAAGAAGGGAGTAGGTGTGAATTTCGTGGATAATTAATGTCTAATGGGATACAAACTAGAAGACTTACACAAAGAAACAAAGAGAGACTGTAGAAAAGGAAAATGACAAAAGAGGCGATAGCGAAAGCCACTGTGACACTAACATCCGAAAAAGGTTTATCAGAGGCAGAGTTCGACGAATCATCAAAATATTGAGATTTGTACCACGTTCAAACCAAACAATCTAAATAACCAGAAATAAATTGTTTCAAGTGACACATCCACTAACAATGGTGGATTGAATTATTAATACAATTTACGAAATGATATGGTGAGCTGAATATCAAACTGAAGTCTGTGATTAAACGTCTACATCGTAGCCGCAAATATGTTTCAGTGAAAATGAACGACTGAATAAAGGTTATCAACTAGAGCACAAGTACACTGTGCTTTAGACAAAACAAACACCAGCCATCATCATCGGGAGAATTTTGACACACATCACATCCTTCACTTATATGGGAGGCGGCACTTCACTTGCTGGTGGACAGAACGGATAAATGACAGAGCAGAATGATCAAAACAAACCTCATTACTTTGAAATTGGTTTGGAAATCGTCAGCGTCCACTCAGCACACGGAACAGGATTTGGATTTACAACACAAATGTTCAGTCAGTCAATTATTCGATAGGGATAGGATGCTTAGAGCTAGATTCACGGAAAGAATTTCCAACAGACTGATTCAGGGCTTCATCAACAGCTGCCCTCTTCTCTGACTCCATCCTGAAAATCAAATGGCTAACTGAAGGAATGACCAACAAGAAACTATAGGAAGACACCAACAGGCGAGAACCTATTGCTCAATAGATATTTCGACGGATGTGTAGAGATGTGAACAAACGCTGAGGAGACCAATGGATGACTTCGGCATCAAGCCTTCCACTGAATGTAACTCAAGTGGATACGATGAATGGAGAGCGATTCTGAGGGTAGCATGTAGGAGACCCTGTGATGATGAGACCAGAGACCATGAGCGAACGTAGTACAAGATGGAGAGCATCAGAGAGAGTAGGAAAAAGTGGAGGTATGCTGCTAACGCTCATTGTCATACTCAGAACTCCAGGGAACAATAATAAGTGCAACAATATAACAGCTTGTCTGGACAATGCTCTCTGTATTCAGGCATTCGACAGCATGAGTTCCTCAGAGAGAACGCAGACTGAAGTATCTTCTCTTTGCCAACTAAAGTATGCACGGTTCAACTACACGCTGTGTAGAAACCCATCGAACTCAAACGGTCTCCATTGTATTCCAGCGACTGAAGTGAAGTATGTAATATTGCGACACAGTTTATTACCACTTTTATGCGACATTATGATCAGTAGACACAATGGAAGGTGAAACACTGAAAGCAATATCAAATATTCAGACGAAATGGAACACGCGGTCGAGAAAACGCCTAGGAAATCACTTTGAAAGTACTGCATTATCCAATGTGGGTTTGCAGGTATTTGATTGACTACGAGTTTGATTGCGAGCTCACATCAATTAGAGAAGCACTGAAAAGCCAGTGATTACTGGCACCTGTTTTCTCTAGTTTCGTCAATTTGGTCGTTTGTGAGTGGTTGAATGATCTATGAGCTTGACTCTTACCTGAAAGGTCCAAGTCTTTGTACTCAGTGTGTGAGCCTCACTGGAGAGTCGCAAGCTAGAGGGCGGGAGAAGCTTTTCAGTACTGTCAGCTGGTGTCTCACTGCTCTCCAATCAATGTCAACCTGTGATAAACCTGAAATGCTGTATTAACATCAGCTACGATGAAGGAGTACAATCGTGTCAATTTTACATCGGGGAATGTGAAATCCAACAATATCTCCTGAATGGGGCGACAACCACTCCTGGAATACAAGACAATATACTCCATCAAGACAATAGATATTTTAGCATTTATTACTTGATTTAACCATCTTAGACATAGTAGAATGATTTTCAAACATCGAGTTGCATATGTCTTCTCTAATACAAGAGATATTTTTTTCCACTTCTGCATCTACTAGATTACGGACGTGAATCGTCTGCAGTGGTGGGTGAGTGTGAAATACAATTGCTTCTATGATAACTACATTTACCCGTAGGTTGGCACCAAGACGAAACTATTTACTGATACTGATATGATAAATACATGGAATGACAAAAATTGCAGTCGCTTGCATTTCCATACTTCCCTGACTGTGATGACCATTCTCTGTATTTCTACGGACTGCGTGAAATTCCAATAAGAAGCAGAGGGGCAAAGGCTTTTTTATTATCAAAATCCACCCTCGTATTCATGTTGTTAACGCAATAATACAGCAGATGATATATTCGTGAATTCCGCTATATGTTGCACTGATATGAAGACGCTAGAATGTCTTGACTTCCTGGACGACTTGTCTCAAATGCGGCACTTACTTGAACAGTTAGAAGTGTAAGCCTACAAATCATGAGAAAACGCCGGAAATAGAGGACTACAAGTGAAGAGAGAGGAGGTGAAGGTAACTTAACTGCAATAATGACCACACCTGACGGTTGACATTCGAAGGAATCTGAAGGAATCCCCTTCTCTCACTAATTTGCACAGTATCGCAGTATCTGTAGACATGAAGATAAACATGTCAAAAGTTTGATAAGAATATCGAGACACAGTGATTAGGATTCTCGCCGACCATGCACATGGTTCGGGGTTCGAGCCCACGCCGGCGCACACCTGATATCTATGGTCGGCCTGCAAAAATTTGGGCTACCGATATCCATGCTGAAAATTCCATACTTCTACCAAAAATACAGGAATCAAGCTGTAAATCAAAAGTAAAAAAAAATAAATAAAAAAATAAAAAATATCATCATAATTCTGAAACCGATCAGGACATGCAATGAGATCGGAGTTAGCAAAGCAATTCAGATTTTCAACTCTGATGTCGAGTAAGCGCGACATTGTGGTTCAGAGACCAAACACTCCTGCAGCTGGGGAGAATATAAAACCAATTTCAGAGATTTATCGGCCGCTGCCCTGAATGATTATCGATGATCACCTGTAACTCTGCTTGTACAATTCACATGGAATCATGTATGCCAATTTTTGACACTGCATTCAGAATACGGAAAACAAGACGCTGATGTCAAATCATCGCCTCATTGCGATTTGGAAACTTAGCAGGTATGCCACCAGAAGCATATATTACCGATTTGTGAGATTTATCGGCAGCTGCCCTGGATGGATACTAATGATCAAATGCAACTCTGCTTGCACAATTTAATTGGAATGATATGTGCTAATGTCTGACAAATCACGATGGAGGCACAATTCTATTCACCGGACAGGAGTGTTTTACCAGTCAATGAATTCGAGAACCGTAAATAAATATTTCAAGTCGTCTACAGATTCGGAAAAGGTAATCACCTTCACAGGCATCACTGCGATGGACATTCCACTGTGCATAACAAATGGTGTTCATGCTCACATGTACACTTCATATTGGTAATTGTGATCAAATGCACGTTTACATATATGCACATTCCTAATAAGAGTACATACAAGAACCAATAAGCTATGCTGATGTCAATGTCTACCACATCACTCATATTCCCATCTACTGTCTTCTCTATCAATTATTCATCTCTCTGTAGACCGATGTAGAAAATTGTCACCTGAGTGCATAACAAGCGTTACTACGAATATTGATGCAATCTCCACGCATCTCAGTTAGGAGATCTCCCTAATCCGACTAGGACCTGGAGGTTGAAAGAGATGTCCCTGGGCTGCTTTCTTCGTTGATCATCGACAGTCGCATGTCTTCAACACCATCAACACGCTTGCATGGTAACCAGGTTGATCAGCATATCTCCACACCCAACTTAAATAAAAGTAAGACGGCCGTCTCTTCAAAATATTGCCATCTTTGTCTTCTGAGGGTGAGTGCATTCGATGTTAAAAACAGAATACTGGATTTCTGGTTGACATCATTGGTGACGTAGCTTGACCGATCCCCTTGGAATCCTCTTCTCTGCGATCTAGCAATTTTGAAATCAATAAATCAGGTCTGTGGCCTGAGGAGTTCTTTTTACTTTTTATTCGCCATTTACATTTTCACATGTAAGTATATTCGTGTATTCAGTTATAACCCTATTTCTCACACTCTTCAGGTAAACCAGAAGCAACGGAACCACCAGTGGTGACTTGTGAGTTGAACTATCCTTTATTCTGCCCAAGAGATAAGCTTTCTTCTTGACTGTGATATTACCTGTAATTCTTGGTAGTGACCGGACCTCGCATTAAGGTTTCATTCACCTGCATATTCACAGACACCGCTACGGGTGCGAGAAAATAATGGTGACTTTGTGGGTTTCTGATAAATCAACATAAAGCGATGCATTCATGTACAATGGGACGGTGGCACAGTGGTTAGGACTATCGCCGACCATGCACATATTCCGGGGTTCGATCCCTTGCTGACGCACACCCGATATCTTTAGTCGGCCTAAAAAATTAAGGCTACCGATATCCGTGCTGAAAATTCCATACTTGTACCAAAAATACAGTGTGGAATCAAGCTGTAAATCAAAAAACAATCGTCATGATAGTAATCACATCTGTCTTCCGGACGTAAGCATTGCATGGTATACGGAATACCCAGCGTGACTGTTTGCACTATGCCTTCTCGTCATTCATAGTTCTTCCATATGAGGTATGTACTAATCTCATAGGAGAGATTTTCTTCGCCTTCCCCGAAAAGTGCACAATGGCAGTCCGCAACCAAATTAAATTTGTGCGCAAGAACATTTCGACACTCAGAGAAAAAAATGATTATATATGTAAAATAATTTCATTCACAGAGAAAATGTTGCATCGTGATGAATCTCTATTCAGGTATGACGATTGTTCAAGCAAGCTACCAATGAGAGTAAAATAGATCTGAAAAATGCACAAGCATCATCAAACTGCATCACTGAGA
Organism: Trichobilharzia regenti; assembly: GCA_944472135.2. Taxonomy (NCBI): domain Eukaryota; kingdom Metazoa; phylum Platyhelminthes; class Trematoda; order Strigeidida; family Schistosomatidae; genus Trichobilharzia; species Trichobilharzia regenti. The sequence continues at coordinate 66,419,827 of OX235266.1, read as the reverse complement.
GGTTGACGAACTCGAAAGACAAGACGAAATATAAAGTCACGTCATGTTGGTTTGCGTTTATAGAATCATGCCTGATGTTTGGATTTTGACTGAGAATATTTGCAATGTAAGATATCTGGATGCTTCGGATGGACACTGCTTTCCCCACAGCTCAGTCAGCTAATTGAGTTGAAATCTCACTACCTACGTGGTGAGAGACACGGAGACATTTGCATCATATGGCGGTTATCACACTTTACCATGAAACGTGTCTGTGCAGTCTGAGTGACTTGTTACTAAAATGCACGGATATCATTGATTGCATACATTGAATTCATTCGAAACCTGTTCATCGTGTCATGAAACCCACTTTGTAACTGCACACAAACACTCACCACTGATGACACTTTCTCACTTGTTTACAGATGGCTGGATGAAAATCAGTGACGATTACGAAAGTGAGGTTATACACTACTTTAAATAATGTGCAACTATGATAAGGGAATAGAAGTTAGACTAGGCTAGTGAAACTGATGTCACAATTTTGCAATTAATTTTGATTACCGAAGAATAGGTATGAGGTATGCATATCGAGAATTCAGTCAGCAGCGTAAGCAGAATTCTAATCCCTGGTGAATCTGCGAAGATGCACACCATCTGGTATTCATTTGACAGAAAAATCAGTGTCATTCGTGATGATTTTGGAATGGCATACACAAAAAAATTGGACACTAACGACACCTTCAATAAACGTAGGAATGATAAAGAGTGTGTTAAGAGAGTCACAATGAGGAAAGGATAAAGAAAACGTTGAGGTTGCTCATGAAAATGTGGTAGGTGCTCACAAGAGGCAGAATGAAGCAGTGGTAATTGGGTCGCCCAACTTCACCGATATTAGCTGGAATATTCATGTATTTGAGGGAAGAAAATGCACCTGCGTCATACTTCTTATCACCGATAAAAGTTTGACAGAGATGTGCATATGGCACACGTGGGTGACAATGCAAAAGAATGATACTGAGATATTCGTGTCACACACAAACAACAGTCATGTCAATACAGTGTGAAAAATTCCAGTGGACAGAGCGGATAAATGCAACATGAGTAACGCAGCGGTGCCACCGTTAGCGTTCTAGAAATCATTTCACCATGCACAAACATGCATGCACCAAAACTGATCTATGCATACACATATGACCACGAATCTCAAATTCATGAATTGAAAGTGAACAATGCGAACAATCATTTGCTGTGATCTCCAGCTGTAAGTGAGCCAGAAATACGAAAATATCAAACAGACAACGTCACATTGTGTGTAGCCATGGAAATATGACTGCAATTAATTTGATGTATTCCACAGTGCGCACACGTATTATTAACATGAAATAATAATATGACTTCAACAGCTGACACCACACTGCACGAGGTCAGCATGCGTCGGAATCGATATGGTGCTCTCGAGTGGCTAACACTTGTTTGCTTAATATCTTCTCACGAATATTATTCGAAATTCCTTTCAATGTATTTAATCCCACACCTTCTGGCTAACTCATATGCAACAATTCTTTTCACAGAATTCTTATTCCTTCTGAGGAATTCGTCAGTAGGTAAGCACTCGCGAAGTGAAGTAATGCCAGTTATTTCACTTCATTGTCACTTGATGTGGAACACGAGAATACAGCGTCAATGTAGTAACTTGTTCTTTCTACCGTTTCAAAATAGTCACTGATTATCACACATGTACTACATCAATCGCCATCAAGATATGACTGTTGATTTCTCTATCCTTTAGTCATCGAAGAGAAGTGTTTCTTCACAATATTGTCTTCGACAGTTGATTCAGTCGCAGTCGTAATATGCTTGTGACTGCACCACGCAGTAACACAGAGTCACTTAGATGTCATCTATTTGTGGAGGTACTTGTTGGTGGAAAAATGTACTGACCTTCAGTCAATCTATGTGACTCACATGCAGATGGATTTAAAGCTAATCTTCACAACAGTCAGTTTAAGCCCTGTACGAATGTGTTGAGATACGAGTTGAAGTCTTCGTCATGGTGAGACATTTGATGCAATGTCTGAAAGCCGTCCTCATTGGCACACATTCATCAACTCCTTGTGAAATTTCCACTCTCAATTAAACTGTAAGTTTCTTCGATATCCTTATTCTCTCTGACTTATGCCCTTCTTACATGTCTCTTTCTTCGTTTTATTTGACTTTCTTCACTTGATGTGTGAGCTCAGTGAAGTGTGGCAACTCGAACTGATACACATCACTGCAAACGTCTATGTTGAATTCGGACAGCCATTTATTCAGTCAGGGTTCATGAATAATCCCCATCCAGAAACTAGTGAACACAGAAATGCCGTAGGTCAACGAGAGTTCCCTTTCGGTGTCGAATTCATTCACTTAGCTCTACAGTCGCACTAACTCTCATCATTGTTGTATGTACATGAGTGTGTTTTGGATGAAAGTGTGTCACTTGAGTTTTGTCAAAGAAAGAAGAGTGAATATTAGTCCGGGTTATTGCTTATGCAATCAAAATACTTTGAAGATATGATGAACAATGAAATCGTTGGGGTTAGGGTACGCTTAACTCTGGATTTTCCATATAAATGGACAAGGCTTCAGCATTACAAAGGAGACGAGAAGACATTGACTTTGGCAGGTTATTCTCTACTCGTTGGATCACTTTGAACTAGGAGGCGTTTATTCACGTGGAATGGACATTGTTGGCGTAGTGTTCGATAGTGACATCGGTCGCTTATCCACCATTACACTTCTAGAGCCATGCAGGATAGTGGTTCTCAATCTTTTTAAACAGGGTACACATCGACCGATCACGGCTTAGAGTAGTGTGCTTCTGCCCGTTAATGACTTGTGGAAGGCTTAGAGAAACAAGCTGGTGTGTTAAGAATTCTTTGTGCACAAATCAGTTCACCTGTCACTGTGTAGGCCAGCTCATCTGTTGCTTGACGCACATATTTTATACTTGCCAATTAACTCGAAATTCATTTCCTTCATTTACAGTTGAATGGAATGAACTTATGAAAATCACACCTGAATGTGAGCAAATCCAAGTTGTGTTTGAAAATGTTTATCGAGTCATCTTCACAAGTTCCTACTGTGTCATACCTAACGTGAGATATTGATGATGTCTTAGTCACGTCACTGCGTTGAGGTGAATGTAAGATTCGCCACGAACGCAAATCAGTGGATGAATCACTGGATGAAAATCTCAAACGTCAGATGAAAGCCTTCTATCGATTTGAGACGCTTGTCTTCCCACTGCAAAAACAAAAGCATCACAAACCACAATAGGGATCAAAGACGACTCGTCGAACATGCAGGCAATTAGACCGGAATTTTAGAAAATCTTGAATTCAGACATATCTTCCTTAAGGTTATTGGACCGTCAGTGAACAATGCATTGAATGAGCATGCAGGAATAATTGACGACGGCATTCACTGATTTAACCTGGAAAATTCATGTTATTTGTAAACAGCATTTGAGAAATGATATGACACTACATTGTCACCACATGATGACATACGATTCGTTCACGAAACGTGAGAAAATATCCAAGAACACCAGGATTTTCCACATATCTCTTTCCTGCCATAAACAAAATGCACGCCTCTAATTCAATTAACGTGTAATTTGTCTGATTCATCTCCACAGATATTCAAATGAATAAGACGTATCTTCCAAAAAGTAAGCAAGAAACGACAGACTTCATGAGGGCACTCCATCGAGTACCGAAAGTGTTTCTTTCACGTAATCCAAATAAAGAAAATCTTACATCTATCATGATGAATACTTTATACCATCTCAGCATTGAAGGTAACTAGTTTGTCAGTACACTAAAAACAAAAGGCGAAAATGAGAAGTGCATTCTGTGGAATGCAGTCGAATGATGAGACATGTTATATTCCGATTGGACGCTGACTGGTGCCATGTCTGTAGTTCTTGCTGCAGACTGAATTCTAACAGTCAAGTTTGTAATGTAGTCACCGACAAGCTAGGTGTAGCTTCATCAAAGTGTACTCAGAATTGATGTGATGAGATGTCTGGAGGCAGTTTTCAGCAGGCCCTTCTCTACCGTAGGCTTTATACTTCCTGGCTGTCACTCGTTAGCAAAACACTTCTACGTGAGATCAATGACGAATGCGCGAATCTGGTTAGCTGAGTGGCGACGTCTCGCAAGGCCAGGAATATGAGATCCTTGAGGATTACTGATACGCCTTGCTGACTGACGATCGCCTACAAGCACAAGACCTAAAGCAGTCAGGGCTTCCTTGAAGCAACTCCCTCGAACCATCCAATGAATAAGACATGTAATGGAGGATAGTTAATTCTGATTGGCGTTGGAATGAAGGAACAATAGAAGTGGTCAAATATTCTTCGAGTTGAGATACTAACTGACACATTTCCAGTTTAACCACACGAATGCGGTTAAGACAGATGAGAGGCAGTCGACACTAAGATTGCATTGTGGTTTACCGAATCATAATCTATGGAATTTCCCGTGGTGTTGTCATTCGAACATGTGAAAGACTGTCTAGGAGTTACTCCGAATGCTCGACATTTCAGTTGAAGTAACCATGAATGAATATTACTGAGGCGATTTAGTTGAAAGTGAAGGGAATATTTCAGTTTTATGAGCTGATCCCAATTCATACTAACTAATCCGATGAAGTCTGTGGAGAGTCATGTCGAAGGGAACAACCGACGCCATCTGTTCTATGTTCGACCCCATTTATGTGGAACATCTCCCATTCCACAGAAATCAGATGTGACGTGTACTAACGCATTGACTGACTTTATCAGGACTCATATATATTCTTTTTTATGTGAATTTCATGTCACTGATTTCAATGACCTCCCACGAACGAGTGTCAACTCCTCACCGATCGGTTTCATTCTTTTCAGATGATCCGAATGCAAGAGAGAAAATCGCCAAAGCAGGTTAGCACACCGGAATTTTCAGCTCCTTCTTCTTCTCCTCCTCCTTGTTCTTCCTCAGCTGCAACAATCCCACCACTCGCCTCTGAACCTTCACCGACTTATAACAAACCGTGATCCGTTTGCCAATGAATTCACCAGTAGTTCGCTGCTCACACAGACCTGGCAGCGTGCAGTCTGGATGTGTCCAGTATTCCGCGCCAATGGATAGAGAAGTGGAGTTTCTGAAAAGCCATTCAACATGTAAATATTCATTTGAATCCTCCATGTCCAGTGAATGAGTGAATTCAACCGATGAGGGACGTTTAGTGTTGACGTGATTTACACGCTGGACAGGTTATTAGGAATGAGTCGATTGTCTCCACGTGCAGGATATTCAGCGTTAGCTTTGCAGCTGAAGCGTTCAGCTCACAGTGAACACAAAAACTGCAATATCATTCATCTGAGCGGAGAGTTCAAACATCATTCTCAATTTTTGCCAAGGCAACTTTCATGTTTTGTTTCAAGTGTTAATTTGCGGGATTTCGTTTGCGACAGGATCGATCACGAGCCAAGAACATTGAAAAACAAGCAGGCATAATCCACAGGTGCTTCGACTGGCTAGTTTGCCACCCGTCGGCAGAACGCACACGGACGAGCGTTTGAGATCAGGCTGATTGACAATAGAGAGAGTGCGATCCTACTCGATGTTCTATGTATCCCAGGTTTTGCATATTCGTGATGTGTATTGGTCACAAGCGCCAGCCAGTGTCACAGCACAGGCAATTAACTGTCCTATTGCTTGAATTGGTGCATATCGCTGGTCACACGATCGTTACGCTTGATACGAGTCACGGATGGCAGATGTTGGGCTTCACTGACGATTGAGTCAGGTGTCAGAGGTTGAATGGTCTATCAGCTTGCGTTGTAACGGAATGTCCTGGTTCCACACCGATGTGTAGCGTGCGTACTGCTGAATAGTACAAAGCTTGGCTGACGATACGGCTGTCTGTTCGCCCTGTTGGTTTTACATTGGTCATCCAACTGATTTCGGCTCATTTTTACTACTTTAACTTTCATAGTAATCTGGGAAACTTGAATGCCAATTCTTTATATGAATTACTCCTCGATTTCTCTACTTTTTCAACTGATATAGAATTCTTGGATGAATTTTTGAACAGTGAGCATAAATGTTTCAATGCATGATTGGTGATATTTGCATCTTTGAATACGAATGTTGGCCTGTTAAGGAGTGATATTCACATACATGTGTATATGTGATGCATATCATGAAATCACTGATCATCTGTTCACGCGTTCGATTCTATACACAATACATCGTCTGAATATAATTTCATTGCTGATAATCAGTCAGTACTTCCTATTAAACATCAGCCACTCCAATCACTCAGCACCATACTATCCTCGTTATTTAGAACCATTAAAGAAAACTTGAACGCACAATGATTGCTCGATCAGTTTCAGTGAGGTGAAAGAAAAGCGACAGACTTCAGCAGATTTCATTTCACACTATCCTATTGTATTGGATGTGCGTCGGTGGCATAGCGGCAGGGACGCTTGCCGACCATGCAAATAGTTGGGGTTCGATCCCCGGTCGAAGCAATCATTTAACTCTCTGAACCTGAAATAATGATGCTAAAGAGTAAGATTGGACATCAGGATAGCAACCACATCCTTTTAAAATAAACACTGCTACAGAAATTTCCAGCCACTAGCTTGAAGCCCTATGTCCTGCTGGGAATGTGAATGAAAGATTATATTATTATTATTATTGCATTGGATAATGTCTAGATGAAATTCTATCATTGAAAATATGAATAATACACCTTGATAGAAATCGGAAATATATGAGTTACATTAACGGATGGTTAGGAAAGCATGAATGCGACACGAAGTGATAATGAAATATCTCACTGGTGCTTGTTACGATCTACTGTCACACTGTGGCATACACAAAGTATTTGCCAACCTCATTCACCTGCTGACCATTTGACAAAGGCACATATCAAATGATCAAATGAGATGCAGGGAGGCGTGTGAATTTAAGACAGCAGAAGGACATGTCTGCCTGCCTACCATCACCGATGACATTGCCATTTGCAGCGGACTTGATTAGGCACCACACTTCGCGTGTGGGTGAGAAGATACTGATATGCTGGACCACCGAGAAGAAGAAGGGAGTAGGTGTGAATTTCGTGGATAATTAATGTCTAATGGGATACAAACTAGAAGACTTACACAAAGAAACAAAGAGAGACTGTAGAAAAGGAAAATGACAAAAGAGGCGATAGCGAAAGCCACTGTGACACTAACATCCGAAAAAGGTTTATCAGAGGCAGAGTTCGACGAATCATCAAAATATTGAGATTTGTACCACGTTCAAACCAAACAATCTAAATAACCAGAAATAAATTGTTTCAAGTGACACATCCACTAACAATGGTGGATTGAATTATTAATACAATTTACGAAATGATATGGTGAGCTGAATATCAAACTGAAGTCTGTGATTAAACGTCTACATCGTAGCCGCAAATATGTTTCAGTGAAAATGAACGACTGAATAAAGGTTATCAACTAGAGCACAAGTACACTGTGCTTTAGACAAAACAAACACCAGCCATCATCATCGGGAGAATTTTGACACACATCACATCCTTCACTTATATGGGAGGCGGCACTTCACTTGCTGGTGGACAGAACGGATAAATGACAGAGCAGAATGATCAAAACAAACCTCATTACTTTGAAATTGGTTTGGAAATCGTCAGCGTCCACTCAGCACACGGAACAGGATTTGGATTTACAACACAAATGTTCAGTCAGTCAATTATTCGATAGGGATAGGATGCTTAGAGCTAGATTCACGGAAAGAATTTCCAACAGACTGATTCAGGGCTTCATCAACAGCTGCCCTCTTCTCTGACTCCATCCTGAAAATCAAATGGCCAACTGAAGGAATGACCAACAAGAAACTATAGGAAGACACCAACAGGCGAGAACCTATTGCTCAATAGATATTTCGACGGATGTGTAGAGATGTGAACAAACGCTGAGGAGACCAATGGATGACTTCGGCATCAAGCCTTCCACTGAATGTAACTCAAGTGAGATACGATGAATGGAGAGCGATTCTGAGGGTAGCATGTAGGAGACCCTGTGATGATGAGACCAGAGACCATGAGCGAACGTAGTACAAGATGGAGAGCATCAGAGAGAGTAGGAAAAAGTGGAGGTATGCTGCTAACGCTCATTGTCATACTCAGAACTCCAGGGAACAATAATAAGTGCAACAATATAACAGCTTGTCTGGACAATGCTCTCTGTATTCAGGCATTCGACAGCATGAGTTCCTCAGAGAGAACGCAGACTGAAGTATCTTCTCTTTGCCAACTAAAGTATGCACGGTTCAACTACACGCTGTGTAGAAACCCATCGAACTCAAACGGTCTCCATTGTATTCCAGCGACTGAAGTGAAGTATGTAATATTGCGACACAGTTTATTACCACTTTTATGCGACATTATGATCAGTAGACACAATGGAAGGTGAAACACTGAAAGCAATATCAAATATTCAGACGAAATGGAACACGCGGTCGAGAAAACGCCTAGGAAATCACTTTGAGAAGTACTGCATTATCCAATGTGGGTTTGCAGGTATTTGATTGACTACGAGTTTGATTGCGAGCTCACATCAATTAGAGAAGCACTGAAAAGCCAGTGATTACTGGCACCTGTTTTCTCTAGTTTCGTCAATTTGGTCGTTTGTGAGTGGTTGAATGATCTATGAGCTTGACTCTTACCTGAAAGGTCCAAGTCTTTGTACTCAGTGTGTGAGCCTCACTGGAGAGTCGCAAGCTAGAGGGCGGGAGAAGCTTTTCAGTACTGTCAGCTGGTGTCTCACTGCTCTCCAATCAATGTCAACCTGTGATAAACCTGAAATGCTGTATTAACATCAGCTACGATGAAGGAGTACAATCGTGTCAATTTTACATCGGGGGAATGTGAAATCCAACAATATCTCCTGAATGGGGCGACAACCACTCCTGGAATACAAGACAATATACTCCATCAAGACAATAGATATTTTAGCATTTATTACTTGATTTAACCATCTTAGACATAGTAGAATGATTTTCAAACATCGAGTTGCATATGTCTTCTCTAATACAAGAGATATTTTTTTCCACTTCTGCATCTACTAGATTACGGACGTGAATCGTCTGCAGTGGTGGGTGAGTGTGAAATACAATTGCTTCTATGATAACTACATTTACCCGTAGGTTGGCACCAAGACGAAACTATTTACTGATACTGATATGATAAATACATGGAATGACAAAAATTGCAGTCGCTTGCATTTCCATACTTCCCTGACTGTGATGACCATTCTCTGTATTTCTACGGACTGCGTGAAATTCCAATAAGAAGCAGAGGGGCAAAGGCTTTTTTATTATCAAAATCCACCCTCGTATTCATGTTGTTAACGCAATAATACAGCAGATGATATATTCGTGAATTCCGCTATATGTTGCACTGATATGAAGACGCTAGAATGTCTTGACTTCCTGGACGACTTGTCTCAAATGCGGCACTTACTTGAACAGTTAGAAGTGTAAGCCTACAAATCATGAGAAAACGCCGGAAATAGAGGACTACAAGTGAAGAGAGAGGAGGTGAAGGTAACTTAACTGCAATAATGACCACACCTGACGGTTGACATTCGAAGGAATCTGAAGGAATCCCCTTCTCTCACTAATTTGCACAGTATCGCAGTATCTGTAGACATGAAGATAAACATGTCAAAAGTTTGATAAGAATATCGAGACACAGTGATTAGGATTCTCGCCGACCATGCACATGGTTCGGGGTTCGAGCCCACGCCGGCGCACACCTGATATCTATGGTCGGCCTGCAAAAATTTGGGCTACCGATATCCATGCTGAAAATTCCATACTTCTACCAAAAATACAGGAATCAAGCTGTAAATCAAAAGTAAAAAAAAATAAATAAAAAAATAAAAAATATCATCATAATTCTGAAACCGATCAGGACATGCAATGAGATCGGAGTTAGCAAAGCAATTCAGATTTTCAACTCTGATGTCGAGTAAGCGCGACATTGTGGTTCAGAGACCAAACACTCCTGCAGCTGGGGAGAATATAAAACCAATTTCAGAGATTTATCGGCCGCTGCCCTGAATGATTATCGATGATCACCTGTAACTCTGCTTGTACAATTCACATGGAATCATGTATGCCAATTTTTGACACTGCATTCAGAATACGGAAAACAAGACGCTGATGTCAAATCATCGCCTCATTGCGATTTGGAAACTTAGCAGGTATGCCACCAGAAGCATATATTACCGATTTGTGAGATTTATCGGCAGCTGCCCTGGATGGATACTAATGATCAAATGCAACTCTGCTTGCACAATTTAATTGGAATGATATGTGCTAATGTCTGACAAATCACGATGGAGGCACAATTCTATTCACCGGACAGGAGTGTTTTACCAGTCAATGAATTCGAGAACCGTAAATAAATATTTCAAGTCGTCTACAGATTCGGAAAAGGTAATCACCTTCACAGGCATCACTGCGATGGACATTCCACTGTGCATAACAAATGGTGTTCATGCTCACATGTACACTTCATATTGGTAATTGTGATCAAATGCACGTTTACATATATGCACATTCCTAATAAGAGTACATACAAGAACCAATAAGCTATGCTGATGTCAATGTCTACCACATCACTCATATTCCCATCTACTGTCTTCTCTATCAATTATTCATCTCTCTGTAGACCGATGTAGAAAATTGTCACCTGAGTGCATAACAAGCGTTACTACGAATATTGATGCAATCTCCACGCATCTCAGTTAGGAGATCTCCCTAATCCGACTAGGACCTGGAGGTTGAAAGAGATGTCCCTGGGCTGCTTTCTTCGTTGATCATCGACAGTCGCATGTCTTCAACACCATCAACACGCTTGCATGGTGACCAGGTTGATCAGCATATCTCCACACCCAACTTAAATAAAAGTAAGACGGCCGTCTCTTCAAAATATTGCCATCTTTGTCTTCTGAGGGTGAGTGCATTCGATGTTAAAAACAGAATACTGGATTTCTGGTTGACATCATTGGTGACGTAGCTTGACCGATCCCCTTGGAATCCTCTTCTCTGCGATCTAGCAATTTTGAAATCAATAAATCAGGTCTGTGGCCTGAGGAGTTCTTTTTACTTTTTATTCGCCATTTACATTTTCACATGTAAGTATATTCGTGTATTCAGTTATAACCCTATTTCTCACACTCTTCAGGTAAACCAGAAGCAACGGAACCACCAGTGGTGACTTGTGAGTTGAACTATCCTTTATTCTGCCCAAGAGATAAGCTTTCTTCTTGACTGTGATATTACCTGTAATTCTTGGTAGTGACCGGACCTCGCATTAAGGTTTCATTCACCTGCATATTCACAGACACCGCTACGGGTGCGAGAAAATAATGGTGACTTTGTGGGTTTCTGATAAATCAACCTTAAGCGATGTATTCATATATAATGGGACGGTGGCACAGTGGTTAGGACTATCGCCGACCATGCACATATTCCGAGGTTCGATCCCTTGCCGACGCACACCTGCTATCTATGGTCGGCTTTCATATTTTAGGCTACCAATATCCATGCTGAATATTCCATGCTTTTACCAAAAATACAGTGTAGATTAAAGCTATAATCAAAAATAAATAAAAAATAAAAGGTAATATAGGATGCACTCACATCCTAACGCTTGAAATGTCACAGTCAATAATGTGAACGCAGATTGTGAGTCTTTATTTCGTGTGTGAATAATTAATGTTCTTGCTTGAATAAACACAATCGAAGAATGTAAGATGATGTTGATCATCATAATAGTAATCACATCTGTCTTCCGGACGTAAGCATTGCATGGTATACGGAATACCCAGCGTGACTGTTTGCACTATGCCTTCTCGTCATTCATAGTTCTTCCATATGAGGTATGTACTAATCTCATAGGAGAGATTTTCTTCGCCTTCCCCGAAAAGTGCACAATGGCAGTCCGCAACCAAATTAAATTTGTGCGCAAGAACATTTCGACACTCAGAGAAAAAAATGATTATATATGTAAAATAATTTCATTCACAGAGAAAATGTTGCATCGTGATGAATCTCTGTTCAGGTATGAAGATTGTTCAAGCAAGCTACCAAGGAGAGTAAAATAGATCTGAAAAATGCACAAGCATCATCAAACTGCATCACTGAGAGATTGACGGACTCGAAAGACAAGACGAAATATAAAGTCACGTCATGTTGGCTTGCGTTTATAGAATCATGCCTGATGTTTGGATTTTGACTGAGAATATTTGCAATGTAAGATATCTGGATGCTTCGGATGGACACTGCTTTCCCCACAGCTCAGTCAGCTAATTGAGTTGAAATCTCACTACCTACGTGGTGAGAGACACGGAGACATTTGCATCATATGGCGGTTATCACACTTTACCATGAAACGTGTCTGTGCAGTCTGAGTGACTTGTTACTAAAATGCACGGATATCATTGATTGCATACATTGAATTCATTCGAAACCTGTTCATCGTGTCATGAAACCCACTTTGTAACTGCACACAAACACTCACCACTGATGACACTTTCTCACTTGTTTACAGATGGCTGGATGAAAATCAGTGACGATTACGAAAGTGAGGTTATACACTACTTTAAATAATGTGCAACTATGATAAGGGAATAGAAGTTAGACTAGGCTAGTGAAACTGATGTCACAATTTTGCAATTAATTTTGATTACCGAAGAATAGGTATGAGGTATGCATATCGAGAATTCAGTCAGCAGCGTAAGCAGAATTCTAATCCCTGGTGAATCTGCGAAGATGCACACCATCTGGTATTCATTTGACAGAAAAATCAGTGTCATTCGTGATGATTTTGGAATGGCATACACAAAAAAATTGGACACTAACGACACCTTCAATAAACGTAGGAATGATAAAGAGTGTGTTAAGAGAGTCACAATGAGGAAAGGATAAAGAAAACGTTGAGGTTGCTCATGAAAATGTGGTAGGTGCTCACAAGAGGCAGAATGAAGCAGTGGTAATTGGGTCGCCCAACTTCACCGATATTAGCTGGAATATTCATGTATTTGAGGGAAGAAAATGCACCTGCGTCATACTTCTTATCACCGATAAAAGTTTGACAGAGATGTGCATATGGCACACGTGGGTGACAATGCAAAAGAATGATACTGAGATATTCGTGTCACACACAAACAACAGTCATGTCAATACAGTGTGAAAAATTCCAGTGGACAGAGCGGATAAATGCAACATGAGTAACGCAGCGGTGCCACCGTTAGCGTTCTAGAAATCATTTCACCATGCACAAACATGCATGCACCAAAACTGATCTATGCATACACATATGACCACGAATCTCAAATTCATGAATTGAAAGTGAACAATGCGAACAATCATTTGCTGTGATCTCCAGCTGTAAGTGAGCCAGAAATACGAAAATATCAAACAGACAACGTCACATTGTGTGTAGCCATGGAAATATGACTGCAATTAATTTGATGTATTCCACAGTGCGCACACGTATTATTAACATGAAATAATAATATGACTTCAACAGCTGACACCACACTGCACGAGGTCAGCATGCGTCGGAATCGATATGGTGCTCTCGAGTGGCTAACACTTGTTTGCTTAATATCTTCTCACGAATATTATTCGAAATTCCTTTCAATGTATTTAATCCCACACCTTCTGGCTAACTCATATGCAACAATTCTTTTCACAGAATTCTTATTCCTTCTGAGGAATTCGTCAGTAGGTAAGCACTCGCGAAGTGAAGTAATGCCAGTTATTTCACTTCATTGTCACTTGATGTGGAACACGAGAATACAGCGTCAATGTAGTAACTTGTTCTTTCTACCGTTTCAAAATAGTCACTGATTATCACACATGTACTACATCAATCGCCATCAAGATATGACTGTTGATTTCTCTATCCTTTAGTCATCGAAGAGAAGTGTTTCTTCACAATATTGTCTTCGACAGTTGATTCAGTCGCAGTCGTAATATGCTTGTGACTGCACCACGCAGTAACACAGAGTCACTTAGATGTCATCTATTTGTGGAGGTACTTGTTGGTGGAAAAATGTACTGACCTTCAGTCAATCTATGTGACTCACATGCAGATGGATTTAAAGCTAATCTTCACAACAGTCAGTTTAAGCCCTGTACGAATGTGTTGAGATACGAGTTGAAGTCTTCGTCATGGTGAGACATTTGATGCAATGTCTGAAAGCCGTCCTCATTGGCACACATTCATCAACTCCTTGTGAAATTTCCACTCTCAATTAAACTGTAAGTTTCTTCGATATCCTTATTCTCTCTGACTTATGCCCTTCTTACATGTCTCTTTCTTCGTTTTATTTGACTTTCTTCACTTGATGTGTGAGCTCAGTGAAGTGTGGCAACTCGAACTGATACACATCACTGCAAACGTCTATGTTGAATTCGGACAGCCATTTATTCAGTCAGGGTTCATGAATAATCCCCATCCAGAAACTACTGAACACAGAAATGCCGTAGGTCAACGAGAGTTCCCTTTCAGTGTCGAATTCATTCACTTAGCTCTACAGTTGCATTGACTCTCATTACTGCTGTATGTACATGAGTTTGGTTTTGGGTGAAAGTGTGTCACTTGAGTTTTGTCAAAGAAACAAGAGTGAATATTAGTCCGGGTTATTGCTTATGCAATCAAAATACTTTGAAGATATGGTGAACAATGAAATCGTGACTGGTAGGATTTCAGTTTATGATTGACTAGAGTGGTGTTTGTGAGTTGTCAATGCATCACAACACATGAACCAGTGTGTTACAGCTAACTGAATAATGTGAAAAATTTATTGAGTGACTTGCGGTCTGGGTGCCTTTGAAAAAAAGGAGAATATTGAATTGTGTGAGAGTTGTAGAGGAATGCAGGAGTCACAAGGAATCCGAAAGAGAAGCACACAAATCACAAGTCAGTAAAAATCAACGCGTCTATTACCATGCTACTAGGAGTGGTGGAGTGATTTCCTCTTGTACGCATAACGAGAAGACCTCGACTTTGGCAGGTTATTCTCTACTCGTTGGATCACTTTGAACTGGTAGGCGTTTATTCACGTGGAATGGACATTGTTGCGTAGTGTTCGATAGTGACATTGGTCGCTGATCCGCCTTTACACTTCCAGAGCCATGCAGGATATTGGTTTTCAACTCTTTTAAACAGGATACACATCGACCGATCACGGCTTAGAGTAGTGTGCTTCTGCCCGCTAATGACTTGTGGACGGTCTGGAGAAATAAGATGGTGTTAAGAATTCTTTGTGCACATATCAGTTCACCTGTCACTGTGGAGCCCGCTTATCTGTCGCTCGACGCATATATTTCATAATTACCAATTAACTCGAAATTTATTTCCTTCATTTACAGTTGAATGGAATGAACTTATGAAAATCACACCTGAATGTGAGCAAATCCAAGTTGTGTTTGAAAATGTTTATCGAGTCATCTTCACAAGTTCCTACTGTGTCATACCTAACGTGAGATATTGATGATGTCTTAGTCACGTCACTGCGTTGAGGTGAATGTAAGATTCGCCACGAACGCAAATCAGTGGATGAATCACTGGATGAAAATCTCAAACGTCATATGACAGCCTTCTATCGATTTGAGACGCCTGTCTTCCCGCTGCAAAACAACAGCATCACAAACCACAACAGGGATCAAAGACGACTCGTCGAACATGCAGGCAATTAGACCAGAATTTAAAAAATCTTGGATTCAGACAGATCTCCCTTAAGGTTATTGGACTGTCGGCGAACAATGCATTGAATGGGCACGCAGGAATTAATGACTCCAGCATTCACTGATTTAGCCTGAAAAATTCATGTTATTTGTAAATAGGAATAAAAAATGTTATGAAACTACCTTGTCACCCCTTGGTGTCACGTGATTCGTTCACGAAACGTCAGAAAATATCCAGGGACAACTGTATTTTCCAGATGTCCTTTTCGTGTTATTCAAATAATGCACGCATTGATTTTGATTAACGAGTAATTTGTCTGATTCATCTCCACAGATATTCAAATGAATAAGACGTATCTTCCAAAAAGTAAGCAAGAAACGACAGACTTCATCGGGCACTCGCTCGAATACAGAAAGTGTTTCCTTCACGTATTTCGAACAAGGAAAATTGTGCATGTATCATGATGAGTACTACACCCCATCCGGGCATTCAAGGATTCGAATTTGTCAATACACTTAAGCACAAGGCGAAAATGGGAAGTGTATTCTGCGGAATGAAGCTGAATAATGAGACATGTATCACTTCGATTGGACACTGTCTAGTGTCATGTCTGTAGTTCTTGGTGTTTTCCGCAGACTGACTTCTATCAGTCAAGTTTGTAATGTGGTCACCGACAAGCTACGTGGATCTCCATCAAAGTGTGTTTACAATTCGTGCAATTAGTTAGCTGGTGGCGATTGTCGAGAGGCTCTTGTCGGCCGTAGGCTTCCTGCTTGTTTGCTGTCACTCGTTAGCAGAACACTTGAACAGGAATTCAATGACGATTGCGAAAAGCTAGCTAGCTCAGTGACGACGTTTTGACTGCCGTGTAAATGAGATCCTTGAGGATTATAGATAGGACTACCTGACTGGTGACTGTCAACAAGCACGAGACCTAGGTGAGTCAGGGCCTCCCTAAGCATTTGTGGTATATTTGCATTTCAAAGCAACCAGGAGTAGTGCGTAATAATGTATTGACTGACCTTTTCCAAATTCACATGTATTCGTCAATATTTTCTTTCAAAATATCAATCTTTCATTTCGTTTTATGCGAATTTCGTGTCACTGCTTTCAGTGACCTCTGACGAGCAAGTGTCAATTCCTCACTGAATGGTTTCGTTCTTTTTAGATGATCCGAATGCAAGAGAGAAAATCGCCAAAGCAGGTTAGCACACCAGAATTTTCAGCTCCTTCTTCTTCTCCTCCACCTTGTTCCTCCTCATCTGCAACAATCCCACCACTCCCTTCTGAACCTTCACCGACTTTTAACAAAGCGTGATCCGTTTGCCAGTGAATGATCAGTAGTTAACTGCCCACACAGACCTATGTGCGTGCAATCCGGATGTGACCAGCATTCCGCGCCAATGGATAGAGAAGCAGATTTCTGAAAAGTCATTTAACATATAAGTATTCATCTGAGTCATTCATGTCAAGTGAATGATTGAATTCAACCGATGAAGGACCTTTAGTGTTGACGTAAGTTGCGCGCTGGACAGGTTATTAGGAAAGAGTCGACTGTCTCCACGTGCAGAATATTCAACGTTAGCCTTGCAGGCAAACCTTCCAGCTCACATTGAACACAAATACTGCAACATCATTCACCTGAGTGGAGAATTCAAACATCATTCTCAATTGTTTCCCAGACAACTTTCATAATGTTTGCCAAGTGTTAATTTGCAGGGATTTTGCTTGCAACATGATCCATCACGAGTCAAGAACCATTGACAATCAAGCCTGGCGCACTCAAAAGCTGTTTTGACTGCCTTGTTTTCCGCTCATTGCCAGTACACACGCAGGCACGAGCGTTTGAGATCAGGCTAATCTGGTAACGAGCTAAGTTGATTGACAATTGAGAGAGTGCGATCCTACTCAGTGTTCCATATATCCTAGCTTCTACATATTCGTGATGTGTTTCGGTCACAAGCGCCAGCCACTGCTTGAATTGATGCACATCGCTGGTCACACCGGTGGTTACACTTGATACAAATCACGAATTAACAAGAGTTGGACATCAGTGATTGTTGATTCAGGTGAGAGTCGCTGAGTGGTTTACAAGATGGCGTCATGACTGGAATGTCCTGAATTCACACAGCTGTTTTGGGTGTGCACCGCTGAATAGTACAAAGCTGAGCTGAAGATACGGCTGTCTGTTCTCGATGTTGGTTTTCAAGTAATCCTTTAACTGATTTGAGATCGTATTCACTCCTGTTACTTTCAAATTACTCTGTGAAAATTAAATGCCAAACATTTCTATAAATTACTTCTCATTTTGTCTGCTTTCGTCAACTGATGCAGAATTCTTGAATGACTTTTTGAACAGTGAGCATAAATGTTTCAATGCATGATTAGTGATACGTTGCATTTTGTATATGAACATATGGCCTGTTGAGAAGTGGATATTCACATGAATATGTCAATGTGATGCATATCATGAAGTCACTGATCATCTGTGTACGCGTTCGACTCTCTACTCAACATGTCGTCTGAATATAATTTCAGTACTGACTACCCGTCAATACTTCCGTATGGAACATCAGACTATCCAATCAGTGAGCACCATACTATCCTTGATACTTCTAACAAGTAAAGAATACTTCAACGCACAATGATTGTTCGACCAGTTTCAGTTAGGGGGAAGAAAACCAAAACCGTGTAACAAACTCCAGTAGATTTCATTTCACACTATCGTGTTGTATCGATTAATGCCGAGATGAAATGCTCTCATTGGAGAGCGTAGAGACAATCAGTGATTTTTATTCATTATCAATGAGGAGTAATATATGTGGCGGACTGATCTGATATTCCTTGTTTATGTATTTTGCGGAGGATTAGTGCTACCGTCGTCGATCACCCACAGTCAAGTATCATCAACGCCATTAACACGCTTGCATGATAACCAAGTCGCTTACAATATTTCAACACTCAACTTATGCGAATGAAAGACGGCCGTCTGTTCAAAGTATTGACATCTTTATCTTCCAAAGGAGAGCACATTTGCTGATGCATTCAAACTTACTGTCAAAACAAATTAGTGAATGTCTCGTTGACATCACTGGTGACGTCACTTGACCGATTCCCTAGGAAACCTCTTCTCTACGTGCTTACAATTTTGACATCAAAAAATTAAACCCGTGGTAGAAGAAGAGATCTTATTGCACTGTATTCGCCATTTATTTGTCCACATGTAAGTATACTCGTGTTTTTATTTATAACCCTATTTTGCACACTCAACAGGTAAACCAGAGGCAACAGAACCGCCAGCGGTGACTTGTAAGTTGAACTATCGTTTATTCTGGACAACGTTTCTTCTAGTCTGTCATACTCCCTGTAATTGTCAATAGTGACCTCGCATCAACTCGAGTCTTCATTCAGCTGCCTATTCTCAAACTCCACTATGGATGCAAGTAAATATTGATGACTATGTGGATTTCTGATGAATCAACAAAAAGCGATATATTTATATATAGTGACGAAAGAAAATATAAGATGCACTCTACATACTGACGCCTAAAATTTCGCAGACTTCGAGTAGGTAATGTTCCTGTTTGAGAATCACAATCGAAGAATGTGATACCATGATGATCATCATCACAATAATCAAAAGAGCTGTCTTACGGACAAGAGCAATGCATGTTTTGAAGAGTACACGAAGCATTTGTTTGCACTAGGCTTTCTTCTCATTCACTGCTCCACAATATGAGGTATAGACTAATATGAATATGAAAGATTTTCTTCGTCCTCCTCGAAAAATCCTCAACGGTATTCAACATTTTAATTCAAATGTGCTGAGAACTTTCGATACTTGGAGAAATAAATAACTGAATGTAAAAAGAATGTAATTTACAGAGAATATGTTGCATCGTAACGGATTTCTATTCACTTATGACGATTATTCAAGCCAATCTGAAATTTACCAGTGTAACAGGTACATAACAAAAACGGCTATATACCCATAGGAAAAGTACACATTCTAAAGGATTGCTTGACTAACTGCCACCCAACCCATCCACTCAGAGTAGAACGAGGTTTAACACAAGGTCTTGTGAACAGCGTCTACAAACTTGCAACAACAGCAGATCACCGGTGAAAAGAAATAAATGTCTTATTGAAAACTACTCGTAAACAACTACTGTAAAGCCTTTATCCAAGATAAAACAAAGGAGCCTAGATAGACGGTTGAAACATTAAATCACAAGAGAGAGGATGGCAAAAATCACTGTGGCAATAAAAATAGGACAAGGTTTATCTGAATCCTCATAATTTCGGGATTCGTAAGACGTTCAAATCAACCAATCCAAATAACGAAAATTAAATTGAATCCGCTAAAAGATCCACTAACAATGGTGGATTGAATTAGCAATGCAATTTACCAAAATGATATGATGAACTAAATATCCACCTGAAGATGCCAGTTTAACGTCAACATCATCGCTGCGAATAAGTTTGAATGAAAATGAACTACTGATTAAAGGTAATACACAAACCCACAAGCGTACTATGCCTTAAACTAAACAAGCGCAATGCACTACCAGCGGGAAGTATTTTGACAGAGATCAACTCCCTCAGTTTTATTGGAGGCAACACTTCACGTGCGGGCTGACAGAACGGAAGTATTGTGATTAAAAGAGTAGAAAGTGGAAGACAAACCTTCATTACTTGTAAACCGGTTTGCTAGTAACCAGCATCCACTCAGCATAAGGAACAAGATTTAGTTTAATAACACAAATGTTCAGTGAGTCAATTATTCTATAGAGACTGGTCTAGACAATAACCACCTGATTGCACTACTCAAGATATCGCTGCAATCTGTACGCCTCTCAGTGAACAGATCTTCCTAATGATAACAGACGCTGGACGTTGAAACAGATGTCCCAGGGCTGCTTCCTTCGTTGATCACCGACAGTCGCCTGTCTTCAACACCATCAACAGGCTTGTGTGATAAGCAGATCGCTCAGCATATCTCTACACCAAACTTAAGCAAAAGTAAGACGGCCGTCTGTTCAAAATATCGTCATCTTTGTCTTTTGAGCCACATGGCATTCGCTGATGCGTTCAAAATCGATGTTGAAATACAATAGTGAATGTCTCGTTGACATCAATCGTGACGTGGTTTGACTGAATCCTTAGGAAACCTCTACGTGCTGTCAGTTTTGACACCGATAAATTAAATCTGTGTCTTAAAGAGATTTTATTCACCATTTGTTTGTGCACATGTGTGTATATGTGTGTTTTTATCCATAACCCTATTTTGTACACTCTACAGGTAAACCAGAAGCAACAGAACCGCCAGTGGTGACTTGTAAGTTGAACTAACCTCTATTTAGCTCAACAGCTCAGCTGTAACACTCCTTGTAATTGTGGGCTGTGACGTGATATCATCTTAAGTCTTCATTCACCTGTCCTTTCTCAGACCCCGCTATGGGTGCAGGAAAAGAACAGTGACCATGTGGGTTTCTGATGAATCTACAACAAACGATCTATTCATATATATTGAGGAAAAGAAATGTAGGATGCACTCCATAAATAATTTAAATTGCAAAGAATATGTTACATCGTAAATAATAATAATAATAATTTTCCTTCACGTTCCCCAATGGAACATAGGGCTTCAAGCTAGCAGCTTGCAGTTTCTGTAGCAGAGTTTATTTTACAGGATGGGGTTACTAGCCTCATGCCCAAACTTTCCTCTTTACCAGAATTATTTCTGGCTTAGAGAGGCAAAGGTGTGCGTCGGCCGGGGATCGAACCCCGGACCATGTGCATGGTCGGTGAGCGTCCTAACCGCTATACCACCGACGCACCGACATCGTGATGGATTTCAATTCAGGTATGACGATTGTTCAAGCGAGCCACCGATGAGAGTACAATAGATCTTCCAAATGGAAAAAAATCCTCAAACTGTATCACTGAGAGATTGACGAACTCATCAGACAAGAAAATGCATGAAGGCACGTAACATTTGCGTGTAATTATATAACAAATCACAATCTTTCGATTGTGACTGAGAACGCTGGGAATGTAAGATACGTGAATACTTTGAATATACACTGCTTTTCTTACTAGACAGCCAGTTATGTCAGTTGAAATCCCACTACCTGAATGGTGAGGGATGAGGAGACAACTGCTTTCAGATTGTCTTCATCACATTTCACCACGAAATGTGCATTTGTATTGTGATCGGCTTGTCACTGAGACGCACGAAAATAATTTATTTCATGCATTGAATTCATTCGAACCCTATACATCGTGTCATGAAGCCTAATCTGTATTTGCACGCAATTACGCTCATGTGTTTCTATCACCATTGATCACCCTTTCTTACTCGTTTACAGATGGGTGGATGAAAATTAGTGACGATTACGAAAGTGAGGTTATACACATTTGAATATTGTGCACCTTTGATGAATGAAGGGAAGGAGGACTAGCCTAGTGAAACTTATGTAAAGATTTTGCTACTACTTTTGATTAACAAAGAATAGGTATGAGATATGCATATCGAGGATTTAGTCAGTGGCTTAAGCAGACTTCTTATCCCAGGTAAAGTTGTACACCAACTGGTATTCACTAGGCAAAGATACCAGTGTTATTCATGATGATTTTGGAATGGCACAATCAGAATACTTGAACACTCACAATGCCTCCCTTAAACGAAGGAATGAAAAACAGTGTCTCAGAATAGGATAAATGAAACAAAGGTGGAGTAAACGTTGAGATTGATCGTCAAAATATTGTAGGTGTTCATGACAAGTACAATGAAGCAATGGTCGTTCCATCTCCAAACTTCACCAATATCAGGTGAAATATTAGTGGAATTCAGGGAAGAATATTCGCCTATGCGTACTAAATAATCCTGACAGTGATTTGTAAATGTCACATTTGAGTGACAGTGAGAAAGAAGGATACTGAGAGATTCGTCTCACACATGAACAGGTGTCATGTAGTCAGAGTCTGGAAAATTCTGGTGGATCGAGCGGATGCATGCAACATGTGTAACTCAGCAGCACAACTGTTAGCGACCTAGAAATCATATCACCATACACAAACATGCATGCACCAAAACCGATCTATGCATACGCACATGACTACGAATCTCAAATTCATGAATTGAAAATGGACAATTCGAACAATCATTTGCTGTGATCTCCAGCTGTGAGTGAGCTCGATAGTCGAAAATAGCAAACGGACACACAAACTTATTATTTTATACAGCCATCGAAATGTGACTGCAGTTGATTTGATGTATTCCACAATGCGCCCACCTGTTACTAATATGAAATGAATACATGACTTCACCAGCTGACATCCCACTGCAGGAGACTAGCATGCATCGAAGTCGAAATGGAGTGCTCTTGAGTGGCTAACACTTGTTTGCTTAATATCTTCTCACGAATATTATTCGAAATTCCTTTCAATGTATTGCATCTCGCACCTTCTTCACAACTCATACACAACAATTCTTTTCACAGAATTCTTATTCCTTCTGAGGTATTCATCACTAGGTAAGCATACGTGAATTGAAATAATTTCAGTTATTTCACTTCACTGTCACTTGATGTGAAACATGAGAATAAAATATTAATGTATTAACTTGTGTTTTCTACCACTTCGAAAGCGTTACTGATTATCACACATATATTATAACAATCGCCACCTAGACATCATTGTTGATTCTTTATTCGTCTATTCGTTATTCAGTCAAGCGGAATTTGTCATCACATTAGTGTCTCCAACAGTTGCTTCAGTAGTAGTCATAATGTGTTAGTGACTGCGTCACACAGGAACCCAGAGTCACGTCGATGTCATCCACTTGTTGGTGTATTTGTTGAGGGAAACATTCGCTGACCTCTAATCGATCTATGCGGCCCACGTGCAGACGCAATAATGAATAATCAACCCGTCTGTTAACATGCTACTAGGAGTAGTTGGGTGATTTCCACTTGTACGCGTATCTTTGGATTTTCCATGTGAATGGCTAAAGCTTACGTATTTCAGAGGAGACGTAAACGCCATGAGTACTGCACTGTTCACTCTCTAGATCTCTATGAAGTAGGAGACGTTCTTTTAGGTAAAATGGGCATGGTTGGCTTAGTGTTCGATATGGACACCGCTCACGGATTAACTCTTGAACTTCTATAACAATGCAAGTTAATGGTTCTCAACCTTTTCCAACAGAATACACATCGACCTGCGCGCGGCTTGTAGTAGTATTCTCTAGTCCGCTATTGACCTGTATAAGCATTGAGAACATGGGGTTTCATATACTGACTTCTTTGTGAACATATCATTTCACCTGTCATAATGGAGCCCGGCTCGTTAGTTGCTCGACGCGTGTATTGTACACTTGTCAATAAACTCGAAATTCATTACCTTCATTTACAGTTGAATTGGATGAACTAATGAAAATCATATCTGAATGTGAGCAAGTCGACGTTTGGTTCAAAAATTTTTGTTGAGTCATCTTCTTAAGTTTCTTTGATGCCATATATAACGTTAGATGTTGAGGGTCCCTGAGTTACGTCACTGCATTGACGTGACTGTACTATTTGCCAAGAACACAAATCAATGAATAAATCACTGGATGAAAAACTCTAGCGACAGTTGACTGTCTATTCCCGATTTCGGTTGCCAGTCTACCGGCTGCAGCGATGGCAGCAACACAAACCACAACAGGGATCGAAGGCGACTGGTGCAACATGCTGGCAATCAGACCGATATTCAATACCCTTTTGAATTCAAACATTCTTCCTCAAGAATCTGGGACTGCCAGCAGCCAGTGCTATAAGCGATCATCAAGGTTTGATGACGCTGATTTAGCTTGCAAAAAACGATGTTGTTATTAATTAACAATCAGGAAATAATACATCCGACGACAGTGTCACCACATGGTGACATGCGATTCGTTCAAAAACATGAGAAAATATCCAAAGATACACATATTTTCTAGACATCTCTTTCGTGCCACTGAACTAATCAACTATTCTATCTAATTCATGTCCACAGATATTCGAACGAAGAAGACTTATGTTCCGAAAAGTAAGCAAGAAACGACAGACTTCATCGAGCACTCGTTCGAGTACCGAAAGTGTTTCTTTCACATATTCCAAACAAGGAAAATTTTAAATGTATCATGATGAATACTGCGCACCATCTCAGCATTCAAGGATGCATATTTATCAATGCACTTACACACGAGCCGAAAATGAAAAGCGTATTTGCTGGAATGCATTTGAATAATGAGACATGTAATACTTTGATGGTTGGACAATGACTGGTGTGATGTCTGTAATCCTTGGCGTTTGCTGCAGTTTGAATTTTATTAGTTAAGTTAGCAATGTAGCCACCGAGAATGTAGATCAATACTATGACGATATAGTCAGAATTATTGAAATTAGATGTTTAGAGGCAATTTTCAGGAAGCCTTTCTTCTAGATTCTCATCCGTTAACAAACTCTTCTACCGGAGGTCAATAACAAAATCCTTAGGCTAGCTACCTCAGTGACAGTGTCTATGACACCAATAGATATGAGTTATATGAGGAATGCCGATACGCCTTGCTGACACACAGTGGACAAAAAAGGCACAACTCGCCAAACATTCGACAAATGATACATCGCATGGCAGATGTTTATTTCTGAGCGTGAATAGCTAGCTGGGTGGTTGAGTCTCTGAATGTTGCGAATAAGAAATGCTTAAGGATTGCAGGTACGTCTTGCTACGTCTGATAGCAGCTAACAAGCACGGATTGAAGGTGAGTCAGAGCTTACTGCGGCAGATTCACTCCATGTAATAGCAGACAGACAATTCCTTGAGGAAAACAACTCACTGAACCGCTTCCAGTCATCTCACATGAATGTAGGTAATTGAGATGAGGATCAGGTGACATTAAGTGGGGCTTCAATTTCGCTCTACGAAATCATCGTCCTTACGGTTTCGTATACTGTTGTCATTCGGATATGCAAATACGTGTCTATGAGATACTCAGAATGATCGACACATAGGTTGACGTTATCATGAAAGAATATTACCGAGAGAAGATACTTGAAACTGAGTGAGATATCTGAGTTTTGGATGGTCTTATCGACTGTCATAAGTTGTTTTGGTAGAATCTAAGGAGAATCACGTTGACGCGTACAACGGATACCATCCATGCTAGGTTCGTTCTCACTTATGTGAAACATTTCATATTCCACACCAATCATATTTGGTTGGTAATCATGGACTGGCTGATCTCTTCAAGATTCACATGTTTTCATAGATATTCATCTTTCTGAACATCATCCTGCCATTTAATTCTATGTAACTTTCATGTCAACGCTTTCAATTACCACTCACTAACAGGTGACAACTCCCTTCTGGTTTATTTATTTCTTTTCAGATGATCCGACCTCAAGAGAAAAATATGCCAAAGCAGGTATGTGCATGAGAACTTTACTACTTCCTCTAATTTCCATCATCTTCTTCTCTTTGCTCTTCGTCCGCTGCGTCAGTGCTCACAATTTCTCCCTGAACCTGTGCTGTATTTAAACACAACATACTCCACTTTTAATTATTCCACCATTAGTTAGCAGCCTACACTGCAGCCAAAATACTTCGACTACTGATGTTCACAAAACTGATGTCGAGAGAGAATATGTTTGCACCAGCATTTCACTGACTGTACACCTGCTCGAAATATACACCGGCCGAATAGTTCAGTATACCCATGCAATTAAGATCCAAATTACACAGATAGGTAAGCGTGCCACCCGGATTTAGCCAGCCTTCTATCCTAGGGAAACAGAGAACCAGATTTTCTCAAAATTCATTTGAAATGCAGTGATTTATCAAGAGAGATAATTAATCGAAAGATGAAGGGAGATCGGTTTTGGCGTACTCTGTCCGCTTGATAGGTAATATCGATGAGTTGATTGTCTCCCCAGTCAGGATGTTCAGCGTTAACTCTGCAGTTGTATCTTCTGGCTCACGGTGAACACAAAGCCTGCCTTAACATGCACCTATGATGGGAAAGAATTCAAGCGACATTCTCGATTGTTTCTCAGATGACTTCCAGGGTGTGTATGAATTATTTGACTGACAACCTGGTTGATTAGGAATCGATAACCATAGAAAAACAAGCATGAAGCACCACAAGGCTGTTTCGGAAACCTAGTATTTCCCTCATTGACAGTACACACACGAGCGTTCGAAACAAGAATTGTGTGGTCGGGGGGTAATCAAAATGACAATTAAGTGAGTGTGACTTGATTCAGTGATCCATATACTCCAGCTTCTGCCTAATCTGGATTTGCATTCAGCTTGTTCTTACTGATGAAAGAAAACAGACAAAAGAAGCGTTGGTATCGAATAACCATCCCGTAAAATACATTAGGAAGATCAGAAAAGGCCAAAAGCAAAGTAATGATAAGTGTGAGACTAGTAATGATAACATAAATAACAGAGATTATAAGTCATCCACTGTTATGTCAGATAAGGAGGCGACATCTGAGACCCTACATAGGTTTCCTAATAAAGCAGGTATAAGAGTGGCATTTAAACCTACAAACTCATTCAGGGACAAGCTCGGTAGACTAAAGGACCCTATCGGTTTACTCGATTAGACAAAATTATATAATTTACGAAATACTCTGAAATGACTGTGAGGTCAAATCCATAGGCTAAACTAGCAGGTCAGGGTAGTCAGATTGTCGGAATATAAGAATTAAGCTAAGGTTGGAATGGTTGGCCCCGAGAAGATAAGTAATTTAGAAAACAGCTGAGTGATTGTATTGCGGCCATTAACACACAAAAACACAAATTAGGGTGATAGAGGATTAACGTTCTAAGACAGGATGTAGGTAATCAGGGAGTTAAGTTGATTACTGAACACTTGTTCATTGAGTATACACTTAATGTGTGCAACAGGAATGACTTATCACTCATACCGGAAATATGCAAAGTACTGAAACTTACCAAATTGAACGAAAAATAATTGAATTGTATAAATGATGTAAGCAGTTAGTGTGAGTACAGTGGTATGATTCCGAGAAATAAGCGGCGTTCCAAACATCACCAGTAAATATTACTGTATAACAATATAAGATTTCACAAAAATCTTTTAATCAAAACGGAACTATCCTCCACCACAGTAGACAAGATCTTTTCTTATATCAGTTATGTTATTTTTCATCTCCTTCAATCAACTGATGTAGTGTTCTTGGATAAATTTGTGAACGGTGAGCAAAATTCTTTGAATATATGGTTTATGATACGTAACATCCTTGGATATCGAGATTGGGCCAGCAGAATAAGAGGTATACACTTGCATACATGTATATACGTGATGCATATCACGACATTACTAGTCATCTGTACTAGCGTTCCATTGTGTATTCGACACATCGTCTTAAACCACACAAGTACCGTTCGTCGATCTGGACAATCTTCAACTGTATGCATCACACGCATAACTCAAGTTAACACTGCAATCTGAAAGTGGCCTGGTGAATAGATCTCCCTCATGTGGCCAGAAGCTGTAAAACAGAATAGAGGTTTCGGTATTGCGTGACATCACTCGGCCTGGACCTTCAATACGACTGTGTGATAATCATACTGTTTATCATATTTCCGAACCAGACCTAACCAGACGAAGGACGGCCGTGTATTCAAAATATCGTCCCATTTGCCTTCTGGACGATAGCGCATTTACTGATTCCGCTAAATGCGTCAAGGAACAAAACGTGTACGTCTCCTTGACTTTATTGGCGATGGAATTTGACCGATGCTTAAGAAAGCCTCTCCTGCATGTGCTAGGAATTTTGACATCAATAAATAAAAAGAATATGCATTTTAAGAAATCTTACTGCTTAATATTCGCGATTTATTTGTGTACAGGTAAGTATACTCATGTATTTTTAATCCGATTTCGCACACTCTACAGGAAAACCAGAAACAACAGAACCGCCAGTGGTGACTTGTAAGTTAAACTACACTCTATTCCGCCAGACAAATAAGCTTCCTTCTTAACTGGCTCACTCGTCGTAATTACTGATAGTGACCAGCCATCATGTTGAGGTTTGCTTCACCTGTCTGTTCTCAGACTGCAGTACTGCTGCACGAAATTCATTGTGAATTTGTGGATGTCTGATGGATCTATAATAAACGACCTTTTCATATACGGTCACCGAAGAAATCGTAGGATTCAATCCACATGCTGACACTTGAAGTGTCGCCGTCAATAATGACAGTGGAGATTGTCAGCCTTGCTTTCGTCTGTGAGAGAATGATTTAATAGGCGCACTAACTTAAATCACAGAAAATGTGTTTGATTTTGATGGGTTCAAATTCATGCATGAGAACTTTTCAAACGTTTAAACAAGTAGAAGAGGCATACTAAAACCGTGTCTTCGAGACACTGACGTCCTAGTCAGATAAGATAAAAAATTAAGTGCGTCGGTGGCACAGTGGTCAGGACTCTCGCCGACCATTCACATGGTCCGGGGTTCGAGCCCGCACCGACGCACACCTGATATCTATGGTCGGCCTGCAAAATTTGGGCTACCGATATCCACGCTGAAAATTCCATACTTGTACCAAAAATACGGTGTGAAATCAAGCTGTAATCAAAAATAAAAAAAAAGAAAAAAAAAGATAAGCATGTGATTATGGAATCTTCCACGATGATTTGATTGTGACAAGGAATGACTGTAACGTGATGTGTCCGAATGTTTTGTATAGACACCGCTTTGCGCACTGCTCAGTCAGCTATTTGATTCAAAATCTCACTACCTGGATGGTGACGGACGAGGACAACACTGAATTCAGATTGTCTTCACCACACTTCACCACGAAACACATATTTGCAGTGTGAGCGACTTGTAACTCAAAAACACAGATATCATTGTTTGCATACATCTAAATTCTTTCGAAACCTATTCATCATATCATGAAACCTAATGTGTGACTGCACACAAACACCTAAATTTGTTCCTCTCGCGAACGATGACACCATTATATTTGTTTGCAGATGGGTGGATGAATATCAGTGACGATTACAAAAGTAAGGTTATACAGGCTTTAAAATATATTGCACCTATGTGAAGGGAAAAAGCAGTGGACAAATGAAACTGACATAAATATTTTTTTAACTTCTGATTAACAAAGTACAGGTATGAGAATTGCTTATGGAGGATTTAGTGAGAGGAGTAAACCAATTCGAATCAGAGGTGAATCAGTCAATATGGTGAAGATGTACACCATCTTCAGAGGCACCAGTATTACTCATGGTGAATTTAGTATGGCACAGAAAGAATACTTCGACACTCACGACGCTTCCAACAGACGAAAGAATCTGATACAGTGTGTCAGCGCAGTTTCGATGAGGCAAGGGGTAATTTAGAAAACTCTGACGTTGATTGTCAAAATATGGTGGATGCACACGAAGAAACAACAATGCGATGTCCATTAGGTCGCATGTCTGACCAATAATACCTCCTATATTCATGAATTCAAGGGAGGAGAGTGCACCTGAATCATAAACAATATCATCGACAAAAGTCTTGATGCAGATGTGTAGATGACACGTGAGTGATAATACGGAGGAATGATACTGTGAAATTCGTACCACACACAAACAACAGTCATATAGACTG
This sequence comes from Trichobilharzia regenti, assembly GCA_944472135.2. NCBI lineage: Eukaryota > Metazoa > Platyhelminthes > Trematoda > Strigeidida > Schistosomatidae > Trichobilharzia > Trichobilharzia regenti. Next base: position 66,389,369 of record OX235266.1, on the reverse strand, counting down.
AGTATGGAAAATCACTCTGGAAATCGGTGATACATGTAACAAGAGTGACTCGTCAGCGCGACTGTCTGCAACCTGGAATGTATTTCACGATGCACAGAGATGAGTGAACCAAATCTGAACTATACATACACACATGACTACAAACCACAAATGCGTGATTTGAAAGAGAAGAAATGCAACAATCTCTTTCTGTGGTCGCCAGCAGAAAGTTCGCTCGAAGTGCTGAAATATCAAACATACAGCTTATCATTATGTGTAAACTACCGATATATAGATGCAGTTCATGTGACCTATTCCGCAATGCCCAAACGTTTCGCTGACATGAAATAGCATCGCTTCACGAGTTGACAGTGTGTGCAGGAAGCCGGCACGCGTCGAAGTCAAGAAGCTGCTTTCAAGTGTCTAACAGTTGTCCACTTAATATCCTCTGACGAATATTGTGAGAAATCTGTTTCAATGTATTCCATGCTTTCCGTTCTACGTTACTATACACAACAATTCTTTTCACAGAATACTTATTCCTTTTACGGAATACATCAGAAGGTGAGTGCCTGTGAATTGTAATGATCTCAGTAACTTGATTTCATCATCACTAGAAGTGAAATACGAGAATCCAGCGTTAATGTGTTCATTGTTTCTCTAACGTTTCGAAAGAGTCATTGAGTATTACAAATGCATTTCTGAATCAGTCAACATCAAGAAATTGTTCTTGATTTGCGATCCGTCAGTCAGTGTAGGCGTCTATTTCATCATACCCCTTCCTGTTTTCGATAGATGATTCAATAGTATTCTTTATGAGACTGTGTCTGCCTGATCTAAATAACCCAGAGTTTTGTTGAAGCAATCCCCTTGTGGAGTTATTTGTCGGTGGAACAATGTCTTGACATTCGAGGAATCTATGCGACTCACATGAATACACCTCATCTAGACATTAGTGAAAATAAAAACAAGAAACAGATAGTTCAGTGAACAGTCTCTTCTCGGCGACGAATTCATTCACTCAGCTCACCAGTCACATTATATCTAGTTATTGTTGTAAGCGTGTGTGTTAGTGTGTGTGCGTTTTCCATGTGAATGACTGAGGCTTCAGCTGAACAAAGGAGATGAAATCGTTTTGCCTTCGGCAGTTCATTATTTACTCCGTAGTTTGATTTGAAGTATGAGGCGTTTGTGCAGATGGAATAGGCAGTGGTGACGAGGTGTTCCACAATCACACTGCTCGCAGAGCCACCACTACATTCCTGAGGCAATGCGCGATAGTGGTTCTCAACTATTTTCGACACGATGCACGTTGAGCAAGCATGACTAAGAGTAGTGTTCACCAGCCAGTCGCTGGCTTGTATAATTCCTAAGGACAAGATCACGCATATGCCCACTTCTCTGTGTATATATCAGTTCATCTGTCACTGTGGAGCACGGTACATTGGTTCGTTGACTCCCTTATTCTATACTTCCTCCTAAACTCTCAAATCATCTTTTTTATTCACAGGCGAAATAAATGAAATATTAAAAATCATCGTGGAGTGTGAGAAATTTAATTAAAATATTCTAAGTTCACACATATTTTCTAAGATGTTGGGGCTTTGCGAATAATTGTATACATCTCAGCGAAGAATTGCTCACTCACAGAAATCAGTATATGGACCACTAAGTTAAATCAGCAGGCGACAGATGGCTGAGTCTTATCGATTAGGGACGCTTCTCAGTCCGCAGCAACAACATCGACCACGCGGAGGGTTGAACACCAGTTGCAGATCATCCAGACACGTAGACCGGAATCCAACAACCTCTTCAATCTCAGCACTCTCCCCTAATGATTTAGGACTGTCAGCAATCAATGCTAAAAATGAGCATATGGCTTTCTGATGACACTGGTATTCACTTATTCAGCCTGCGAAATGGGTGCTCTTTGTGTGCAACGTTTAAGAAATATTACGCAACTTTGTCACCACATGTTGACATAAGATTCCTCCACGAAACGTGAGGAAATATCCAAGGAAATCCACAGTTTCCCGATATTTCTTTCGTACCACTCAACTAATCAACGCCATTATCTAAATTAATGTGTATTTCATCCAATTCATTTCCACAGATATTCGACTGAATAAGACTTATTCACCAAAAAGTAAGTTAGAAACAACAGACTACATTGGCTACTCGCCTGACTACTGAAAGTGTTTCCATTATATAATCTAAGCAATGGATATTTATTACAAACAATGATGACTACTACCTACCGTCTCAATTTTGAAGGACACGAATATATCACTAAGCAAACACACAAAGCAAGGATAAAATTTGTATTCAGTGGAGTACATTTGAATTGTAACACTTGTGATACTTCGATTGTACACAGACTGGTGTCATGCCTGTTATCCTTGGCATCTGATGCAGGCTGAATTCTGTCAGACTACTTTTAATGTGGTTACCAAAAAGCCAAATAAATCTACATCATATAGTACTCAGTATTATCGTTATTAGGTGTTTAGAGGCAAGTGACAGGAGTTCGTTCCTGATCTTAGGTTTCCTGCATGTTGACTCACACTAGTCAGCAATACAGCCCTAAAACAGGCCAAACACGAGTGCGAATAGGCGGCTAGCTGGATGGAAAATTCTCTGAATGCAGCGAACAAGAAATGCTTAAGGATTGCAGGTACATCTTGCTGTATCTGATAGCAGCTAACAAGCGAAAATTCAAGATAAGTCAGAGCTTGCTTCGGCTGATTCACTCCATGTAATAGCAGACAGATAATTCCTTGAGGAAAACAAGTCACTGAAACGCTTCCAGTCAACCCACATAAATGTAGGTAATTGAGATGAGAATCTGTCGACACTATGGTGGGTTCAATTTCGCTCCAAGGAATCATCGTCCTTACGGTTTCGTATACTGTTGTCATTCGGATATGCAAATACGTGTCTATGAGATACGCAGAATGATCGACACATAGGTTGACGTTATCATGAAAGAATATTACCGAGAGAAGATACTTGAAACTGAGTGAGATATCTGAGTTTTGGGTGGTTTTAACGGTTCTCATCAACTGTCTTAATCGAACTTGTGAAGAATCACGTTGACGCGTACAACGGATGCCGTCCATGCTAGGTTCGTTCTCACTTATGTGAAACATTTCATATTCCACACCAATCATATTTGGTTGGTCATCATGGACTGAATGATCTCTTCAAGATTCACATGCTTTCGTCGATATTCATCTTTCTGAACATCATCCTGCCATTTAATTCTATGTAACTTTCATGTCAACGCTTTCAATGACCACTCACTAACATGTGACAACTCCCCTCTGATTTCTTTCTTTCTTTTCAGATGATCCAACCTCAAGAGAAAAATACGCCAAAGCAGGTTTGTACACGGAAACTTTACTCCATCCTCTAATTTTCATGATGGTCTTCTTCTGCTGCGCCGGTGCTCATTAATCCTCTCTGAACCTGAACTGTTTGTTAACATGTCAGGATCCACTTGTCAATTAATTCACCAGTAGTTTTCAGCCTACGCTGCGGCCAGCGTACTCGAACTACTGATGTTAACTCAACTGAGGTCGATAGAGAATAATTTCACGCCAGCGAATCGCTGACAGACTTCACCCACTCGCAACATGCTCCCGCCGAATAGCTGTGTGTTACGCATTCCAATTACGATCGAAATGCTTAAGCGTTCCACCCGGATTTAGCCAGCCTTCTATCCTAGGGAAACAGAGAACCAGATTTTCTCAAAATTCATTTGAAATGCAATGATTTATCGAGAGAGGTAATTAATCGAATAGATGAAGGGAGAGCGGTTTTGGCGTACTCTGTCCGCTTGATAGGTAATATCGATGAGTTGATTGTCTCCCCAGGCAGGATGTTCAGCGTTAACTCTGCAGTTGTATCTTCTGGCTCACGGTGAACACAAAGCCTGCCATATCATCCACCTATGATGAGACAGAATTCAAGCGACATTCTCGATTGTTTCTCAGATGACTTCCAGGGTGTGTATGAATTATTTGACTGACAACCTGGTTGATTAGGAATCGATAACCATAGAAAAACAAGCATGAAGCACCACAAGGCTGTTTCGGAAACCTAGCATTTCCTTCATTGACAGTACACACACGAGCGTTTGAAACAAGAATTGTGTGGTCGGGGGGTAATCAAAATGACAATTAAGTGAGTGTGACTTGATTCAGTGATCCATATACTCCAGCTTCTGCCTAATCTGGATTTGCATTCAGCTTGTTCTTACTGATGAAAGAAAACAGACAAAAGAAGCGTTGGTATCGAATAACCATCCCGTAAAATACATTAGGAAGATCAGAAAAGGCCAAAAGCAAAGTAATGATAAATGTGAGACTAGTAATGATAACATAAATAACAGAGATTATAAGTCATCCACTGTTATGTCAGATAAGGAGGCGACATCTGAGACCCTACATAGGTTTCCTAATAAAGCAGGTATAAGAGTGGCATTTAAACCTACAAACTAACTCAGGGACAAGCTCGGTAGATTAAAGGACCCTATCGGTTTACTCGATTAGACAAAATTATATAATTTACGAAATACTCTGAAATGACTGTGAGGTCAAATCCATAGGTTAAACTAGCAGGTCAGGGTAGTCAGATTGTCGGAATATAAGAATTAAGCTAAGGTTGGAATGGTTGGCCCCGAGAAGATAAGTAATTTAGAAAGCAGCTGAGTGATTGTATTGCGGCCATTAACACACAAAAACACAAATTAGGGTGATAGAGGATTAACGTTCTAAGACAGGATGTAGGTAATCAGGGAGGTTAGTTGATTACTGAACACTTGTTCATTGAGTATACACTTAATGTGTGCAACACGAATGAATTATCACTCATACCGGAAATATGGAAATTACCGAAACTCATACAATCAGAGGATGAAAACAATGGAATTATATAAATGCAGTAAGCAGTTTGTGTAAAAACAGTGGTTTGACAGAATTATCCCCTACCATAGTGGACAAAATCTTTTCTCATATGAATTAAATTATTTTTCGTCTCCTTTCATCAACTGATGTAGAATTCCTGGACAAATTTCTGAACCGTGAGCATTATTGTTTCAATACGTGCCTTTTGTTACTTAACATCCTTGAATATGAGAATTTGGTCTGCAGAATAAGGGATATTCACATGTATACACGTATATACCTGATGCATTTCACGACATCACAGGTCATCTTTACAAGTGTTCGATTCTCCGCTCAACACGTCGTCTAAAACCACTCTAGTACTGCCACTCGGTCAATGCTTTCACATCGAGCATCAGCCACCCGAATCACTAGGCCCGATAATGTCCTTGAGACTGCTCATGAATGAAGAATACTTCCACGCAGAATGTTCGCTTGATCATTTTAAGTTAATGGTGACGAAAGGCGAGATCCTGAAACAAACTTCAGTAGACTTCATCTCACACTGGTCTTTTGTATTTACTGATGCGAAGATGAGATGTTGTCTCTGGAGAGCGCCGAAATACTCAGTGAAATATCTTCACTATCAAAGATACTAGCTTGCTAGGCTACTAGCTTACTAGTTTTCTCGCCGGTCCCAAGCCCGGGTAAAGAGGGAGGGTTGGGGCGTGGTGCTAGCAACTCCAACCCTGTAAAACAACCAAATCGCTACAGAAACTTCAACGAATAAATATATTAAAAATTCTAAAAACATAAGCAATAGCCTTACTTTTCGCTGGAATCGGAGAAGTGAAATGACGCAGGCTGGTGAAAGCCTTCGGGAAGCCAGTCAGCCGATGTGCCTTCTTTCGATGAAAGCAAAAGTAAGGATGGGTACCTGGAATGTTCGTACAATGTACGAAACTGGAAAGGCTGCCCAGATAGCCGCTGAAATGAGAAGGTACAGAATAGAAGTGTTGGGAATCTGCGAAAGCAGATGGAACGGAACTGGAAGGTGCCAACTACCTACTGGAGAGACAGTAATCTTTCCCGGCCACCTAGAGGACAACCATGAGCACACCGAGGGAGTGGCCATCATGATGTCACCAACAGCAACCAAAGCTCTCATGCAGTGGGAACCAATCTCCTCCAGGATAATGACAGCCAGGTTCAACTCAAAAGGAAGGAAAGTTACAGTCATTCAATGCTATGCGCCTACAAACGTCTCAGAACAAGAGAAGAAGGAGGCGTTCTACAGACAACTACAAGCAATAATGGACAACGTCCCAAATGGCGATATCAAAATCCTGATGGGCGACATGAATGCAAAGCTGGGAGAACACACCATGGGTCGTGAGGCCCTCGGTGAAATGAACGACAATGGTGAACTCTTCTCAGACTTCTGCGCCTTCAATGATTTGGTGATTGGTTAGTGTGTTCAAACACAAGGATATACACAAGACGACATGGATTTCACCAGATGGAAACACCAAGAACCAAATAGACTTCATCTCAATTTCAAGAAAGTGGAGACGGAGCCTACTGGACACAAGGTCAAGGAGAGGAGCAGATGTGGGTTCAGACCACTATCTAGTAGAAGGGACTTTCAAGGTGAAACTAAAAGCCTCGAGGATAGCTGGGGATAGGCCACAATGCAAGTTCAACACTCAATTACTGAAGGACACAACCACAAAAGACACTTTCACTGCAACTGTCAGAGCAAAGCAGGAAACACTACGCGACATCACTGAAGAATCATGCGTGGAAGAACATTGGAAGTCTCTGAAGGCGATTCTCAACGAAACGTGTTCAACGGTTCTAGGAAGAAAGAAGAGACAAGACAAGGAATGGCTCTCAACGGACACTTGGAAATTAATAGAAGAGAGGAGAATGGTGAAAGAGAAAATGATTCAATGCAAGGACGGACAGGAGAAGGAGACGATGAGCTCAACTTACAAAGCACTGGACAAAGAAGTGAAGAAGAGTGCTAGGAAGGACAAAAGACGATTCTACGACAACCTCGCCACTGAAGCTGAGAAGGCAGCAGGCAAAAGGGACCTGAGGACACTATATCAGATAACCAAATCTCTATCCGGGAAGAGATCAACACAAGCGAAACCTATAAAAGACAGCCAAGGGAACCCAATTACCAAGGAAGAAAAACAGATTAAACAATGGGCGGATCACTTCAAAGGACTCTTGAACCGACCATCACCTGCAACCCGTCCAGAAATACCAACAACAGCGCGCACACAACTGCAAGTTGACACCAATCCTCCAACGAGAGCTGAAGTCTTGAACGCAATCAAGCTTCTGAAAGCTGGAAAAGCACACGGACCAGATGGAATACCCCCTGAAGCACTGAAAGCGGACCCAGAGACTACAGCAGACATGCTGACTCCATTATTGCAAAAGGTCTGGAAGGAGGGAAAGGTGCCTACTGACTGGAGGAAAGGTTACCTCGTGAAACTACCAAAGAAGGGCGACTTACGCCTCACTGCAAGAACTGGCGAGGAATCATGCTCCTGTCGACGCCAAGTAAAATCCTGAGTCGCATCATCCTGGAGAGATTAAAGGACGCACTGGAGACAGAACTCCGACCAGAACAAGCTGGATTCAGGAAAGGCAAATCATGTACTGACCAAATTGCAACTCTACGCATCATCATCACAGAACAAAGCATGGAATGGCGATCAAACCTCTACCTCAACTTTATAGACTTTGAGAAGGCCTTCGACAGCGTTGACCGTGAAGTAATTTGGAAATTACTCGAGTACTATGGCGTACCCCAAATATTCATCAACCTTATTCAACAGCTGTACGACAACGGCACATGTCAAGTGATCCACAACGGAAAACTCAGCGAGGCGTTTGGAGTAAACACAGGAGTCAGACAAGGGTGCTTACTATCACCAATGATATTCCTAATTGTGGTGGACTGGATTATGCGTCAGACAGTGGGAAACGAGAAGACAGGAATATCCTGGACCGACGTGAAGAACCTAGAAGACCTGGATTTCGCAGATGATTTATGTTTGATGTCACACACAATCGAAGACTTACAAGCGAAAACCGACAAACTGGTCGAAGAAGCAGCAAAGACAGGACTCCAGGTACACACAGAAAAGACGGATGGTATGAAAATAACCAACAACAACAACAGCAGCAACATCCAGCAACAGTCACCATCAAGAGGAGGAATTTGAAAGAGGTTACTTCATTCACTTCACTTATCTAGGGAGCATTGTCTCAACTATAGGCGATCAGAACAAACGGGGATGTCAAATCGAGCGAGAATTGGGAAGGCGAGAAACACATTCATCAACCTGAAACCAATCTGGAAATCTTCGTCACTCAGCATCAATAAGAAAATTCGTTCGGTTTTTCAATACAAACGTCAAGTCAGTCAGTTCTTCTACACGGATCAGAAACTTGGCGGGTCACAAAGAATATTTCCAAAAGGTTGCAGACCTTTATTAACAACTGTCTTCGCTCTATACTGAAGATCAGATGGCCGGAAAGAATCACCAACAAGGAATTATGGGAACAAACAAAGCAAGAAACAATCGACCAACAAATATGCAGGAGAAAGTGGAGATGGATCGGACACTCGCTGAGGAGACTGCTGGGTGACATCGCGCTCCAAGCCCTTGAGTGGAACCCGAAAGGGATGCGGCGTGTGGGACGTCCAAGGGTGACATGGAGGAGATCGTGTGAAGAGGAGCTGAAAAAATATGGATTAACATGGATGCAGGCGAAAAGTACAGCAGAAGACAGAAGAAAATGGAGACCTGCAAGTAAAGCCCTATGTTCCACTAGGAACCCAAGGGAGCAATAATAATAATAATAGTCAAAGAGAAATTCCGTGTGTATAGCAGAGATGTGATATTGAATGTTTCAATGAATGAGTGCATGAAGAGTGGAGTGAACAGGTGAATAACGCTACTTGATGGTAATTCGAAATACATAGGTACGTCAGCCAGGTAGTTAGAAAGGCTCGAAGACGATGAAACGTGATAGGGTAGTACCTGTGTTTGTTGCAATCCACCGAAACAGTGAAGTCTGCTCTAAATATCTACAGACTTCATTCAGCAGCTAGCCTTTAGAAAGGTATAAATTTCAAGTGATTCACAACGTACATCTCAGTGAATCGGCTGAAGTGAAGACAGCAGTGAGACCTGGCTGAATTCCTGTCGTCAATCATTCAAATAGCATGACTTCAAATGTGAACAGCATGATTAGGCATGTTTAAAGAATAAAGAAAAGGTGAGACGTATTTTGTTATTCAGAAATCTGCATTCCGCGCAAGGAAATAGATTAAGAGTTTCAAGACTGATGTAGAGTTAGCGCGTCACTGTGTTTCCAATATTTTGCTCTCATGACGAAACAGGAATTTACCACTGATAGGGAAGATCTCCGCTGGATAAAGATGAATATATGAACCTGTACTTACGCAAAACAATTGTATTGGAGTGTACCAATCACGGCAAATCACTGTGGGCCAGTAGTTCCATTCCCTAGTTAGAAGTGTCTTAACAGTTGATGAAATGGATACTCTGAAATGGATATTTCAGGTCATCTACGGATTCGGAAACCTAATCAGTTTCACAGGCTTTGATGCGATCAACATCGTAATGTGCATAGCAAATGCTGTTCGTGCACACAATTACACTTCATGTTGTTATTTGTGATCGAATGTACGTTAATAGGCATCCAAATTACCAAAAGAACTACCTAAATGAGCCAAAACGCCATGCTAACGGCAATATCTTCCATACCACCTATTCTCTCATATTTTTGGCTCCTGTATTGATGTATCGTCATTCTGTACGTCGACCAGGACAATCTTCAACAGTATGCAGCACACACATAACTCAAGATATCACTGCAATCTTGAAGCGGCTCGGTGAGTAGATCTCAATCATGAGACCAGAAGCTGGAGAATAGAGCACGCTTGTGTGATAATTTTTAATTTTTTTAATTTTTGATTCACAGCTTGATTCCACACTGTATTTTGGGTACAGGTATGGAATTTTCAGCATGGATATCGTTGGCCCAAATTTCGCAGGCCGACCATAGATATCAGGTGTGCGTCGGTGCGGGCTCGAACCCTGTACCATGTGCATGGTGGGCGAGGGTCCTAACCACTGTGCCACCGACGCACAGATCGGTAAGCATAACTCCAAACCAAACCTAACCAGACAAAAGATGACAGTCCATTCAAAATATTCTCATCCTGGCCTTCTGAAGGAAAGCGCATTGGATGATGCCTCAAAATGCATCGAAGAACAAAAACGTGGACGTCTCGTTGACACTAGTAGCAACTGATCATTTAGGAAGCCTCTTTTGCATGTGCTAAGAATTTCGACATCAAAAAATAAATAAAATATTCACCGTAAAGCAATCTTACTGCTTACTATTCGCGATTCATTTGTGTTCATATCAATAAACTTGTGTATTTGTAATCCGATTTCACATACTCCACAGGCAAATCAGAAGCAACAGAACCGCCAGTGTTGTCTTGTAAGTTGAACTTCACTCTGTTTCGCCTAACAAAAAACTTTCTTCTCATTATTGATAGTGACCCGCCATCATCTTAAGGTTTGCTTCACCTGGCTATTCTCAGACTGCAGTAATGCTGCACGAAATTCATTGTGAATATGTGGATGTCTGATGGGTCTATAACAAACCATCTGCTCATATACGGTCACCGAAGAAATCGTAGGATTCAATCCACATGCTGACACTTGAAGTGTCACCGTCAATAATGACAGTGGAGATTGTCAGCCTTGCTTTCGTGTGTGAGTGAATGATGGAATGGTAGCACTAATTTGAATCACAGAAAATTCGTTTGATCTTGATGGACTCAAATTTAAGGGTAATTAGGAATACGCTGACGTTGATTGTCAAAATATGATGGATGCGCACGAAGAAGAAATGAAGTGATGGCCACCAATAATAGCTCATACATTCATGGATTTCATGGTTACAATGTACTCGGATCATAAGCAATATAATCACTAAAGTCTTGATGGAGATGTCTAGATGACAGATGCGGAGACTGAAATGTACAAAATGCAACAGATGACAGCATAAACACGACAATTTGCTCAAAAGAAAAGCCGCACATCCTGTGAGAATCTGTGAATAACCACACTCTCAGTTCATCCATCCGGAGTGAAAGGTGGGTTAACACAAAGACCCATGTATTCATTCCTAAAATATAACTGAAGACTCGTACTTTTGTATTTCATTACTGCTTACATATCCGATTCTTCAACGCTTCAGTTTGTACCATTCACTTCAATATGAATACTCACTCACACTGATATTTAGCTGTACATTGTCACTTCAAAATACAACCATGCAATAAAAATTACTCAATACCTTATTAAGCATAAGTCTTTTTTCTTGACCACATTTTAGTTGACTTCACTTCTAACTGGCATCATTACATTTCACTATGATCGATTCACCGAGCATCATATCATCGTTAGCCAGTGTCTGAGCATGAAACACCTATTTTACTCTTCGTGTTATCATGGTGAAATCCGTCTTTCACTAGTAGAACGCTTGCTGACGACCAATGTGGTCCGGTTTTGGTTCCCAGCAAACATATGCATCCCTAATATGTGTTATAAAGAGCCAAGGGAAAAGAGCGATGGTTAGACTTGAAGCTAACAATCTCATCCGGTGGAAGACACACCACCTCTATTGAAAATCTGAAGTTAAGATTTGAAGATTTATGTTCCACTAGGAAGTCACAGAATAAAGAATAAAATCAGCCTAAGTGGCTTTGCTAACATTGTTGATAAACAGCGTTCTGGAGTTTGCACCCAACAATATGTTGTTTTCCGTTTATGTTGTAGATGAAGAAGAAGAGCTTCAAAGAGGTGAGCTGATGGGGTCCAAAAGTCACGTTTTTTCATGTATCCTAAGTTTTCTTCTTAGTTTCCTTTAACGATTTTTCAGGTATTTATTTGCTTATTGTTAAGTCTCCAAAGGTATGGAAAAGTTCTCACATATTTATTGTATTGTCATTGATGAAACCTTGTAGTTCATGTGCCTTCTGCGTTTTCTACCCAGGAAATTTTTGGGCCGACTCTTTTAATCTTTGTTTGCAACACTTCCCAACACGACATTCAGTCACCGACATTCAAAGCAAGAAAGATGACAAAACGCTGGTAAAATGGCTTTGACAGTCTTGAATCAACAACAAGAAGCCGTGACCACAATAACCCAGACCCTGATTTGAAATGACCTTACGGGTTGCTAATTTCATTGATAAGTTAAAACAACCAACAATCATCGTGGCGAAGGTAATACACATAGCGGTACTGTTATAAAGATGGCGATTTCAATCTTAAAGAAAATAAAACAACATTCAAAAAGCAGTCAGCATGACTTGTCTCTTTTCTTTCAGAATATGCCGATTATTTGCATTATCAAGGAAAATGTGAGTAAACTTAGTTTCGATTATTTTCGCCATAATAATATTCACTAGAACAGTTTAATTTGAGTACATTTTACAAACATTGCGACAATCATTTTGTTGCCAAAGTTTTCCAGTGGGCTGCTCCATTCCCTTCTGCGATTCGCCATATTAGGATTTCGTTTCTCACTGTATGCCGATGCTTAAGATCATATCTTTTGAACACAGATATATATCTTCTTTTCTGTGGAGTCACACGTACTGTTCAACTATTCTCATATGGCTTTTAATGTATTTGTTGACTTCACTAAACACAGACACACAGATATATAGGATAGCCACTAGTCAAATTATCTCAGATAAGGTAATTGCGAAGACAACACATGATTCGGCTTTATATCATCGTGAGCTGTGAATGACAGTCAGGATAGAATGCTTTCACCGTTCGATCTTTGGTCGAAACAGTCCTTAATATCACTTAGACGATACTGAACCCGGTGAAGAGAGAAGGCTAGGTGTACGATAAACAATCACATTCGGTAGAAAATAAACAGTGGTGTTGCTGAAATTTCAAAGCTGAACCGTGAGTACTTTCATTGCACTCGAAATAGCAAGGGATGGAATAAGACGAATGTTGACCTTTTTTGTTTTATGTTAGCCAACTCAATATTATCACTTGCAAGCCGTATCGGTAAGTGTACTTTCCAGCGAAACAAAACAATTCATTCATTTTGAGTAGTAAAATGACTGTGAAATTAATCAAAATTCGAGACAGTTTGGAGCACAGATAGAACATCACCTAGATCACAATATCCTCAAGAATGTGATCGACTACAAATTGTATCAATAGCTGATATCACTTAGTGGACATAGTAGTAGTCTGGACTAAACATTCAGTGAATATCATTCCACTAATGGAACGGTCAAAGGGATTGGGTGCTAACGTGAAGGTCGTTGGTTCAATTTCAGGTGAGGTTATAGTGTAACAGCAGAAGACGAGGGCTGGGGAGAGATCATTTTATTACGGAAATCAGCACGTATTTATAAACATTTCATGTACATTATTATAGCTTATTCAAGTAGACAAGCACAGTCTTCTGATTAGTTGTTTTCGAGTTTCTCGGAAAGTGGAGCCATTTATCTCCGAATCATATTTGCCCACGTTTAAGTCTGCCGTGATTGGTTGTTGGATCAGCTTTGTCAATATTTTCTCACGGCCAATATTAGTGACCTAGACATTGACGTAGATTAATGTCGACCAATTGGCTAGCAGCCTGCTCTCACCACAGTAGATGCGTACTATTGAAAAGTTGCAGAACTGGTCTGAATCACGTCTCAATACAATAATAATATGTTTAATTCCAGAACAGTGTGTAATTTCCAACATTTCTTACATCACTGCATCTAGTTGTATCGGACAACAATAAAAGCAGTTATTAACGTAATATTGCGTTGTTGTTGATGACAGTTCCCATGTGGTATTTTTCGTGACTGCAACATCATGAATAAAAAGGAAACTTTAAAATAATGATAATAATGTTTGTGGTTAACATCATCACTCAGTTCTTTCAAGCACTGAAAACAAGTTTATAAATAATTGGTGATGATGGCTCTCAGAATATATTTGTAGTTACAGCAAGTCACGTGCATATGTATACAAGTAAATATTGTATATAATAAAGTAGGTAGCTAGAAATGTCAGCTGATTGAGGCATTTATCTTTTACAATCTAAACTATCCTCAATAAATTATTCCCAGTGAGCTTAATGAGTCTGTATAGTTATTCATTCCTTATTTGCTGATTTGCAGCTGTAGCTACAAAAAGAAAGTCTAATGCACCAGGTAAATATTTCGATTTTGAAATCCATTTTGATTTCAGTTGGACTAAACCTCTAATATATAAAGCCATCATAAAATAACTGTCTTTTAACCTCAATTATTGGACCTCGTTTGGCATGAATTCTCACTAGAACATCATTTGACTTTCTGTGTAATGTCATTCGTTAGCTAGTATCAGATTAGTTTTCAAGTATTCGGTTTGCAGTGATTTGATAGTTTGATCACCAACTTGCATAAGTTAGAGAATGCATGGCTGAATGGTCCACGACTTCAACTTCTGGCTAGATTGTGTTTGGTCCGAGTGTTGGTGCGTGCAGAGTGATGAACAATGTCAAACTAGGAGGGAAAACTGTCTCGTGGTCGCTGGTTTACTTTTCTCCAGGATCCATATTTTTGGCGGGCAGAGGCTGTATAAATATTCAGCATATGGCCGGATAGTCAATCACTGCCCTACTTATCGCACTAATTCTACTTTTCTCAACCATGCAGGATAGTGTTGTTGAATGCTTTTTGAAAACACCCCTCGTTGTTAGACTGATATGCCTAGCGTCAGAAGAGCAGGCGCACTGATAAACTGAAGTCGGGTTGGTCATCTGAGGGATCTTATTTGTCAGGTTATTTATGAACAGTAATGGTGGCCTAGAAAAAGTTATTGTCAACCTGGAGAACCGAAAACTCGTTCCGTTGGCTGTAATATCCTTCTTTTGAGAAATGAGCGGAGGTAGATTTGGTACCATAGGCAACAGAGTAAGTCAACATCTGGCCACCTGGTTTCTAGAGCGTCTTTTAGAATTATCCACAGGAGGTAAAACAACCTCCCTCGATTACTAGACGTTCGATTTATCTGCATCGTTGAAACTTTAGCCCTTTCAGTCTATTAACTGCAACTTTTATGACTTGTTCCATGATTGGTTATAAGCTTCTTTCTCTTGATCAACTTCGGATGCCCAACTCACTGATTTCATTCAGACTCCACTTAAGGGTCTGCGTTACGTGAGATATCAATTATAGGTCTCCTGAGTGTTTGTTCAGTTCGCGTCTCCAGGAGAAACACTATTTTATGATTTTCATTATTATTGTAGGTGTTTTGAAATAGAACGACAGGAATAAAGATGAGCAAAAACTTCTACAACTTTATTTCTACCTTTTATCTGATATATCAGATTTAGAAGGATTGTTAGGGCCTCCACGGGTCAGCCACAGTAAGCTCATTTTTACTAATTTGTTAACCTGCACGTGAGGTTTAGTTCTTACAGTTAATAGCAGTGCTTATGATGAATTTCACATACACAATTGATTACAGTATCTGGAATGAACTTTCCAGTGATGTCAGTGTAAACTAGTTTTTAATATTTCGACTTCTGTCGAGTTTTGGTTTGCAGACATATGATTGGTTGTGAGTATGATCGCAAGCTGATATCATTTTTACTTTTTTCACCAAGCACTGTGGTGGAGAACTTAATGCTTCAGAAGGATATAATCATTGTTTACGATCGTGTTCTATCGTTTTCACTGGGCTCTGCGAGCGCTTATAAGCTTTCATTTCCCTCTGTACATAATCTCCTGCATATCACCTTCATCCTCATGTCTTCCTCATAGGTTTTCACTCGCGTCTGTCATCTAAAGTTATTCGCTGAATGTCCAATCTATTAGTCTTTAAAGTATTCCGTTTATTATTATTTTGAATTCTAACTTAGTTCTACAAATTTCCTTTTTGGCCAACTGTGTGACATTCAGTATCGGGTGAAACGGGTGTCTATTGATGAACGTCAGTTGTGGGTGGATGTTTGGTGCCTTTTGACTCAGAGTTATTGTTCCCGGTCCCCATTAGCCAATAGTTCGTCCATGAATAGGGGGAGTATTTAGAGACCATTCGTGCAAAATTGTTGAATTATATATGTCAATTCACAGGTGTGCCTGTTATCTAAACTTGTCAAGGTGGGTAAATACTGATGTTCGGTTTTAGACCCACAGGTTAATCAAGCTGTACGATGTCGTTAAATAAGTCTATGGATCTAAGGCTGTATACAGTTCTGCAGAAACAAGTTAACTGATAAGTACGCAATAAAGTGGTCAAAAGCGAGATTCCATTCTTCACATAAGATTCGATCTACCATTTTCTCTAGAATCTGATTTTCAAGCATCTTAGCTGAACTGGTGTTTTCAGACACTTGAAAAGACGTTTATTCACAATTTTTGCCTCAGTATTTCCTGTGAGCTCCAGTTTGTTGACTTTTAGTTTAGGAACAGTTGAAGCTTACATTAGACTAGAAGTTTCTCCTATATTTCTTTCTCGAGTTTGCCCACGGGCTAAAAACTACCAGAAAGTAATGGAAATAGCTGTTTAGGCCCCACTTTTTGCCTTGTCATCACTTCGTACCCATAAGCTATCAAATCCAGGAGGTTCTGGTCACAAGTCGACCTCATGCATTATTCAATCATTGCAGTTCAACTCACTTAATCAACAAATCGTGATTTCAGCACCACTACCACTCGCCAATGTCATCGACGAGTATTCGAATACACTCCTAAAAAAGAGATCCCGTTAGTCATGCCATTCTACTGGAAATCCAGGAAACCCCGCCCTGTAGCCTGTTGCCAAAGATTTTCATGAGTTGTTTTGTAGGGAGATGACAACGGATCTGTGCCATGCTACCACTGATTGATATCCATTCTTAATAAGGAGCCGCTCTCTTGAAGTTAATAAATTATCTGTTTCATATTCGTCTTCACTTTATTGACCAATGAATCTAGTAGTCAAGTAGCCTAATAATGAATGAAACATTAGGGTCCGTAATTGGCTCCACAGTGAATTTTACTGAAAAGTGTGTTGCGTTGAGAAGTTTTTCTAGGTTATATTGACTTTTGAAAGGTATTTTCTGCAGTCTAAGTGAACTTGTAACACATTTGAGGACTTTATTTTCAGTGTTTGACGTTAGCCAGCCAAAATGCGTCACTTACTTTTAGTTCAATATTGCTATGGTTCATGACAGTAAGCCACACTGGAAGTAGAAAACGTCTCCAGCATTCTTTTTCCTCTAGATGAATTTGTCAAGAAGCACTGATGCTAATATAAGCAGATTTGTTCATTATAAGCTGTCATAGAATGTACAGCTGCCAGATTTATTGGCAAAAGGAACCCGAATTTATCGCATTTGGCGTCCATGTTGTTCTCATAACACAGAGTAAAAGTCCCATTGGTGACCCAAATGTCACTCCATCACCATCTCTTTGAACTTGAAAACAACATTGACTGTGCATTTCAGTAGTGAAATTTTAGGTTGTGGGTTGAAATAATCACACTCATATTTATATCCATCCCCAATGAATATGCATATAAAGTGAATAGTTTCATTGAAAGGTTTATAAGTGAAGTGAGACATACCATCCCGGACTCATTAGTATCAATTACGAAATCGATCAATGGAAATTAATCTGTAACGCTTTGTTGACAGAGAATATTCCTGACAGGTAGAAAGATATTTACGAGCTGTCTGGCAGTAGCACTTTACGGCTGATTTGTAAAAATTCAAGATTAGACGTAGTGGTATGTTCTCTTTGTTTTCATCTAATGTGATAGATACAATTTTATCCACGTAGTCCTGGCGAATAATCAAGACGATACCAGCAATTTTATCAGGACGGAGTCTTTATTACTTAAGATCTCACATAGTCGATAATGTAGACTTAAATCGTTCATGTGATTTAGTTGACACTAAGAGAAGATCACGTTTCTGATGGACGTTTATATCCAGGTCACACGCATTCGTCGAGATGTCACAGAATTTTGTACCTAAAGACAAATCTTGCGTTTGGATAGGCGTTATTGAAATACGAGAATAGTTGAAAAAGTATTTCTGTGGTGTGGCAGGAAAACGCGAATGTATATGTTAGCTGCTCTAAGACTGTTTGCAAGTTTCACGTTTACATCCTTACAACGTTTTCTGGAAACTGAATCGATTTAGTCCATAAAATTTCTCTGCTTGTATTCTTACATGTTATTTCTACAGGAGATAAGTAAGGAGATAAGTAACTTACCCAACTGGTCACGCAATCGATTAATTTGCATTGCTATAGCTCCGGCCATTGAAATAAAAGTAGACAGAGTTTTGTATGTGGAAAATGTGTGTTTAGCCACTCTCTATTTCATAGCCTTGATCCTCCAATGTCAGAGTACTGTAATACCCACTCACACCATGATCCTACCTAATTTTTGTGTGGTTCTTTTGTTTCGCATACCTGCGTCGGCTGGTTTCAGAACAATTTTCTCTTTGAGCAATTTCTGGTTTTATCTCAGCTGTCGCCTTTATTTGTTTTATTCAATATAATTTTTCTAATGTTGGCTCATCATAATTTTCACCAGCTTGTCGCGTAATTTTTTACTTGTCTACTAAGCGTATTATATCTGCACTAACTATTAAATTTAAACATTTTATTAGTGCAAAAACTAAAATACACTCACTCGTATCAATAGAGAAAATAGTTGTCAGCGCTTGAGGATAGATATATACATATACAAGCGGCGACCATCGTTCATAGACAAAAATCACACTGGTGAATTAAAACAGCCAACAATCAATACGGTTCCAAGGTCATAAGTGAGGGAGAGGGAAATACAACCAGCAATGTGGCATGAACGCAATATTTAAACAAAATTAGGCATATATAACAATATGTCATAGAATGGAATTTCCCATGAATGACAAAAGGAACAAAAGTTTATGTTAAACTATGTCGCTGCTGAAAAATACTAAGTGTTCTTTTCATTTTCCATGCAAAAGATATATTTCGTAAATGTGATGGAGAATGTGAATTGTGCGAAAAATTGGACCAATAAATCATGCTGAAATAAGTGCTTCAGGAGACATTTCAGTCAATTTTGGAGGTAGTGAGTAGTAAAGTGAAATGAGTGACAAAGGAATTTAGATATTTTTGACAGCATCTAAACAATGGGACCTTTGAATTTAAGCAACAAAGTTATTTCAGAATTCCCTGCTCTTGTGTGTACGTACATCTTCACATAGCAAATATCATCCATCTGTTTTTAATTTTTGTTTAAAGGATTGAGAGCTTACATAGAAAAAATGGAAGAAAGTAAGTCTGAACAAACAAACACATATATTTGTCCAGTTTCTATGAAGAATTTCCAAAAAGTTCCTACGCTTTTATCTGGCAAATTATGTTTATGGTTGCATAATCAGCCCTAAATAACACATTCGGCAGATATTTTTCCTCCAACGGAAATCTTGATCACTGAAATATATTTTAAATATTTTTTGTTCCTAATGCTAAGGTCGGAATATTGGTCTTCGACAATGCATCACCTCTTCGATTTATGTTTTGCAAGATTTCTGCGAGGCTTTTCACCTCTCACTTATACATTCATGAATTTCACATCGGTGACCTCATAGAAAAAGTAATCTGTTTTCTAAAGTCTTGCCTGTGAGTACACACTTTGGCTTTATCTGGCAGGTGGAGAATTGACTTTGCTGCAGTCACTTCAAAGGGTATTTAAAACGACTTCTCAACTAAATATTTTTGATGTTACAAAAAGCATCTATAAATCTATCAGACAAGTATATTCGAGAAGCTAATCTACACAGCACTATCTTGGTTCAGTCGTACGTCTGTAGAAGAAGCGTCACAGTAACTGGTCTACTGGAGGCATTTTTTACTGTAATATTGCATACTCTGAAAATAGCTTGCCTGAGAGACTAGTTTGAGAGAAAAACTATGTAACCAGGTGTTCTTATCCAAAATATTTCACGTTAATTTTGGCATTCGTGCATATATTATCAAGTACTGAGAAGTGAATGTTTGCTTTAATTTAGAAAAGAGAATACGTGAAATGCAACTCAGATTAGGTAAGACTTTTTCATATTACGCATCATTAAACAATTACAGCTAGTTACTATGTAGGATACCATATTGATTTTGTACCCGACAGAAGAGTGTTTTTTTATCAGATTGTTTTATAATATGTGAATGCCGTCAATAACATGAGCAAAGCGAGGGTGCTTATCGGGAACGTTAGACAGTCACTGGCGTCTTTCATAGTTTATATCAATGACTCAGTTTCACAGACTATCCAACTATGCCTCAAATGACGTTGATATTCCAGGAAGTTCGTAACACCTACGGTCTGGAAACCTACGACGTTGATATGTTTATATCAGATTCACTGATGATGAGTAACAAATTATGCGAGTGTTTCAACTGATTGTCCGTATTATGGCGATTTAAAGGTTTTTAATAATAATAATAACAGCTTTATTCCAAACAGTATTTGTGGTAGAGTTATGGAATTTTTAGCGTGCATTACAATATATTGCATCTAAATACCTCATACGTTCTATAAGATTTCAAAATCAAAAGGGAACACCCAAAAAATATAAAGAAAAAGAAAACAGCGTGGCGTTTACATTTTAAAAAGTGCACCACAGGATATGAAGTATAAAATTGGTGTATAATAGAAGATAAGAACAACAGTGTAATAGTAACGAGGAAAGGAAAACAAAAACCAATGAGACTATTTGTTAGAGTGCCTCAGTAAGATGATCAGATTTCTCATCACATAACAGCTGTGTTAGATACGGTATTGTGGAGATGTTGTACTTGGTGGTAGTCCTAGCATATAGCCTCCTATAGCTGCTTCTAGTTCCAACAGATGAAATGCAAGGAGACAGCTGCGTATAGAGAGGATGCTCGGGGTTAGACAATATTGTATTCGCTAGTTTCTTACATGACATAATATGTCTATCCACAACAGTGTTAACTAGTTGGTTTAACGATATCCCGCTTGCCCTACTAACGGCTTTAGTGCCTGCCCTTCTCAGCGAAGCAAAGTCTTTCTTAAGTAGTCCAGGAAAGACTAATGGGGAGCGGTAAAGGAGGATGGGTAGAATACAAGAATTTACAAACTGAGAAAGTAAAGATTGCTTTATACCAGACTGCCTAAATTTTCTAATGTAGAACGTTAGGCGAAACATCTTTCTAGTAACTAGCAAGATGTTGGAGAACCAGGAAAGATCGGCGGAAAAACTCAGCCCAAGGTACTTGACACTAGATGTATTTTCAACCTCTGTGCCGTCAATGAGAGTGGGGCCATGTGAGCTAACTAGTTGCTGTAGGTCACATTTACGTCTGAAACTGAAATTGACTACCTGACATTTAGACGGATTAAGCTTAAGTCCGTTTGAAGAGGACCACTGACTAATTTCCGACAGAAAGTTATTTAATTTGGAGCAATCTGACTGAGAGTTGACAGGCATAGAAACAGAGAGGTCATCGGCATACTTAACAAAAGTGGCTACATCAGAATGAGGCAAGTCATGTAAGAAAAACGAAAACAGAAAAGGAGAAAGAACAGCACCTTGAGGAACATCAGCTTAAGTAAGTGAGGTAATGGAGGACTTTCCACTGTAGACGGTTTACTGCTTCCTATCAGAAAAATAGGAATGCAACCACTTATTTGTCCAGCTCTCAGCCTGTGTTGCAGCAAGCTTACTTAGCAAGAGAGACCTGGGAACAGAGTCAAATGCAGATGTGTAATCAAGGAAGCCACAGCGAACGTATTAAGCTCCTTTATCTAAACTAGAGACTATGCTATGGTGGAGGACAACAGCGGCATCTAACGTACACCTACTATGTGTATAAGCAAACTGGTTAGGGTTATTGAAAAGTTTTAAAGAGGGATCAAGATTAAGTAAAATAAGTCTTTCCATAACTTTCAAAAAGGGTGAGGTAATTGCAATGGGTCTAAGCTTAACATTAGGTCCACTTGTTGATTTAGTCACTGGAACAATCTTGATATTTTCCATGATTCAGGTATAATACTTTTGGAAATCGATTCGTTGAAAATGTCAGTTAACGTGGAACACTCCTGATAATGACGTTTACACTAGTTGCAGCCATCAGCTCCCCTCCTTTCTGGCTTAAATGATCTTTATTGCCGTTTCAGCCTTCAATCATCCACTCATTCCTTCAAATAAATAGTATTATCCATAAGTATGTGCGTGATGAGACAGTTCAGAATGTTTTGTACTAATTCACTTGATGATGCAGATAAATAGTCTGTGTTCTTTAATTATTTGTGCAAAACCTACTGAAATTGTATTGCAATTTATTTAAAGTCGTCAGTTAGGCAAATTTCTATCCAAAAGAATGTATCTACGTTTTCTACGTTTCACGTTGGCTTGACTCAACGCGCGCTCCTTGAATACGACGTGCTTTTTCCTCTCCAACCGGAAAATACCAATTCTGTGAATTATCCGTTTGGGAAATCTGATCTTCCGAGCCGGTGAATTTAATTCAACCATTACTTACATAGTAAATCTCTGCGTGGTAAGTCCAGCTGTCTCGAACTACTGCCAAAGCTTCAGGTGCTACTTTTGTAGCAGCATCTTCCTCACTCGTTCAGAGAAACAAGACTTGTTGGTCTACCACGTGATTGCCGTGAAGCCGATCATTCAGAAAGTACTAGGTAAAGTCGAAAACCTTTTCTTTTCCTTGCCTTATACTTTTTCAGTCTTATTCTTGCTCTTTTGGTTAGAAACTGTTGCTCTCTTAGACGTACATAGCATAATTTATAGTGATTGTTAATATGGTTGTTGAAAGCAGCCTTAAAAATGCCACTAGAATGCCGTACTCTGTAGTCACAAGGGCTTCAGCCAAGGAAGGAAAAAATCCAGGGATTTCAACCCCTTCCCGCATACCGATCCTAAAGACTCGTGTAGCTTTAGTCTGCCCTGATACAACGCCTGCATTGCCACAGTCTAGTACTGAAACGGCACAGGCAATACCAGAAGGACAGAATTCTACACCTTCATCAACTGTAGGCCAGTGTGTGAAACACATCAAGCCTAAAAGGAAACGTTCAAGACGTCATAAGACCTCGAAGGCGTCATCAAGGAAAGGGGATGAATGCCAGGCGTGCAGCATCACAGTTTCTAAAACTGATTCAGCGTTTGAATGTAATTTTTGCAAACGATGGGTGCACTGCCGTTGTGACAAAGAAGTACCGAAAGCATACTATGAGTTTATGAGAAATAACCCATGCCCATGGTTTTGGTACGTGTGTCCACTTTGTCGCCCTGGCATAGTCCCACAAAGCGTGTCTGCGGATAGCAGAAATAACACGCTCTTGTGCCCCAACACAGTATCATGCAGCTCCCCCCCTGCTAAAGTCGCACTGCCGAAACTGGTCAAAGACTTAAAGAAGGACACACCAGCCCTACTGACTGGAAATGCCAATTCTCACAAAGTGAAGATTAGCAAGGTTCCATCCACATCAGGGGAAAGCAAAATTACAAAGGCACCACTTGCATCCACTAGCAAGCCTGGCAACACCAAAAAGGCTGTCCAGGTACCGATGAAGCCTAATGTTGCTAATGATGCAAAGGACTGCAAGAAGCCGAAGGCAAAACCCAAGTCTGAGGGTAGTCGGTCTAACTCTCTCATCCTCTTTAACGTACCTGTGAGCACGGATAGCTTGCTCGAACAACGGGCCCTGTTTGATCAGGAACAGTGGTCCAACCTGTGCGGCAAACTAGGTCTGAACATTAGTTCAGCAAAACTGTGCAGACTGTACAGGGGTGTCCACACGCCTCAGGGTAAGTCACCCCCATTACGGGTTACACTGGACTCTGCCGAAGAGGCCGAAAAAGTACTGTTAATGGCTCAGGTACTAGCCCTGGACAGAAGTTCTAACATAAGAGCGCGGCAAGATAGACCATGGGCTGTCAGAAATATGGCCAGGGAGTCACCGGAACTGATGCCTTCCACCTCTATGGTGGTACACGGTGTTCCGGAGCTGGAAACCGGCACTGCTTGTGGAAAACACATGCACGACGTACAGCAATGGAGATGGCTGTCATCTCAGATGGCCCCTGGCGCTTCTGGAGCCATCTCCATTTTCCGACTACCTCGTCCCGCTCATCTAACATTGATTAACTCTCCAAAGCTGCTGTGTGTCACATTCAACTCCCCGGAGCAGTTGTCCATATCACTTCAACGGTGGTATGAGACCGCTAGAGAAAATGACATTCCATGAACTCCGCCGAAAATTTTCGGGATTATATAACGTAAATAGAGCTTTTATTATCTAAAAGTAACAGAGACTACTGGTCAGCCGCTCCTCCCTGTTCGTCGGTGCGCGGACGTCATATCTCTAGGTATCAAATCGGGGAACTTCACATCACGAGTTGAAGGTCAGTAACCATACCGATGTAAGATATCATTTCAATTGGGAAATGTCTGCATTTTTAACAGGTGTTATATGCATGTTAAATTCACAAACTTCAAATTCTCTCCTTTGTAGAAGAGGCTAGAAAAACTTGATTCGGACAACTGTAAGTGAATCATAGGTAGAAATTAATTTGCTCCCTTGAATCACAACAGAGTGTTTTAAATGTCGAGAGTAGGCTAACTCGTTTCAATCGAACACTTTTATATAGGATCATAGTTTGCGCTATTTCATTATGAAGTATATTTTCGTTTAGATGTCACATGAATGATTAAGCTTATGGATGCATTCAACACACGTATCAGTTGAATGAATCCATATTCACTTTGTTGAGAACTTTCAAATAAGACAGAGAAAGGAATACATGTCGATGAGTAGTGTGTAGCGAAGCTTTTCAATCGATTACTGTGTGCCGTTAAATTTGGAATCTATAGTCAAGATTAGTTTACTTGATAGTGAGATTATAAGGAGATCCTCCAGGCTGTCCAAATATTGTATAAATGAAAAAGGAAGAGCTGTACAAAGAACTTATGCGAACTCCTCACAGAACAAGTAAAATTCAAGAAATCTAAATTGTTCCATATTAATCATGTGCTGATCAAATTGTAAATGTACGCATCATCATCATCAACATACTGAGCACAGAATGTCTATCGAATCTCCATATAAACTTCGCAGACACTGAAAGCTTGACTGCAAATTAATTTGTAGGCTACTTCAATTGTATGAAGTTTTCAAAACCTGTGTCAGCCCTATTCAACAGTCTCATGAAAATGTCACGTTTTGAATGACATACAAGGTGAAATTTGCCCACCGCTCTGAAGCGAAGACTGTAGGAAGAGAAGGTTAACTATAATCAACAATGATAAACCGAATTGTGGCGGATGGGATCATGCGACGCACTGCGTGAGGGTAGCGATATGGCGAAAAAACGTTTGATGGACAAGAAAACTACCGAAGACTTAGACTAAGTGGACCAATTAATGTTCCACGTCCCACAAATTCTCAGCCAAGCAGGTGGAAAACAATAAACTGGCAGCATAGAAACGACTTAGAGTGAACGTGGAGAAGACAGATTTGCTGAAATCACCAGGTATCAAGCGATAACCAACGTCGAACATCATCAACAGGAGAAAAAGAAGTCGTGTGTGGCCGAGATCAGAAAAACAAAAACACCGTGTCATTACTTTGAGGTTATTTTAGAAATCCTCTGCACTCAATGCCTGAAATAATAGCTCACTTTTTAAGAGCAAAATCACTTCACGCTTCTGTGTATAAGGTGCTCAGAACTGGCGTTGCGAAAATCACTTTCAGTGTCTTCAAACATTCATGAAAAGTTTCATTCCCTCAATGAAATCTGACTTTTGAGTGGCCGTATGCATCTGGTCCTTGAGTTGAAATGTTATGACGGGAACTATGAAGTAGTAAGCTCTGAGCAAATATTGACGTAATGCGCCGTCTAATCCTTTAAGGTCTGAAACAACAGTCAAAATGCTGAACAGTATATCTGTAAATCTACAATTAGAATGATCTTGAAAATTCAGTGATTCACTGAGGCATAAAATGTATTAAGAGCCAATAGAAATCCAGCAGTCCGAATACAGAGAAAAACATAGGGTCTATACCAATAACTCTCTAAATAGTTATTTTAAGGTTTTTGACAAAATTAGGTAAAACTAGGTGTATATAACAGGAACAAGCATGGAAACAAGCATGAGTTTATCATCCAGAAGTGACATTGAAGAGTTCGTGTGAGGAGAGGATGAGTACTTATGGGTGAACGGTGAGCTAGCCATGTGGGACTGCCGAAAACAGGATCACATGATAATGTCCAGTCGAAGCAATAATTTCACTCCCTCTCCTCATTTATCATAATTTTCCACTATTCCGGGATAGGCACCGTGTCACATCGATTAAAAGTTTCAGCTGTTAGTTCTATTTATTGATCACATTAAGAACGAAAACTATCTTGTTCTTTTCAAGAAACCGATTCATACATCCCCACTGTACAACTGATCTAGACATCCTTGAAACACATACAATCATAGAGCACATTAAAGACCGTAAAACGACAAATGTCCATCGTAAGTTCTCTGTGTTTATGTGGGTAGATTAGTGTAGTTCTATTCAACAACCATTACATCAAATACTCAGAACCACCTCAACACTGCTATCAAGCAACTACATAGACGAAGTGTGTTTCTGAGTGAACCCTAATTGGGATTCAAGAATAACCTCAGAATCAAGTAGAATATTCGAAACAAAGTGGGATGTAAACTATTCAAAAGCAATCGCACGCCAACATCACCCCAGACAGTCCCCTGTCAGCATGAGCCTTATTCACACAAAAGTATCTCCATTGAATCGCACAATCACAATAACAAGTATTATATTAGAGATTAAATAATAAAACGGTAAACCATGTATATCAGGTCGACATATGATGTGTAAAGCTCGGGACAAGGATATACAATCTGGGATGAAAATAAATAAGAGTTACAAAGTTAGGCAAAGCGTCGAAATCAGCCTCTCTTAACATCCTACAATTTTACACTTTATTACTCCGATTTTATTTTACCCAACTGTGGGATGACTACAAGTGAATCAACTTCAGTGGCTAACCTTTATCTATATTATTTTAATTATTATAGCCATTCATTATAGACCTTAATAAATCCCTATGTACTCATAGTCTAATTGATCCTGATCTACTAGTTCAACATAGAGAGTTGACCTGAAACTAACTGGATATTAGGAAAACTGAGATGATTTGTATCTTGGGTGAATGACTTTGTCTTAGTTCTGTTCTTCGATCTGATTGATTGAATTGCGCAGCTTTGTAGTCCTTACAAACAACGTCATCAACTCAGGCTTTTGTATCAAATGAACTCATTTGAATGTTGCGAATACCAATGACTTTTCAAGTTGTGGTGGACAGGATCATTGCATACTCAAACCTGAGCTGAATGTGTTGTCTAGACGGACTATGAA
Source organism: Trichobilharzia regenti (assembly GCA_944472135.2). NCBI lineage: Eukaryota > Metazoa > Platyhelminthes > Trematoda > Strigeidida > Schistosomatidae > Trichobilharzia > Trichobilharzia regenti. Next base: position 66,361,960 of record OX235266.1, on the reverse strand, counting down.
TATTGAGCAATTTATTCATTCATCTCAGAGAACATAAATAAACCAGAATAAATTGGATACATCAGCCGTCAAAGATTGTCTCTGTTTGAAAACTCTACTTAAATGGAGAGAAAAGGGTTATTCGCCGAATATGTACTCACGAAATCTACTCTAGCATATGTTGTCGAAATGATATAACTCATATTCCGAAAAATTTGGTAAAATCACTATGAAATATGAAGAGAGTGAGACTGCATGGAGAAAGTTATGAAGTTGTGTGGATATGACTATACGATATTTATGTAACAAACTGTTCTTTAAACCTCGTGCGGTTATTATTACGCCATCAAATGAACTTATCCACTGTTAAAAGGTGGTTAGACGCAATCAGAATGAAGCTTTGGGTCTAATTTCCGTAATTGTTGACACTCACTGGTCTCAGGGAGTATCTAGAATCTTAAAGGAACTGTCGTCTCTCCTGAGATGCAGTCTGCAATGGACAATGGACTAGACGCATGAGATTAGATACTGACTGGTGTTCAATCAATCTCCTAATTTCGCCATAACACTTCTCTGCATATATGACTTATGGCAATATAATGTGATGAATTCAAACTCCTGTTATGCTTGAGCAAAAACTTCCAGTGTGTTGAGAGCTGGCTGTTGGCCAAAATCGGTGGACGGTAATTTACGTCATTGTTTATGTCCCCAATAATGGTCGTGAGGAAAATGAAAACAAGGGCTTTGCGTTGGCGGATACAGTTAACATAAAGATGATCTGATATTCAAGAAAAAGCCACAAAGAGATGCAATGTTAACTTTCTGTGAGAAACAACCAACCAGAAGACTGTGTCTTTCTGCTAACAATAATCTATAATATGTACATGAAAATCTTTCAATATGTGTTGATTTCCTTAATAAACGATCTGTTGACTGGCCCTTGTCTTCCGTTGTTACACCAGTTGCATCTTGTCATTGAGATAGGGTGTTCTCTTCTGCCCTCAAAATAATGATTTTTTCTGTTGATTCAAGGCTCAAAATTCTTCGAATTTCGATCTCAAGAGTTGCGGGATCCACTTTTGGCACATTTGACTACAGAGAAACACCTACTCGACCATATGTTTCACGTACGTGTGGACTGAAATATAAAGCATCCGCCTTTTTAGTGGAAAATTGAGGGTTCCAGTCCAGTCGTTGCTCATGGAAACTTGAACAAAGTAGTATACAAAAAGCAAGTCTAAAAACTATTTCACTGCTGAATGCCAATCAATCGCAAGCGGAAAATGAAATAATCCCAACTGAGACTAGCTCTATGAATGATTAAAATGGATAATTCTCTTGAGGAATAAATTACTCATCAATGGCTATCCCTCATGCTATACAGATAAACGCGTAAAATACAAAACCAAAGAAAGAATGCCTCATCAATGGTGCGTAAGGAGGGGATCTTCTGTTTCACTTCCTAAACAGGAGAATATTTTGTAAAGTGAGTATTTCAGAAAATGTTGCACAGTTGTTACCTCGTTTCAAGAATTCTTTTGTTTTTCCCTTCATTTCAGAGTGGCGCAGAATAATTAACCTCCACAGAAGATGAAAATTAGTGAAACATTTGTGAATGGCACTTGTGACACACATTGTTTTGTACGTCTTCATAAAAAACTCACAGTTATGACTGCTAGTTCCATCTCTGTACTGGTAAATACTCACTGTTGATTGTTAACATATATTTCTTATATGAATTGAATATAATTCCGCCAAATACAAACTCGTGAATTCCTCCTTCTCTGTGTCTTTGGTTGAATTCTTGTAATTCGGTCATTGCGAAATACGACTACTACTATTACGAATAAATATAACATTTTGGCGTCGCTATAGAATTAAATAATCTTAGAAAGTTTCCTATGAATGTTTCATCGAGTGGAATCGCCGATTATCTTGAATGTTTCGACCAATAGTGCATGTCGAAGAATGCTCGGGATGACAAAATTCCAGCACATTTCATCACTGCTATTGAGCTTAATGCGTACAGCCTAGTGAAAACTCTGTCACTTCCAGATAAACCAGTTTCTGTGTCATATGATAAACTCCGTGAACTTCTAACACATCTCTTCTACATAACAACTTTTGAAACACGACAGAGGGCTCAGTTCAACAAACTTGTTCGTGCTCCCAACCAGAAGATTAGAGACTGTATTCTTCAGATTCAGATACAAGCTTCAAAGTGTAACTTTGGAGATCAGCTGCATACTCAACTACGTGATCGTCTAACTGCTGGAATCAATATTCCTAAGTTAGAGAAAGAGTTAATTCAGATTCCTTCCTGTACCTTGCAAACTACTAAAGGTTTATGTATTACATATGAAGATGTCAACAGTGAATATCAAGCTCCCACTACTTCAGTGTCTGATGCCATGCTGTCCGAAGTTGATAATACAAGTATTCTTAGAAAGAAATTCAGACTGTCGTCCAAGTGTAATGGAATACAGCGAGAGAGCGAAAACATTAAAGTGTGTTTTTCCTGTGGAAAGATTCATCTTCGAAGAACATGCCGTTTTTGGGGTGCTAAGTGTCATAAATGTGATAAAAATAGGCACATCAAGTCTGTTTGCAGAAGTTTAAATACTTACGTTACTCAAAATACTTATAATTCTCCCAAAATGTGGGGTAAAATGAAGTCAGCGTCTCTTTCAACTTGTCACAATACTCAATCTCATCCAACGAAAACCTCCACAACAAGTTCAGCAACTCAAGCGTCAACTGTATCACGTGTTTTCAACAATGCGATAGCCGAGCTACAATGCGAACTGTCGAAAACACGAAAAACGTGAGTGAAATGGAAGTTAGCTGGTTGTCAGAATTCTCAGGAAGCATCTGATGTCCACGACTTATGATGGACATTATTACAGAGGAAATGACTATAGACCATCTGTTAAATCATAGTACAAAAATGGGAAATCGACTAGTGAAGGTGATCAACATCAAAGATAATTCAGTTGAAAAGAGACAAACAAGCTTGTTGAACTGAGCCCTCTCTCGTGTTTCAAAAGTTGTTATGTAGAAGAGATGTGTTAGAAGTTCACGGAGTTTATCATATGACACAGAAACTGGTTTATCTGGAAGTGACAGAGTTTTCACTAGGCTGTACGCATTAAGCTCAATAGCAGTGATGAAATGTGCTGGAATTTTGTCATCCCGAGCATTCTTCGACATGCACTATTGGTCGAAACATTCAAGATAATCGGCGATTCCACTCGATGAAACATTCATAGGAAAGTTTCCAAGATTATTTAATTCTATAGCGACGCCAAAATGTTATATTTATTCGTAATAGTAGTAGTCGTATTTCGCAATGACCGAATTACAAGAATTCAACCAAAGACACAGAGAAGGAGGAATTCACGAGTTTGTATTTGGCGGAATTATATTCAATTCATATAAGAAATATATGTTAACAATCAACAGTGACTATTTAAAAAATACAGATTTAGAAATAATCGATCACCACCTCATTTTCTTACTTCAATATTGCAATGCCGAGCATACAATTACCTATAAAATCCTGCGAAATTATTCAAATCTCCAATTCTCAAAAATCATCTGGTGTCCACGACTTCTGATGTACATTATTACAGAGGGAATGATTGTAGACCTTCTCTTGGTATCATACTACAAAACATGGGAAATCGACTGGTGAAGATATTAGACATCAAATATCATTCACTTCATAACAGACACCTGGACAATGTGACAATAAATGAAATGGGTCGTTCAGATTATAATTTGAATGATTCTGCTGCCAGTCCTGATTTTGTAGATAATTCAGAAATAGGTCCAGATAATACTGATGAAAATGATATCACAGAATCAGTTAGAAGATTGCAGCGAATTACAAGCAAAGCGAGATATCATTAAAAATACGCAAGGTGATATTCGACGTGTGGCGGATGTCGTGATTGACAATTTCTATCTCTGTATTTTTTAAATGCTTACTGTTGATTGGTGATATATTTCTTATATGAACTGAAATATAATTCCGCCAAATACAAGTTCCTAAATTCATCTCTCTCTGTGTTTTGGTTGGATTCTTGTAATTCGGTCATCACGAAATACTAATACTACTATTACAATTAATTACAGGATCGCGTGTGGTTTGGCTGTTTTTTATTTAGCCTTATACACTGATTGGGCGTACTGAAGAGGTTTGCAGAAGTGTTACACCGATTGATGACCTCATTGTCGGGTATGCTGTACACGATGTCGTTCTGTTTAGAAGCAAGTCTTTTGACAGTTAGTCCATAGCGTTCTCTAGTCGCTTAGAATTTTCCGAGTCAGTGTGAGTTGGTTCAGTCCTCAGTTTAGAGAGTTTTGAGAAGGTGAAATGCCCAAGTTCCTGTTTAAGATGTGAGATTAATCTCACATTGTTTCTGGTAACAGGTCAAGTAGATTTAGTTTCGTCCTGAGATCATTAATTTGTAGCTGCATGTAGTTATTGATGCAGACTATGAAAGTAATATGTGCCTTTTCTGACAGGATATGTTCCATCTGTTTTACAGGGGTTAGCATTATGTTGGAGCTGTTTTTATTGGGTGAACAACTAATTAAAGACTGTTCAGAGCGTGATAATGCGTCCCTTTATAAGCGCAAGCTGTTTTCTAAATTACTGGCGTTCCTAAGATCTTTTTTTCGGAGTTCTGGCTCATTTTTATCAGTAAGTATTGTGTGGAACTCGAAGAATGAATATAAGCGAAAACACATACAAACGTGTCATCGAACTTGAAGGAACCGCTTATGTAAGGCTATCAACATTCAGCGTTAGTTCATCCTCCTGAATCCAGCTAGGAAGAAGATTGTTTTTATAATTTCGCCATTTGTAATATTTTTCATGCGCGTTGAAGATTCCGTAGCAGTTTAATTGCTATTGTAGGTTCGATGGCTGCATGTCCGATCCTCCCCTCCCGTCCCCTGCTTGGGATTTTCTATGAAACCAGGGAGTCAGAAAACCATGGAGGTTTTAGAATCAATCATATAGCCATTATTTACTAGGGAATACATTTCAAAAGACGAGCCTCAATCGCATTTTATGTTTAAGTCACATTTATTTTACGCCAACTGAATGTTCCTCCCCTATTGACATTATGGCTGAAATTATCCGTAACGTTCAAGGTCATTGGTGGAGTGAGACGCCCAAAGGTCATTTTCGTCCATGTTATTCGGCCGTGCTGGACTGCAGTTTCGTAGCTGTTCACCGGTGACTCTAAAGAATAGCAGTCCAAAACGAAACAACCCTCGAACGCAAAAATGACCTTGAGCAAGGAATCAGCTGACTGTATCATCTCCGGATGTAATCATGGACGCTTCACACCCTTTGCGGTGCAAATTCACTCCGGATCATGTTTTCGATTACTGTTCGGATAACGGACTGGTCGCTAGGTCGAAACTTTGATGTTGATGTCGATGAGATTGTACTAATAAAAAGGAAATATAACCGCGGAAGATTACGACCAAAGCAGCAGTGGATATTAGGTATCTATGACACAATAATAATAATTTATTTTCATATAAACATAAATTTACATGAAAATGCATGCCATTTTTACAGGCACGATCAAGGATGATATAATGTCAAATCTTAAATTGTCTACAAGTTAATAATGTTTCAACAGTTTAATATTTGATACATATATACAATTACACTGATTGTCTGAACCAGGCCGTATAGTTATTGAATTGTACAGTTGTCCTCCAGGTTGAGCGGGAAAATCGACTTCGTTTCGTTTTCATCCCGTGGTTGTAGGCATACGATAACCAACCAATATTGAGGTAAGTACAACGTTTACAAGGAATTGGAAGCTGTTTTAGAAAAATTAAAGTGCTGAGGTGAAACACTAAAGTGTAATAGATTAAGTGAGTGAAATATATCATTAATAAACACATTTATATAGAAAACAGAATGGGGAAGTAATTAATTCTTAGGCCGACAACGTTCATTTGCAATGTATAATGCTACCAATGTAGTTCGTACTATCATGATGTCCACTTTTGGCTTTAATACAATTATTTTCAAGCCAGTTGTTTTTATTTCATGCCTTTTTGTCTATTTGGTGCACAACCGTACACTCCAGAGAATAGGAATAGAATAAGTCGAATCAAATTCATAAAGAGCTATAAAATGTTAGGTTTAATGGAATATAATGAGAATCAAGTAAAGACGTTATTAGAAAATAAGTGAGACAAGATATTGTGAAGTGGTATTTAAAGATCTGACAATGGATAGCAAGTTAATTTATAAGATGCCCCATAAATCTGTGCAGATCCCGCGTGGTTGCATCTCAACAATAGGCTGAGCGAATGGTATATATTTAAAGGTAGAAGCATTATCTGTCAAGGCGTTCATTATTATCTTTTTCAAGATAAAGATCTAAGCCCTCATAAAAATCAGAAATATCTCGAGCCTTTAATTTGTATATTGCTGTTCCTGCAGAATGGGGCGATTCACCCTAGTGACCACCACCATATCTACTGATCAGCTAGCGCCACCCTCCCTCCTTTTTGATGTTAGGCTCTGAGAATATGATTATTATGGCTACCGCAAATATATTGCTTGGTACCAGACATCTTCGTACCCCATATTCCATCTCCCTAGCTTTCTTAATGAGTGCTTCCAATAGGTCTCCGCGTACATCTTTACGAACATATTATATATGTGTGCATGCATCCTGATGAACAGATTACTTCATAAGAAGTTAAAACCTTAAAGAGTGAAACGAATAGGTGTTGTGAATGGTGGAGCAAGATTTAGCAGAATACTATAGTTAAGGTTCAATTTAGGTAGTATGGACTGAAGGTTAGGTCGGTTGGCAGGACTTAGTGTACTTATATATAGTGAACATCTTACATTGCGAAGTAACTTGTCTAGACATATTATGAAAAGATATTAACACAGAACCAACAAAATTTTGGCATTTTTTAACAATATTGCAGTGTGTGTATACTGAAGAATGGTGGTTAGTCTACAGGGAGCTGTAGAGTAAATCAAACCATATATGACAAGAGTATAATCAATAATAGTGTTCGTATATCAAATATTACACTAGGTTCAATAATTGAGTGTTATAAGGGAAACAAGCGTGGTAAAGCAAGAGAACATTTGATGCATAAATATTTTAAGTATTTTAATATCCATCTAATTTAAGAGTTGAACATGCATGATTAATAAGTATTATTATATTAGCATATACATATGTAAAACGTTAAAAGGTGTGGATGCTATTACAATTATTTCCAGTGTTACATTTACCAACACAACTTAGTGAAAATTATAGAGAATAGAAATCAGTAAATTAGTTAACGTTCGCTGCGTGAGTATTAGAGTCGAGATATACGTATGTGACTATACTGAAGACTGGACTGGCCTTCAATTTCCGTTCTACCAACAGTTGTGGGCTTTTAGACGAGCTAGGATGGACATGTTAAAGTGTCTTTCTAGGCTCCGTTTGAACCCATCAGGGTTTTCACAACATCTTATTTCAGGTGGTAGTTGGTTCCAAAGAGTGCAATATTTAATGGTGAAAAAGTTTGCCCTAGTGCATTTTCTGTGGGTAGCCACCTCGACAAGGTAGTCGTGGTTTCGCAGCTGATATGATTTAATATATTCCCACGTTATGGATGCGTTACTGTAGCAACGTTTCCTAATGACTTCGAAGAGTAGAAATAGGTTGCACTTCACTCTCCTTAACCACAGAGGCTCTAATTTCAGACGTACACACCTGTCAACATATTCCACTTGTTGGTCGAACCCTATTATGCGTTTCGTGAGGAATCTCTGGACACTTTCGATTTTTTTTCTGTCTACAGACCTGAGGTTACTAAATAGGAGAGCACAATATTCAAGTTTGGGACGGATACATGTCCTATATATAGCTAATCTTGCTTCTTGGGTGTAGAAGGTACGCAGTACAAAGCCAGTAAGTCGTTTACAGTCAGATACAACCTTGTTTGCATGATCGGAAAAGGATAAATCTGAGTATGTTATCCCGAGATCTGTGACTGTGTTCACATATATAGGCACATTATCGGTTTCCAGCGTCCAAGGTGGGTTATACCGCACTTGTCTGGGTTGAAAGTCAGTTGCCACTTTTCGCTCCAATCGCCTAGATCATTTAAGTCTTGTTGGATCTTGCTTTCGACGCTCATATCACCGTACCCATAATCATATACTATCTTGAGATCATCTGCAAAAAGGTATGGCTTGCCATACTTGATTACAGAGACTATGTCATTTATAAATAATAGGAATAGAATAAGGCCAAGAACACTACCTTGTATTACACCACTGGTTATCGGCTTTGAGGAAGACAGCTGGTGGTTGATTTTGACTAATTGCTGTCTTTCTGTGAGAAAAGAACTTATCCATTTGAGAAGATTTCCGGTTATTCCGTAGGATTAGAGTTTTGTTAGGAGTCTGATACGTGGGACTTTATCGAAGGCCTTGCTAACGTCAAGAAACAATGTTGTTACCGAACGCCCATTATCAATGCTTTGTGTGATGTAGTCAAAATAATCTAAGTGGCAAGTAATGCACGACCTTCTACTTAAGAAACCGTATTGGGATGGGGATAGTAGGTCATTTGACAGCATGTACTGAATGATTTGTGTCTTAACTATCTTTTCCATTACACGTGAAACTACAGACGTGATGTTGATGGGGCGGTAGTTGTTGATATCAGCTATAGGCCCGTATTTATGGATAGGTACAATATAAGACTTCTTCCAGCAGTTAGGGTATGTCCCATCGCTTAATGAAATTGAGTATAACTTGAGTAAGAGTAAACTCATGTCATTACCACCTTTTTTCAGCAGAACGGAAGATATACCGTCTGGGCCAGTAGTGTTACTAAGCTTAAGATTTGCGACAGCTTTATCGATCTCATGTGTGGTGAAAATTATGTCACTTAAACATTCGTCTGTTTTACGTGGGAAATCCACGACTTCATCGTTCTCTAAGGTGTATAATCTGGCGAAGTGCTTGCTAAACAGTTCACATATCGCCTCATTATTTTCGTAAGCAATGCCGTCTAAGTATATTATTTTCGGATAGGGTGTTTTGGAGTTCATCAGCCTACTTTTAAAAAGTTTGGCTATTTCTCCTGAGTTATGCGGTGCATGAATGGCCTGCATTTCTTTGTTTCTGAGGCCTATATTTCTCAACTCTTCAATTCTACTGAGAAGGGACGTTATGGCAATTAATGACGATAAGTCATGATATCTGTAGTATTTTATTGAGTGCTTACGTAGACTTCTTCTAAACGATGTCGGAATATAATCACTTTGGGGGAATCTGAAGTTAAGAATCTTCTCGGGTGCAATGACGTCATGAATTGAGTTAATATTCTGATAGAAGTTGTTAAGAATTGCATCTAAGGACTGGTTCGAAAAGTACGAGTCCCAATCAGAACATCTAATTAGGTGCTGATACAAGTCCCAGTCAGCATGTGTGTACAATCTCATAGGTATCTGGCCAGCTTCATCTCTGCGTTTTGTTTCAGGAAAGATGTCAATGGTCACTACCTGGAAATTCATGTCCAACATGTACGGTAGATGGCGTTATGTTGTTCGTGAAAATAAGGTCTAGGATATTTGCGGATCTAGTGGGTGAATTTATGTGTTGTGTCCACCCTCCTGTGACGATGGAATTTATGAGATTATCGTACCTTTGGGGTCCTCGGAGTGAAGACCATGATACTTCTGGCAAGTTGAAATCGCCTCCGATAATTTTATAACTGAAAGGAAGATTGGCTGTAACATTAAAGATATTGCTAAGCATATTATCATATTCCCTGCTGGATGAAGGGGGCCGGTACATACAACCCACAAGTATAGTTTTACTTCTGACAACTTTTATTTCGACCCAGATCGAGTCATTGAGTTGTGACAGAATTGGGTTACTAAACTGGGTTGCACACATGGATTGTTCACAGTAAATTAGTGTTCCACCCCCACGACCTGTCCGTCTGTCCCCGTGAAAAAGGTTGTATTTATCAATCCTTAGGCTGTCATTGGAGATTTCACTTGTGCACCAGGCTTCGGTGATCATAATCAATGACGGTCTGCATATAGAAGCTATTGTACTTAGTGCTAAATGTTTGCTTAGAACTGATCTCGTATTTACTAGGATAATAGATAAACACTGGCTATGTGGTTTCAGTGAGCGGACAACATCTTGGTAAAATAATCCGTGAGTATCCTCTATATACATGTTATCAGACTCATTTACCAATATCTTTGGATCGTAGGAAGACTTCAGGTAGATTTTTGAGGTGGTAGTCAGGGATGGGCTTACGTTTGGATATGGTATGCAGTGAGAGACACCTGTGTGATAATCAGATATTAATATTTTAGAGATATTAGTATCCGCGTTTGGTGTCGACACTGTGTCAGCTATCTCCCGGGAAATATGCCTTGCCCTAGCTGTAGACTGTTCGCTATGCCAGCAAGGAGGTATAAAGAGGCGATTCCTAATCACAGTGCAGCTGTATATTATTATTACATCCTTTCATTCCTAGAGGTACATAGGGCTTCAGTTGCGCACCTCCATTGTCTTCTGTTTTCTGCCAACGTATTCACCTTGCTCCAGGGCTGCCCACATGCTTTCATCTCGTTCTCGCATGACCTCCTCCAAGTCACCCTTGCACCCACGACCAACTCGCCGCTTCCCCTTCGGGTTCCACTCGAGGGCTAGTCTAGTGATGTCACTTGATGGTTTCCTCAGGGTATGGCCAATCCATCTCCATTTCTTCCTGCCTATTTATTGCACAATCGGTTCCTCGTTGGCTCGCTCCCAGAGGTCTTTGTTGCTGATCTTTTCGGACCGGCCATCTGATCTTGAATATTGAGCGAAGACAACTGTTGATGGAGGTCTGAAGTTTGTTTGAGATTCTCCTTATGACTCGCCAAGTCTCTGATCCGTATAGAAGCACTGATTTTACATTGGAGTTGAAAATCCGGATCTTATTTTTGATGCTGAGTGCTGTTGACGTCCACGCTCAGTTCAACAAACTTGTTTGTCTCTTTTGAACTGAATTATCTTTGATGTTTATTACCTTCATTAGTCGATTTCTATTTTTGTATTATGATTTAACAGATGGTTATAGTCATTTTCTCTGTAATAATGTCCATTATAAGTCGTGGACATCAGATGCTTCCTGAGAATTCTGACAACCAGCCAACTTCCATTTCACTCACGTTTTTCGTGTTTTCGACAGTTCGCATTGTAGCTCGGCTATCGCATTGTTGAAAACACGTGATACAGTTGACGCTTGAGTTGCTGAACTTGTTGTGGAGGTTTTCGTTGGATGAGATTGAGTATTGTGACAAGTTGAAAGAGACGCTGACTTCATTTTACCCCACATTTTGGGAGAATTATAAGTATTTTGAGTAACGTAAGTATTTAAACTTCTGCAAACAGACTTGATGTGCCTATTTTTATCACATTTATGACACTTAGCACCCCAAAAACGGCATGTTCTTCGAAGATGAATCTTTCCACAGGAAAAACACACTTTAATGTTTTCGCTCTCTCGCTGTATTCCATTACACTTGGACGACAGTCTGAATTTCTTTCTAAGAATACTTGTATTATCAACTTCGGACAGCATGGCATCAGACACTGAAGTAGTGGGAGCTTGATATTCACTGTTGACATCTTCATATGTAAACATAAACCTTTAGTAGTTTGCAAGGTACAGGAAGGAATCTGAATTAACTCTTTCTCTAACTTAGGAATATTGATTCCAGCAGTTAGACGATCACGTAGTTGAGTATGCAGCTGATCTCCAAAGTTACACTTTGAAGCTTGTATCTGAATCTGAAGAATACAGTCTCTAATCTTCTGGTTGGGAGCACGAACAAGTTTGTTGAACTGAGCCCTCTCTCGTGTTTCAAAAGTTGTTATGTAGAAGAGATGTGTTAGAAGTTCACGGAGTTTATCATATGACACAGAAACTGGTTTATCTGGAAGTGACAGAGTTTTCACTAGGCTGTACGCATTAAGCTCAATAGCAGTGATGAAATGTGCTGGAATTTTGTCATCCCGAACATTCTTCGACATGCACTATTGGTCGAAACATTCAAGATAATCGGCGATTCCACTCGATGAAACATTCATAGGAAAGTTTCCAAGATTATTTAATTCTATAGCGACGCCAAAATGTTATATTGATTCGTAATAGTAGTAGTCGTATTTCGCAATGACCGAATTACAAGAATTCAGCCAAAGACACAGAGAAGGAGGAATTCACGAGTTTGTATTTGGCGGAATTATATTCAATTCATATAGGAAATATATGTAAACAATCAACATTGAGTATTTAGGAATACAGAATTAGAAATAATCGGTCACAAATACAAGTTTGTGAATATGGTTGAAGTTGGATGGATCAATTCATGGTTGTTTGCTGAAAACCAACTTCTTCAATATTCGCGCAGTCATCAATACCACAGTCATCGTCTCATCGGTCGCTGTTCAGAAAGAAGTCAGCAGAAAACCGTCAGAATTAATATTGCGATTTATTATTGTATTGTTTGTTCACAGACTTTAGTTTTAAGGTTGGTTATATTTCGGTGCTAGAATAGAGAATCCTCGAGTCACCGATTGGTGTTTTGGTTTTTTCGTCCGTTATTACTAAGCGTTTCTGAGAAACTTCAAGGATCAGCGTGAGCCTGAGTGCAGCAAGAGCTGGGCATTAACGGTTTACGAGAGGTGGCTGACAGTTTCTGACGGTACAGCGTCAGTTTTTAAACGGTTTTGGACAGTTGGCACGTTTTTGGATAGTCAGCGTTCACCTTTCCTGGTGCCGGTCATGTCCTCTTTGAACAAGCAATATCTGGAACTTCTTTGGTATTTGGTCAATTTCAACAATGCCTGGGTCAAAGAAGGGACAGAGCGTCTTGGATGCAAACAGGAAAGTAAGTCATGGTGACTTGTCTGTTAATTGTAACGATGTGTCTGATGATAAGCATGACATGGTTGATGTTACTGTTTCGCCGTCCAGGGATAATGGGAACATCAAACTCCCTAAATTTGAACCACGGTGTTTTGATGGAAACCCGGCTGATTATTTACAATTTGTAAAGGAGTTTGAGATCATGCTGAGTAGTCTTCTATTAAGTGATGAGTTGAAGTTGATGTATTTGATGAGGTATTGCACTGGAGATGCTTCAAGAGCTATACAGTGCTGTGAGTTTATGGAGCCAAAAGAGGGCTACTATGAGGCTATGAGCATACTACGTCAAAGGTTTGGAAGACCTTCGATGATTGTAGAGAAATTACTGGAGGCTGTTAAGGGTATGGCAGTCAATTACAGGATGACTCCAAGGCACTTACTGAGTTTTGGATAATCTGATGACTTATAAGAATACGTTGATTTCGATGAATTGCGTGAGTGACCTCAACTCGAGTTCAGTCCCAGAGGTAATGGCGAGACGCCTACCTACTCGACTGCAAAGGAAGTGGGTGAAAATAAGCTCTCGTATGGAAGATGAGGGTTTCGAGCCAAGGTTTTATGATATTCTGAGATTGGTGATGGACAGTGTCAACTAGGCGATGGGCGAATTCGCCAGCATTTTGCATTCTAAAGTAGAACATAAGGAACCAGTTAATATAAGGAAAGCATTTGTGGTTAAATTTCAAGACACAACGAGAAAGGATGTGTGTATTGTTTTCCATAGCATGTATCAATTGAGTGATTGTAATCTCTTTATCGCTATGTCACGCGTAGAAAGGTTAAAATTGGCAAAGCAGAAGCGGCTGTGTTTCAATTGTTTAAATATTGGACATACAAAGCGGAATTGTAGGGCAACAAACAAAGGAAGTAGTGGTTTAACGGATATGCACCCACTTCTGAGGACGGCAAACGAACCTGGGAATTCGGTTAACTGCAATAGTATCTCTAGACCCCTTGATATCCCACAAGTTTTCTTACGGGTATTACCAGTTAAAGTGAAAGGACCGAAATCTTCAGTAGAGACTTATGCATTATTGGATAATTGTTCAGATGTTACATTGATAGATGCTGAACTGGCTGGTTGCTTGGGTATTAAAGGCCAAAGCAACCCTTGGCTGTAAATACTTTCAATTCTGCGAAAACAGTAGTATGTGAACGAGTGTCATTTCAGTTAGAATCCTTGGCTACTGGGGAAACCGTGGAAGTAGATACTGCTTACACTACCTCCAGTATGAAACTTGGCGAAGCTATAGTACCTAGTCGTGAAATGGTTGTCGGTAAGCCATACCTGTGTGACATACCTCTTCCAACACTGCAAGATGGAAGAGTGAGAGTACTCATTGGATGTAGTGTGCCAGAAGCTCACAAGGTATTAGAAGAGAGATTCAGAGGTAGAGATGATCTGTTCGCGACGTAAACACCACTGGGATGGACAGTGAGAGGACCTATACCCATAGTCCGCATATCATCATTAGTTGCAAACGATGGGGACAAACTAGAAACTATGATTAAAAATATGTATGACAAGGATTTTTGTGACTGTGGTGTCCCAGGGAAGGGTCGCTCTGTAGAAGACTTAAAAGCAGTTAAAGTAGCCGAGGACTCTTGTAAATACGAAAACGGGCGTTTCAGCGTTGGTCTACCATGGAGATTCAAAGATAGACAGTTGGTTTGTAATAGGAAAGTTGCTCTTAAGAGACTAGTGGGTTTACAGAAGAAATTTCTGTCAGATGCAGAACTCTGGGCCAAATATTAGGATGTCGTTGATAAACATATAATGAAGGGTTACGTTGAAAGACTAGTTGATCAGAATGAGCCAGGGAAGTGGTATTTGCCCCATCATCCCGTCTTTAACCCGAGGAAGCCAGGTAAACTCCGTGTGGTGTTTGATTGTTCCGCGAAACATGAAGGAGTCTCTTTAAATGATAATCTGTATAGTGGCCCAGATTGCGTGAGCTCATTAGTGGGACTGCTGTTGAGATTCAGAAAGTTTACAGTTGCTGTCGCGGCGGATATTGAGGAAATGTTCCTACAGGTGAAGGTGCCAGAGGGCGACAGAGATCACTTGAGGTTTTTGTGGTTTGATGACGGTCTTTGTGGTAAGGTGTCACAATATAGGATGACGGTCCATCCATTTGGTGCCACGTCCTCCCCGTTTTGTGCTAATTTTGCTCTACGAAAGGCAGTGTCCACATTTGGTTCTAATGATTTGCTGGATGTCATAGATTGTTGCTTCTAACTGGATGATTGTTTAGCCCCCTTCGATGATGATAAGTCTGCAGTTAGATTTGCAACAAGCATTACTGAAGTGTTAGCTAAGGCCGGCTTTCGTCTAACTAAGTGGGTCTCGAACAGCCTAGACGTTTTGAAGCATATAGTTCCAGAAGACAGAGCACCTACTGTACGAGATTTGCCTGTTGATACTATACCAGTTGAACGCACATTAGGCATGCGATGGGATGTGAACTCTGATACCTTTGGGTTTAGTGTTGGTGATATTGATAAGTCAGTTACTCGGAGAGGTGTGCTCTCTGTGTTGTCGTCCGTGTTTGACCCAATTGGATTAGTAGCACCTTATCTACTTCCGGCTAGGAGGTTATTTCAAGAGACATCCAGGAAAGGGTAACAGTGGGATGAACCATTAAGTGAGAGGCAGAGAGAAGAGTGGAAGGGGTGGGTTAACAGTTTAAGAATGCTGAATCTACATTCCGTCTCACGTCCACTTAAGCCGTCGAGAAATCATGATAAAATTGACTTCCATGCTTTTTCTGATGCCTCTGAGGTTGGATTTGGCGCAGCCGTATACATTAGAACCGCCTTAAGTATGATATAGATGTTAGCCTTGTGATGGGAAAATCTAGAGTTGCGCCTCTAAAGACGGTTTCGATTCCGAGATTAGAACTTACTGCAGCCTTACTAGCTGCGCAGTTATTCACAACGGTGTGTAAAGAGTTGGATTATCCCAAGTATCCCGTAACGTCTTGGACTGACTTGATGTCTGTGATATATTATATACGCAACGAGTCAGCAAGATATGCATGTTTTGTAGCTAACAGAGTATCTCAAATTCGTGAACTAACAACTGTTGAGCAGTGGAGGTACGTACCGTCTGGAAAAAATCCATCTGATCTAGCCTCACGAGGAGTTATTGATATGAATGCGGTTAAAAATAAGTGGTGGAAAGGTCCAGAGTTCTTGCTAAGGGCTGGTAGTATGTGGCCTCGTAAAGACGATAAACCACCGGTAAACCAGCATGTCTTGGAGTTGAAGACAAATGTCAGTTTAACAACTACTCAAGAAAGACATTCAGGTTTACATCCACTCTTTAAATATTATTCGTCTTGGTACAAATTACTGAAAGCTGTTGCGTGGTTGACACGATATGTTACGTATTTAAAGGTCATGCATCTTGCGGGATACGAAAATATGAATGTGTGGCCTTCGAGAGTCGAAGATATTGGAAATGCAGAGTTAGCGATTTTGAGGGCTGCTCAGTGGGAAGCGTGGGATGAGATTGCCAAGGAGGATAGTCCCGATTTCGCAGATTTCAAAGTGCGGTTAGATAGATTATCTCCGATAGTTTCCGGAGGGATCGCTAGAGTCGGTGGACGTCTACAAATGTTAGAATCGTCATAAGAGACCCATCATCTGGCTTTATTACCTTGCTACCATCCAGTCACTGATCTCATCACAAGACACTACCATGTTCTTGAAGGTCATTTGGTTACATCGCAAGTACTAGCAAGAATTCGATGTAAGTTCTGGATAGTGAAAGGAGGTACCACTGTCCGTAAATTAATTGATAAGTGCATGAAATGTAAGCTCCGAAATGCTCGTCCAGCACAGCAGATGATGGTACCACTCCCAGCGTGGCAAGCTTCTGAAGGAAATTATCCATTCGAGTACGTCGGAGTGGATTTTTTCGGACCTTTTGTGTAAAGAGATGCAGAACCCTATGTAAAAGATATGGCTGTTTATTCACCTGTTTGAAAATGAGAGCTGTGCATATTGAGATGGTTCATACGTTAACTACTGATTCATTCGTGCTAGCATTACATAGATTTATAAACCGCCGGGGTGTACCGAAGATGATGTTCAGCGACAGAGGAACTAATTTTGTTGGCTGTCACGCCGAGCTTAAGGAGTATTTCGAAGGTCCCCAAAAGAGAGTTCATGAAGAGTTACTGAAAAAGAACATCGGGTGGCACTTCAATCCACCACATGCCAGCCATAGAGGTGGGCTATGGGAGAGACTTATAGGAATAATCAAGCGTATTTTAAGCTCCATAATTAAAAACCAGAGTTTGAATGACGGAACGCTAGAGACTTTTTTGTGAAGCTGAACGAATATTAAATGACTGGCCGTTATCACCTGTTAGGGACGACGTCAAGGATTTTGATGTGTTAACCCCAAACAAATTATTGTTATTGAGAGGCAACCCTGGCATAGAGGACTCAAGCGGGGAAGGAATACCTACGATTAAAAGATGGATGACTTCTGAAGTGACCTTGGCGGCCTGCTTTAATCTTGGGCTACCAGTTACCTTAAACATTACAAATCATATTGCATCTAATTTCTCATTTCTAATTGATATTTTAATCAATAAATCTTATTCAAATATGACCTCTAATCGGATTATTTATTCTCGTGAATATCTAATATCTCTAAAACCTACTGATCTGCAACTCCATAAAAAGGACAAGAAAAAGCATCATTCCGGCTGGCAGAGAGCATTAAAAAATACCCCTATTCAATTCATGACTGTTCCCGCAATTATGAGTACCAATTGTCGCTCCCTGCCGGCTAAAATTAACTGTCTTCAATCGCTGGTGTCTTCCATTATATATCATAATACTGGGATCATATCACTTCAAGAAACATGGCTTCATGATCTATATGATGACAATCTAGTGTATCTAAATAATTTCAAACTATTCAGACAAGATCGGTGTAGTTCCAGGAAGAAACGCGGTGGCGGTGTTGCCATCTTCATCAATTCACAATGGTGTACGTCTAATAATGTATGTTTCAAATTCTCTAGTGATAATATTGACTGTCTCACCGTTAAGTGTCGACCTAGACATTTGTCTAAATACAACTACATTTACATCTCGAACATGTATATTGCTCCTGGATGCAACTCCACAGAATTATCTTTATTTGCGGATGAATTTACTTCCCTTGCTGCCACCTCCTTCGGAAATTCCTTGTCTATAGTTACTGGTGATTTTAATTCTAGTGACCACAGCTTCCTAATTTCACTGGGACACGATAATATTGTCAACTTCCCGACCAGAATGGACAACACTCTTGACCTTGTTTTTACAAACGATGCAGGAATATTTGAAGCTCGAAAAAGAGCCTCACTACTAAATTCAGATCACTGTATCATAAGAATATTGCCCAAAGTATATGGAAAGCAGCACAAAAGGGTCTTCTCATACCTTGGAAAGAAAACACAACACAGATGTTATTCCCATGACAACATACTGAACCTAAGGTCCATGTTAAAAGACACAAACCGGGATCTATTTACTGAACAAGCTCTTGATAACACAATTGCCAACATAACACATTATCTTAATTTCTGTCTTGATGTTTGTTGTCCAAAAGAAACAATCTTCTTAAAACTCGATCGCTTCTCCTCTTCTCAACTCAAAAAGCTCCGCCGTGAAAAAGAAAGGTTCTTCAAAATGAAAAACAAATCTGGTGTTAAGAGAATGAACACTTTGATTAAGCTTGAATTACAAAGATTGAATGCTCTCTATAACCAGAAGTTTCTTTCATGTAAATCCCCATCAAATATGTGGAAGTTATTAAAGGAAATCACAGGTGGTAAGCAAATGTTGAATGATATTTCTGTAGATGTTAACATGCTAAATGAATCCTTCATATGTATCCCAGCAAATGTTATGATACCTAACTCAAATAGTGTAAACAATGACTGCTTCTCATGCTTAAACACATACGATGTCCTCAAGTGTCTTCAATCTGTAAGAGTTCTACTACGGCTTAGAGTGGACCTATACTCTAAACACCCTTACAAACTTCTTCACCTTTTTGCGACCTGCTAAGCTTAGCAGTACACTACTCGACGCGCAAATACTGACGAACTGTATCGTTGTAAAAAGACTTGATGTGGCAAGAGTACCTGGGAGAATTATATTTTATTCAACGAAATATAAATTTCAATAAATAAAGAAGTCGTACAACTTATCTGCAGACGTTGCTGGAGGTAGGCTCGGAGAGTGTGCAGAAAGAGAGCACAACAAGAGAGCGAACCAATGAAATTACGGAAGACTCACAAGTCAAAAGGTAAAACGTGGATCACAGTGGGTGAGTCAGTTTAAACAAAAGTTCAAAGGTACAATGTGCACTACAGGTTATCCCCCCCTAGAAGGTTGGTGGGAAGCCAGCAAGCTTCGATATACAACAGTAGGATGGCTTGGCACAATAGCAATGGGTGAATGAGAAGGTTTGAAAATAGCAATAGTAAAAAAAAAGAAATTTTACCGAAAGGAAAGAAAGCAAAAGAAAAGAGAAAACAAATTAAGGTAAGTTGGAAGTGGTATGTACATGATTAGTGAAGTAAGACGGAATATGATAAGAAATGACGCTGGTGCCTTGTGTGGTTGTAAGCTTCTGCGGTCGGATGTTGTTTTTTTTTAATTTTTTTCTTTTTCTTTTTTGTCTTTCATATTTTTATTAATCTTTTTATTTTTTTTATTGTATCGATTCATTCTTTTTTTTAATTCCGCAATATTACAAGCTTACTTATGTGGAGGTTTGATGGTAAACCTCTGGCGCCGAGGCTGTCGTAGCAAGAAGGTGACTCATTATGTCTAACTTTCATATTAGACCAATGCTCCCTTCCTCCGCTTCAACAGAACCTAGCAGTCATGTTAAAGGCAATCATTATACCAGCGTATGATAAAGAGCAGGGTAAAAAAAACAACAGAAGAAAATGGGAAAGAAGGTTAAGATTTCAAAATCGGTGTAAAGGTACTACAAAAGCTTGTGCGAAATCAATGCGAGGAAAAGTGGCGCAACTTGGAAGTAGTACGTTAGAATGAGATAAAACAAAGGAAGTTTCTACCCTGTGAGAACTTATAAAATTACAGAGAAGTTAGTACATAACCCATAGCTATGAGTAGTTATCATTACCAAAATTACTTTGTTCATGTTGCTAAGTGCATAACTAAGATGATGCATAATGTTTATAAGTACGGTTCACAAAATAAATGAATTGCAGGAGGGCATAAACCCGAAGGAATATAGTACAGGCTGTGAAAATGAATTGAGCGGATTACTATGTACAGCATAGAAGTGAAGCATTTATGCGCAAAAAAATATGTATATCTGTCCATTTAACTATACAATGGAAGTTTTTTTTGTTTTTTTTTCTAACTAATCTTTTTTTTATTTAAAAAAATTTTTTTGTTTATTTATTATTATTTCACATTTTTTTTACTTTTTTGTATTTTCTTTTTTTTATAAAAATTTTTTTTAATAATAATTAATTTTTTTTTGGAAGAAAATGGGCAGTGAAAGGTAATATACTGTTCATAATTCCTCTTTTGGTGTGGGTTACAAGATGACATGGGAAGCCAACTGATCTAGCGAGTAGATTGAGATGAAAAATTAGGGGTAAAAACAAACTGATGCTGGTCCTCTGTAACGAGAGATAAAGATTAAAAGGATTAGTGAGGGTTAAAACGACTACTCCCAGAAGCGGGACCAAATAGATTAAATATAGCAGAGTTGAATAAGAAATTGTGACAAGGAATAAAAAATCACTAGTAGCCTTACCTATGGATTAGTTCAGTGAAAGAATTCTACGAACCTCTTGGGCCAGTGAACACGTCGACCAGCACGTGTGACCGGGGTCTTACTGGTGACGGTAGGAGAATCATCATTCACCACCGGAGGTGAGGTAATTGAGTCTGGACAAGGACTAGGTTCAGTGGGGCTATTTGATTGAGCCGATGGGGAGGGTGAAGGTTCTTCAGTGTATGCCGCTTTAAGCCTGTCTATGCTGACAGTGTCTGGGCGGCCGCATCGGTCAATAACGAAAAATTTATCTTTACGACTAAGGACCTTAAAAGGCCCGTCATACGGTGGTTGTAATGGCTTTCGTATGGCGTCGTGACGCACGAAAACGTGTGTACAGTCATCAAGTCGCCGATCAACCTGAACCTTTCGGTTCTGAGTGCGTGTGGAAACTGGTCGGAGTCGCTGCATAAAACTTTTAAGTTGCTGAGCGTAACGGGTGGTATCCGGGAAACTTGGCTCGAAAGTTTCGGGAGCGATTAGCTCGCCTGGTAAACGCATGGTGGTACCGTACACCAATTTAGCTGGCGAGCACTGCAGATCCCCCTTAAGCGTAGCCCGGATGCTAAGTAGGACCAGTGGTAGCGAATCTGTCCACTTACTGTTGTCCACTGCCATCAACGCAGCTTTGAGTTGACGGTGGAAACGTTCTACTAGGCCATTTGCCGCGGGATGATACGCGGTTGCGCGAATGCGTTTGCATCCCAGCATCTCTAACAATTCTTTGAAGCTTGTGGATTCAAACTGTTGTCCGCGGTCGGTAGTGACAGTTGCGGGACATCCAAAATGGGCAACCCAGCCATCCATGAAGGCACGACAGACGGTTTGAGCCGTTACATCTGGTATCGGAATGGCTTCCGGCCAACATGTGAAACGATCCACACATGTGAGTAAATACGAGCAGCCGTTAGACGGGGGCAGAGGCCCTACTATATCCAGGTGGATATGATGGAACCGAGCGTCTGGGGTCGCAAACGTCCCCAACGGCGTGATGTTATGCTTGGTGACTTTAGCACGTTGGCATTGCACACAAGCACGTGTCCATTGACGCACATCACGGTTCATACCGGGCCACGCAAATCTCGCAGAAATCAACTTGTCCGTTGCTCGTATGCCAGGATGGGAGAGGTTGTGGAGTGACTCAAACACAGTTCGGCGTAAAGACGTGGGAACAATCGGTCGAGGAGTACCAGTTGACATATCGCAAAGTATAGTTGCCTCACTGTTTAGCAAGGGGACGCGTTCTATCTTCAGTGAGGTTTTATTTGACAGGTGTTCTAAGTTCAAATCGTTCAGTTGGAGTTCGGCCATTTTATGAAGATCGATGGTTGGTGGTACGGACGTAGCACATACGCGAGACAAAGCGTCTGCTACCGCGTTATCCGATCCAGAAACGTGCTGGATATCAGAAGTGAACTGGGAAATATAGTCTAAATGGCGTGATTCTCGCGGTGAATACCGGTCTGAAGTAGTGTGGAGGGCGTACGTCAATGGCTTATGGTCGGTAAATACCGTAAATTGCCGGCCTTCCACGAAGTGACGAAAATGCTTGACAGCAGCGTAGACAGCGAGAAGTTCCCTACCGAATGTGCTGTATCGAGATTCGCATGCGGTAAGTTTACGTGAAAAGAAAGCAATCGGTAGCCATACATTAGCCATACGCTGTTGAAGGACGGCTCCGATCGCAGTATTAGAGGCATCTACGGAGATGCTGATTGGAAGTTGAACATCTAGATGGACCAACATTGTGGCGTCAGCAATAGCTTTCTTGATAGCTGCAAAAGCTGTCGAGGCTTCCTTAGTGAACACCAAAGACTTGCATTTCCCTTTAAGCATGTCAGTCAAGGGGGTCACGATATGAGCACACTGTGGGATAAAGCGACGGTAGTAACTAACCATCCCGAGAAAAGTGCGTAGTGCCTTGGGAGAAGTGGGTAGAGGGAAGTTTCGAATAGCTTCTACCCGGTCAGGTAACGGATAAATTCCATCTTTGTCTATCCTATGTCCCACAAAATTTCAGGGAAGTGACTCCAATCTGACACTTCGGCAAGTTGAGTGTGAGGGAGTGTGTCACAAGTCTTTGGAAAACTGTCTGCAAATGAAGTTGATGAGTGGCTTCATCTGGACTAGCTACGAAGATTCTGATCGGACGTTACAATCTCTCCCCATAACGTGGATATATTTTTGTCGATTTCTGGAATATTGTAGTGGATATTATACCACTGCTCAACTATAACTTATATTGGCTGCTACTCTAGCTTCCAATTCTGCAGATATATCACCGCCAGTTATCAAGTTTGGATCCACTCTTTCGCAGGGCTCATCCTCCTTATTGTAACTTTAGAACAACGTCACAGAAAAGAAAACTGTAGAGAAGTTCATCATTTTTTGGTTTACATACCAGGATCAATTTACAGGATAATTGGTTTCTATATACTCTGTATCTTACTTTTTAGTACTTTGTAAATTTATTGTTTATTTATAAGCAATAAAATTCCATACGGTATCCATAGTAGTACTTAATCTGTATATCCACTCGATATACTATTTTTCCATATACCCGTTTTCGATTTAGCTCGGCTTTAACTTTAAACCATATTGATTAGTTTTCAGCAATGGCACAACGTAATAAACGAGTACTTTCCATACGTAAGAATAGTTTGGGTCACTCAGCTAAGAAGATACGTACATCACTGTGCGTTCCGCGTAGCCTCAACAATGTCCCCGAAGTCATTGTTCCCGACTTGTTGTCAGAGGTATATGCAACTGCTGAACAAAATAAGTTGGACCTTATATCTCTAGGAAACTCTGTGAAGGAATTAAATGAGAATATAAACACCATTAAGCCACTACTGCTTCTTTGTAACCCAACTCATGATGCTAATCCGGAAAGTCTGCTGAAATCTGAGCGTATGTTAGACTTTATAGCCAGTGAAGTTACTAAACGAATCATGTCCTCGTACAACGTTCTCGCTTACAATCTGCCTGATCGGACGCCTCTGGACAAAATCAAAGTGACATGTCTCCAAGCGTGTGGCATGCCATCAGCGAATTGCCACCTAATCAGACTCAGGAAAAAATCAGGAAAGTATACTTGCCCTGTGCTGTTTAAATTCAGTAGTCCTAATGATGCTAGGAAATTTCAGTCGTCAAATAAGTTAATTAGTTCATCCACACCTTATGGTAATATTAAACTTGCCCATGACCTAACGCCATGTCAAAGACGTAGCCGCGCAAGTGTACCAAGTGTCGCAAAAACTTACGTAACAGCAGAATGTCCTATAGAAGACTCTGTCGCCTTAAACTTGAGTAAACCTAATGGTACAGACATACATGAAATACTCTTAAATAATAAAAATTTACCTAGTAAACTCAACGATGAAGCAACTACGGTCATAGACTTAGATGCATCTTCAGAGTTATGCTCGCTAGCCACATCACCATCAGCCGCTAATACCACTACCAACGTTAAGCAAAAGACTAAGCTCGAGCATGTAGCATTAAGCATATCCTCCCCGAGCAGCACTCAGATTAGTGAGCATACAAAACGAAGTAAAATAACCCTGCCATCCAGAATACCTGTACTCAAACACATCACTGATAGGTTTCTCAGCAGCGAACCAGATAACATTAACTTAAGCGACCCCAATCATACCACTAAACCAGGGAAGCAGAATAAGCCCTCATACCGCCATAAATCTAACGTCAATGAAAAGAGAGGTAACCCGCCGATTCATCCAACATCAAACAAGTCTTCGTCCGATAGACACAACAGACGCTATATGTCTGGGCACCCTAAAAATAAGTCGAAGCCCGACGGGCAGGCATACACCTACCCCGACACAACTTTCCAATCTATGGCTACTATAGACAAAAGTTTGATCCAGGGACCTCTACAACAAGGAACAAGTGCGCTAGGCATGTTTCCTAAAGGTGGCCTTTTGACTCACCACATCCCCGAAAACCATCGCATACAGACCACCCAAGACCGTCAATGGACTAATATTTACGAAAATAACTTAAACACACAAAATATTAGTCATAACTGCGATACACGTAACTCTACCCCAGCATACTATCCACAAGGAATACCTACCTCCCCCCCATCCAATCTAAATTTTCTCAGCCAACACGAAATTTCAGCCTCAATATTGACGCAAATAGCACACATACTGTCAAGCCACTTATCACCGGATGGGAGGGCGATGCATTGGAGGCACGGTATTATGAACACCTCACACCCGCCGGGGTAACAAACGATGGCACATCTCTCTGTGCTGATACTGGTGTAGGGCACTTTTCCAGCACTGCTAGTAAGTGGCCACCATCTGAGTTAGCACCCATCAAACAATCTGTTCTAGACGCCATAAACCTTGGAGAGAATATTTTTAAAGATATATGCGATTTCACCGTCACCCCTAACTCTCTCTCATTCTGTCTTATCAATGCTCGCTCCTTACTCAACAAAATGTTCGACTTCACGACATTATCCCTAATTTGCAATCCGTCTCTCATAATGATTACTGAGACATGGTGCACTCCTCAGATTTGCGATAAAGATATTTCTATTGATAACTATTATGTATTCAGAGGCGACAGAAACTATGGTAGAGGAGGAGGATGTGCTATGTATATCAGGTCTGATATTAAGGCCACACAGTGCTTCTACCCAGAGCTCATCACAGATAACGATTCAGTGTGGGCTATTCTAAGACTGTCTCACTCCAGTTCCTATCTTATAGGTTGCATCTATCACCCCCCGTGCTCAACCGTTGAAGGTAATATGAAGCTTGCTAGCACGTTCGCTTACGCCACTTCACTACCTCACACGGCTAAAATTATATGTGGGGACTTTAATATGCCCGATGTAGTCTGGCAACCACTTTCCTCACCAAAACGGTACAATGAATTTATCAACATAATAGAAACAAAAGAATGGCAACAACACGTACAGTATCCTACCAGGCTATCTAAGATTTTAGATCTAGTTTTCACTAATGGTATCATCCCCACTACCCTTCGAGTAGGTAAAGAGTTTCCTGGCAGCGACCACAGAGTAGTATTCGGTACATTTAATATTTGCACTAGCATGAGTTCGACAATAAACGCCAACAAAGTATTACTCAGGGGTTACAGACATGCTCAGTGGGATGAACTGAAACCATACATACGCACCCTAGACTGGGAGCCATACTTTACGTGCAGCTCGGCTATAGAGACAAACAAATTACTCTATGAGAACCTAGGATTTGCACATGACTTCATCGCTCCAGTAAGACTTGTGAAAACGAGGCCTAAACAGCCCGACTTCATCCCCGTAAAGATTCGAAACCGACTGCGTAAGCATGCTAGGCAATTCTACAGATATAATGACTTTTCATCACTCATTACACTCAAGCAAACTTATGATTCATACAAATCTAATCAGTTATCTGAGTCCATCAAACTAGAACGCATCCTCCACTCACGACCTGATAATACAGAGGCATTAGTTAAACTAATTAAGTCACGAATCAACAACAACAGAATAAGTATCCCTAACTTATTACTAGATGGAGAAAAACTACACGAAGACCCGCAGGAGATATGTGAGTTATTCAGCTCCCACTTTTCTAGCTACTATACTATCGAAGAAACAGTAGATAGTCTTGAAGTTCCGACAATACCAAATCACTTTTTGGGTAATATAACATTCACCCAACAAAAGATTTCCTCCGCTATAGCATCCCTCCGGACATCATATAACGCTGGGCCCGATGGAATTCCATCTATCTTGTTGAAAAGAGGTGGTGAGGATATACCCATTATCCTACTAAAGTTTTTCATTCTGTCCTTAAATAATGGCAGTTACCCAGAATGCTGGAAACTGTCGTTTATAACCCCTAGGCACAAACAAGGACCAACTTCTAACATCGAAAACTACCGACCGATTAATATCACGTCAGTAGTTTCCAGGGTTATGGAAAAGGTTATAGGGCAAGATATTGCTTCATACCTCCACCTTCACAAAGTGTTTACTCCAGCACAACACGGCTTCTTGAAAAATCGATCATGCTCCACCTGCCTACTTGACTACTTTGATGATGTTACCGCTAAGCGTGATCATGGTTTGTATGTCACAACTCTCTTCTTTGACTTCAAAAAAGCCTTTGATAAAGTCCCACACAAGAGACTAATCCTTAAGCTAAAGTCGTACGGGTTCCAAGACCCCTTGTTATCCTGGCTCATTTCTTTCTTGGAAGATCGTTCCCAAGTTGTGAAATTTGCAAATAATTACTCGTCACCCAGACCTATAAGAAGTGGAGTGATTCAGGGTAGTGTACTAGGTCCACTGCTTTTCGTAATCTACATTAACGACATCTGCAGCGTAATCAAGCATGGTACCCCATACCTCTTTGCTGACGACTTAAAGATTGTATACAGCTTCCCCCATTCTACACTAAACGAAGGATTCACACATATTCAAGATGATCTGGATAGGTTACATAACTGGAGCAATGACTGGCAACTGCCATTCAATTCTGATAAATGTGGTGTCCTATATTTCAATAACTCCCATCCGAATTTCAGGTTACACCTAGGTAACTCTTTTCTCCAAACCCTCAGTTCCATAAAAGACCTGGGAGTTACCTACTCACAAAACTTAACATTCAGTCAGTACGCAAAAGCACTTGTTTCTAAATGCCGAAGACTCACAGGCTTGTTACATCGAAAAATGTACACAAATGAGGCTAAAGTCCTTTTATACAAAGTCATGGTTCGTCCAGTACTTGAATACTGCACAATTGTCTTCGGTTTCATGCATGGGTATGACAGGGTTCGTATTGAAAATATTCAGCGAAGTTTTACTCGACGCCTATTATACAAACATGAAGGACTGACTTACGCTGATAGGTGCAAAATGTATGGACTTCAGCCACTTTGGTTAAGGCGCCTGAAACTCAACCTTACATTCCTCTTTCGCCTTTTACACGGCTACACCAAAAGCAGTAATCCAATAGCTTTCAATAATTTACCCATATATACTCTTAGGAATCATGAAAATACTCTATCCATAAGCCGGTTCCGGACAAAACTGCGATCACGTTTCTTTAAAATACAGTACAGTGCATTATGGAACGAACTTCCACTTACTGTACGTAGTTGCCGATCTCCTACTGAATTCCAGCGTCTACTTAACGAGTTCCTATCAACAAAAGAGCTTCGGTCTACTTATCCATACTTTATCCATATGGGCCGCTCAACTAGCTTTAGTACTACAGACCCCAGTGCAATACCCCCAATTTGAGGAAACTCATTTGCCCCGGCAACCGTACCTCATCTATAACGTGATAAAACCAACCTAATCTCTCCCACATGCCTTTACCTAAGGTCCGGTTATTCAGCTTACTAGAGATCCTATCGATATTTCTTCAATCGGGTTTATAAACTCATTAGACTCTCCTGGATGTATAATCCCAAATTAGTTGTGATAGTTCTCCCATAATATAAGCAAACTGGTACTTTGTAATGTCTAAAGCATGCCATATGAAAAGTGGCCAGGAATACCTAGCAATAACAAACTCAACCAACCAACCATTTTCCCCAAGTTCATTCAACCTACCCTTATCCCTAATCGTACCACTACTCACTACACTCTACTCAGTAGAATATGACTTAATTTGCTCCGGTGCTCAAAACTCTTCTACCCTTTACTTTTTAAAAAAGACGTTTTAACTACTAACTGCACAGTAGCCATTTAACTAACTCACTGGTTTCCTCTTCACTGTAATCTTCAATAAGTTCGTCAGTATAATTATTTCCGAAAACCATTACATTAGCAACCATATCTTTTAATATTTTACGAATATACTTATATTATTAGCATAATACACTGCACTATTTTTGAGTTGAATTGATTATCTTCAGTCAACAGTTACCCATTCTCATATAATTTTCTAAAATTCATAATGTTAAAGCTATGTAGTATTTCTGTTAATATCTTTTATAATATGTTTAGACACGTTACTTTGCAATGTCAGATGTCTACTATATACAAGACTGTCATGATAATTTAGTACACTAAGTCCTGCCAACCGACCTTACCTTCAGTTCATACTACCTACATTGATCCCTAACTATATTGTTCTGCTGAATCTTGCTTCACTATTCACAAAACCTATTCTTTTTATTCTTTAAGGTTTTAACTTCTTGTAAAGTAATCCGTTCATTAGGACGCATGCATACATATATAATGTTCATAAAGATGTATGTGGAGACCTATTGGAAGCACTCATTAAGAAAGCTAGGGAGATGGAATATGGGGTACGAACATGTCTGGTACCAAGCAGTATATTTGCGGTAGCCATAATAATCATATTCTCAGAGCTTAACATCAAAAAAGGAGGGAGGGTGGCGTTAGCTGATCAGTAGATATGGTGGGGGTCACTAAGGTGAATCGCCCCATTCTGCAGGAACAGCAATATACAAATTAAAGGCTCGAGATATTTCTGATTTTTATGAGGGCTTAGATCTTTATCTTGAAAAAGATAATAATGAACGCCTTGACAGATCATGCTTCTACCTTTAAATATATACCATTCGCTCAGCCTATTGTTGAGATGCGACCATGTGGGATCTGCACAGATTTATGGGGCATCTTATAAATCAACTTGCTGTCCATTGTCGGATCTTTAAATACCACTTCACAATGTCTTATCTCATTCATTTTCTAATAACGTCTTTACTTAATCCTCATTGTATCCCATTAAACCTAACATTTTATAGCTCTTTATGAATTTGATTCGACTTATTCTATTCCTATTCTCTGTGAGGTACGGTTGTGCACCAAATGCACAAAAAGCATAAAATAAAAAAACAGACATAAGGAAAAAATGTATTAAAACCAAAAGTGGACATCATGATACTACCAGATATACGCGTAGCATTATACATTGCAAATGAACGTTGTCAGCCTAGGGAGTTTTCTATATTAATGCATTTATTAGTGATACTTGCACTTACCCATTTCATTACACTTTATTGATTCACCTTAGCACTTTTACTTTTCTAAAAACAGCTTTCAATCCGTTGTAAACGTTGTACTTACCTCAATATTGGTTGGTTATCGTATGCCGACAACCACGGGATGAAAACGAAACGAAGTCGATTTTCCCGCTCAACCTGGAGGACAATTGTACAATTCAATAACTATACAGCCTAGTTCAGACAATGTGTATTTATATATATATCAAATATTTAACTGTTGAAACATTATTAACTTGTAGACAATCTACGATTTGATATTATATCATACTTGATCGTGCCTGTAAAAATGGCATGCATTTTCATGTAAATTTATATGTTTATATGAGAATATATATTATTATTATTATTAAGATATCGTCCAGATAGGCGAAGGCGAAATCAAGCCCGCGCAAAACGTCATGTATAAAACGCTGGAAGGTTTGTACAGCGTTCCGTAAGCCAAAAGGCATTCGAAGAAATTCGAACAGGCCAAACGGTGTAATCACAGCAGTCTTAGGTATATCTTCGGGGTCAACGGGAATCTGGTAGTAAGCCCGTGTAAGGTCCAGTTTGCTGAATACTCGAGCTCCCTTGAGTGAGGCGGTTAAATCGTGTATGTGTGGGACAGGGTAGCGATCGGGAACAGTTTGTGCGTTTAGTCTGCGGTAGTCGCCACAAGGACGCCAATCTAAACCGTTGTTCTTAGGTACCAGGTGCAACGGTGAGGACCACGGGCTGCTGGATGGCCTAATAATCCCCATTTCCAGCATATGCTCAAACTCCGCTTTGACAACCTTTAGTTTTTCTGGGGATAGTCGCCTCGGCTTTGCGAAAACTGGCGGGCCAGTAGTGACAATATGGTGTTTGACGTTGGAAGTCGCACATGGCAGGCCGCTGCTAGGTTTGAACAAATCTGAAAAAGACTGCAGTATATGCGAATAAGGACCAGTGCTAGTGGGTGTGGCATATACCGGGCTGAGGGCTGGGCCTTGTGTGACGATACCGCTGACGGAGAGGTTTGTGACAGGATCTTTTAACTTATGATTACCTGTATCTACCAGTAATTGGTAGTGCTGCAATAGATCCATGCCAATTATACCTGTGGTAACGTCTGCCACCAGGAAGACCCAACGAAGTGAACGACGCAAACCGATGTTAAGATCTATAAAGCGCCTGCCGAACGTAGCAATTGGCGAACCGTTTGCGGCTCGTAGTTGAAGAGACATTGGCCGCCTGCGCTCCTCTGCTGTGGGTGGGATTACACTGACCTCTGCTCCGGTATCAATTAGGAAGCGTATCCCAGTGTTACGGTGGGTAACATAGAAGAGGCGACATGAGAGTGGTTCGCCAGCGACGTTAGTCGCCAGTACGTGCTGGCTTGCTAGTTTCCCGACTGTTGAACATCGAAGGTGCACGGGCGAGTGCACTTTTGGGCTTTTGCTCCGTAACGTCGATGATACCAGCACACTCCAGGCTGGTTACTTCGGGACTGTCGGCGCTTGCTGCTAGCACGTGGCAAGGGTCTACTACTACGCGAACTCGAGGGACTGCGTCCACGACTCCTGGAGTTCATCTCCTGTCGTATACTACAGATCTCCTCGTATGGCTTGGCTATATGGGCCACCGCGTCAAAGCTTGATGACCCCTTATCAGACGAATCTTTAGTCTGAGCGGGAGCAGCAGTTACTGTTGCGGAAATGCCAATTTTGGGATTGATGGCCTCTATGGCTCTATCAGCTGCCTCGGCTATCTCCTGTAAGGGGTACTTGTAGATCGGTGCTAAGATACCCTGGACTGCCTGAGGTAATCTTTGAAGCCAAAGTTGTTTGAGAAAAACCTCGTCAATTTTAAAGTCCGCCACCAGCTGCTTCATCTGCCTCAACATTTGTGAGGGCTTGCGGTCACCTAACTGAACATCGCGGAAAAGTTCCTGCACTTTCTGTTGGTCAGTAAGTGCGACTCGTTGAATTAACGCCTGTTTGAGCCGCTCGTACCGATCCGGAGACGGATCTGCGAGAACGTCAGCCACCTCGTCTATGACACTTTCGGGTAGGCTCACAATCACGTGGTTTACTTTGGTCTCTTGTGAGTGTATGTGTCTAATGGCAAACTGAGCCTCTATATGATTAAACCATGCAGCTGGACGATGTGTCCAGAAGGCGGGGAGTTGCAGCGTTATAGCCATCTCTGACGCAGAACTGTTGTCAGCCATCTTGCACACAGGGCACAATATTAACAAGGTGATAAAAAAACCAATATAAGTACAAAGAAAACAAATCGAATCTTTATAACCGTGCGTGAAAGGAAAAAAAATAACAAAATAAACGGTACGTAAAAAGAATCGTTAACACGTTAAGCTACTATAGCGGAAAACGGTGAAAACGGGCTCACCACTTGTAAGAGTTCTACTACGGCTTAGAGTGGACCTATACTCGAAACACCCTTACAAACTTCTTCACCTTTTTGCGACCTGCTAAGCTTCGCAGTACACTACTCGACGCGCAAATACTGACGAACTGTATCGTTGTAAAAAGACTTGATGTGGCAAGAGTACCTGGGAGAATTATATTTTATTCAACGAAATATAAAATTCAATAAATAAAGAAGTCGTACAACTTATCTGCAGACGATGCTGGAGGTAGGCTCGGAGAGTGTGCAGAAAGAGAGCACAACAAGAGAGCGAACCAATGAAAGTACGGAAGACTCACAAGTCAAAAGGTAAAACGTGGATCACAGTGGGTGAGTCAGTTTAAACAAAAGTTCAAAGGTACAATGTGCACTACAGGTTATCCCCCCTTAGAAGGTTGGTGGGAAGCCAGCAAGCTTCGATATACAACAGTAGGATGGCTTGGCACAATAGCAATGGGTGAATGAGAAGGTTTGAAAATAGCAATAGTAAAAAAAAGAAATTTTACCGAAAGGAAAGAAAGCAAAAGAAAAGAGAAAACAAATTAAGGTAAGTTGGAAGTGGTATGTACATGATTAGTGAAGTAAGACGGAATATGATAAGAAATGACGCTGGTGCCTTGTGTGGTTGTAAGCTTCTGCGGTCGGATGTTGTTTTGTTTGAATTTTTTTCTTTTTCTTTTTTGTCTTTCATATTTTTATTAATCTTTTTATTTTTTTTATTGTATCGATTCATTCTTTTTTTTAATTCCGCACTATTACAAGCTTACTTATGTGGAGGTTTGATGGTAAACCTCTGGCGCCGAGGCTGTCGTAGCAAGAAGGTGACTCATTATGTCTAACTTTCATATTAGACCAATGCTCCCTTCCTCCGCTTCAACAGAACCTAGCAGTCATGTTAAAGGCAATCATTATACCAGCGTATGATAAAGAGCAGGGTAAAAAAAACAACAGAAGAAAATGGGAAAGAAGGTTAAGA
The DNA here is from genome assembly GCA_944472135.2 of Trichobilharzia regenti. Taxonomy (NCBI): domain Eukaryota; kingdom Metazoa; phylum Platyhelminthes; class Trematoda; order Strigeidida; family Schistosomatidae; genus Trichobilharzia; species Trichobilharzia regenti. The sequence goes on along the minus strand of OX235266.1, from coordinate 66,328,758 downwards.
TTTCAAAATCGGTGTAAAGGTACTACAAAAGCTTGTGCGAAATCAATGCGAGGAAAAGTGGTGCAACTTGGAAGTAGTACGTTAGAATGAGATAAAACAAAGGAAGTTTCTACCCTGTGAGAACTTATAAAATTACAGAGAAGTTAGTACATAACCCATAGCTATGAGTAGTTATCATTACCAAAATTACTTTGTTCATGTTGCTAAGTGCATAACTAAGATGATGCATAATGTTTATAAGTACGGTTCACAAAATAAATGAATTGCAGGAGGGCATAAACCCGAAGGAATATAGTACAGGCTGTGAAAATGAATTGAGCGGATTACTATGTACAGCATAGAAGTGAAGCATTTATGCGCAAAAAAAATATGTATATCTGTCCATTTAACTATACAATGGAAGTTTTTTTTGTTTTTTTTCTACTAATCTTTTTTTTATTTAAAAAATTTTTTTTGTTTATTTATTATTATTTCACATTTTTTTTACTTTTTTGTATTTTCTTTTTTTTATAAAAATTTTTTTTAATAATAATTAATTTTTTTTTGGAAGAAAATGGGCAGTGAAAGGTAATATACTGTTCATAATTCCTCTTTTGGTGTGGGTTACAAGATGACATGGGAAGCCAACTGATCTAGCGAGTAGATTGAGATGAAAAATTAGGGGTAAAAAACAATTGATGCTGGTCCTCTGTAACGAGAGATAAAGATTAAAAGGATTAGTGAGGGTTAAAACGACTACTCCCAGAAGCGGGACCAAATAGATTAAATATAGCAGAGTTGAATAAGAAATTGTGACAAGGAATAAAAAATCACTAGTAGCCTTACCTATGGATTAGTTCAGTGAAAGAATTCTACGAACCTCTTGGGCCAGTGAACACGTCGACCAGCACGTGTGACCGGGGTCTTACTGGTGACGGTAGGAGAATCATCATTCCCCACTGGAGGTGAGGTAATTGAGTCTGGACAAGGACTAGGTTCAGTGGGGCTATTTGATTGAGCCGATGGGGAGGGTGAAGGTTCTTCAGTGTATGCCGCTTTAAGCCTGTCTATGCTGACAGTGTCTGGGCGGCCGCATCGGTCAATAACGAAAAATTTATCTTTACGACTAAGGACCTTAAAAGGCCCGTCATACGGTGGTTGTAATGGCTTTCGTATGGCGTCGTGACGCACGAAAACGTGTGTACAGTCATCAAGTCGCCGATCAACCTGAACCTTTCGGTTCTGAGTGCGTGTGGAAACTGGTCGGAGTCGCTGCATAAAACTTTTAAGTTGCTGAGCGTAACGGGTGGTATCCGGGAAACTTGGCTCGAAAGTTTCGGGAGCGATTAGCTCGCCTGGTAAACGCATGGTGGTACCGTACACCAATTTAGCTGGCGAGCACTGCAGATCCCCCTTAAGCGTAGCCCGGATGCTAAGTAGGACCAGTGGTAGCGAATCTGTCCACTTACTGTTGTCCACTGCCATCAACGCAGCTTTGAGTTGACGGTGGAAACGTTCTACTAGGCCATTTGCCGTGGGATGATACGCGGTTGCGCGAATGCGTTTGCATCCCAGCATCTCTAACAATTCTTTGAAGCTTGTGGATTCAAACTGTTGTCCGCGGTCGGTAGTGACAGTTGCGGGACATCCAAAATGGGCAACCCAGCCATCCATGAAGGCACGACAGACGGTTTGAGCCGGTACATCTGGTATCGGAATGGCTTCCGGCCAACGTGTGAAACGATCCACACATGTGAGTAAATACGAGCAGCCGTTAGACGGGGGCAGAGGCCCTACTATATCCAGGTGGATATGATGGAACCGAGCGTCTGGGGTCGCAAACGTCCCCAACGGCGTGATGTTATGCTTGGTGACTTTAGCACGTTGGCATTGCACACAAGCACGTGGTCATTGACGCACATCACGGTTCATACCGGGCCACGCAAATCTCGCAGAAATCAACTTGTCCGTTGCTCGTATGCCAGGATGGGAGAGGTTGTGGAGTAACTCAAACACAGTTCGGCGTAAAGACGTGGGAACAATCGGTCGAGGAGTACCAGTTGACATATCGCAAAGTATAGTTGCCTCACTGTTTAGCAAGGGGACGCGTTCTATCTTCAGTGAGGTTTTATTTGACAGGTGTTCTAAGTTCAAATCGTTCAGTTGGAGTTCGACTCCTTCATGTTTCGCGGAACAATCAAACACCACACGGAGTTTACCTGGCTTCCTCGGGTTAAAGACGGGATGATGGGGCAAATACCACTTCCCTGGCTCATTCTGATCAACTAGTCTTTCAACGTAACCCTTCATTATATGTTTATCAACGACATCCTAATATTTGGCCAGAGTTCTGCATCTGACAGAAATTTCTTCTGTAAACCCACTAGTCTCTTAAGAGCAACTTTCCTATTACAAACCAACTGTCTATCTTTGAATCTCCATGGTAGACCAACGCTGAAACGCCCGTTTTCGTATTTACAAGAGTCCTCGGCTACTTTAACTGCTTTTAAGTCTTCTACAGAGCGACCCTTCCCTGGGACACCACAGTCACAAAAATCCTTGTCATACATATTTTTAATCATAGTTTCTAGTTTGTCCCCATCGTTTGCAACTAATGATGATATGCGGACTATGGGTATAGGTCCTCTCACTGTCCATCCCAGTGGTGTTTACGTCGCGAACAGATCATCTCTACCTCTGAATCTCTCTTCTAATACCTTGTGAGCTTCTGGCACACTACATCCAATGAGTACTCTCACTCTTCCATCTTGCAGTGTTGGAAGAGGTATGTCACACAGGTATGGCTTACCGACAACCATTTCACGACTAGGTACTATAGCTTCGCCAAGTTTCATACTGGAGGTAGTGTAAGCAGTATCTACTTCCACGGTTTCCCCAGTAGCCAAGGATTCTAACTGAAATGACACTCGTTCACATACTACTGTTTTCGCAGAATTGAAAGTATTTACAGCCAAGGGTTGCTTTGGCCTTTAATACCCAAGCAACCAGCCAGTTCAGCATCTATCAATGTAACATCTGAACAATTATCCAATAATGCATAAGTCTCTACTGAAGATTTCGGTCCTTTCACTTTAACTGGTAATACCCGTAAGAAAACTTGTGGGATATCAAGGGGTCTAGAGATACTATTGCAGTTAACCGAATTCCCAGGTTCGTTTGCCGTCCTCAGAAGTGGGTGCATATCCGTTAAACCACTACTTCCTTTGTTTGTTGCCCTACAATTCCGCTTTGTATGTCCAATATTTAAACAATTGAAACACAGCCGCTTCTGCTTTGCCAATTTTAACCTTTCTACGCGTGACATAGCGATAAAGAGATTACAATCACTCAATTGATACATGCTATGGAAAACAATACACACATCCTTTCTCGTTGTGTCTTGAAATTTAACCACAAATGCTTTCCTTATATTAACTGGTTCCTTATGTTCTACTTTAGAATGCAAAATGCTGGCGAATTCGCCCATCGCCTAGTTGACACTGTCCATCACCAATCTCAGAATATCATAAAACCTTGGCTCGAAACCCTCATCTTCCATACGAGAGCTTATTTTCACCCACTTCCTTTGCAGTCGAGTAGGTAGGCGTCTCGCCATTACCTCTGGGACTGAACTCGAGTTGAGGTCACTCACGCAATTCATCGAAATCAACGTATTCTTATAAGTCATCAGATTATCCAAAACTCAGTAAGTGCCTTGGAGTCATCCTGTAATTGACTGCCATACCCTTAACAGCCTCCAGTAATTTCTCTACAATCATCGAAGGTCTTCCAAACCTTTGACGTAGTATGCTCATAGCCTCATAGTAGCCCTCTTTTGGCTCCATAAACTCACAGCACTGTATAGCTCTTGAAGCATCTCCAGTGCAATACCTCATCAAATACATCAACTTCAACTCATCACTTAATAGAAGACTACTCAGCATGATCTCAAACTCCTTTACAAATTGTAAATAATCAGCCGGGTTTCCATCAAAACACCGTGGTTCAAATTTAGGGAGTTTGATGTTCCCATTATCCCTGGACGGCGAAACAGTAACATCAACCATGTCATGCTTATCATCAGACACATCGTTACAATTAACAGACAAGTCACCATGACTTACTTTCCTGTTTGCATCCAAGACGCTCTGTCCCTTCTTTGACCCAGGCATTGTTGAAATTGACCAAATACCAAAGAAGTTCCAGATATTGCTTGTTCAAAGAGGACATGACCGGCACCAGGAAAGGTGAACGCTGACTATCCAAAAACGTGCCAACTGTCCAAAACCGTTTAAAAACTGACGCTGTACCGTCAGAAACTGTCAGCCACCTCTCGTAAACCGTTAATGCCCAGCTCTTGCTGCACTCAGGCTCACGCTGATCCTTGAAGTTTCTCAGAAACGCTTAGTAATAACGGACGAAAAAACCAAAACACCAATCGGTGACTCGAGGATTCTCTATTCTAGCACCGAAATATAACCAACCTTAAAACTAAAGTCTGTGAACAAACAATACAATAATAAATCGCAATATTAATTCTGACGGTTTTCTGCTGACTTCTTTCTGAACAGCGACCGATGAGACGATGACTGTGGTATTGATGACTGCGCGAATATTGAAGAAGTTGGTTTTCAGCAAACAACCATGAATTGATCCATCCAACTTCAACCATATTCACAAACTTGTATTTGTGACCGATTATTTCTAATTCTGTATTCCTAAATACTCAATGTTGATTGTTTACATATATTTCCTATATGAATTGAATATAATTCCGCCAAATACAAACTCGTGAATTCCTCCTTCTCTGTGTCTTTGGCTGAATTCTTGTAATTCGGTCATTGCGAAATACGACTACTACTATTACGAATCAATATAACATTTTGGCGTCGCTATAGAATTAAATAATCTTGGAAACTTTCCTATGAATGTTTCATCGAGTGGAATCGCCGATTATCTTGAATGTTTCGACCAATAGTGCATGTCGAAGAATGTTCGGGATGACAAAATTCCAGCACATTTCATCACTGCTATTGAGCTTAATGCGTACAGCCTAGTGAAAACTCTGTCACTTCCAGATAAACCAGTTTCTGTGTCATATGATAAACTCCGTGAACTTCTAACACATCTCTTCTACATAACAACTTTTGAAACACGAGAGAGGGCTCAGTTCAACAAACTTGTTCGTGCTCCCAACCAGAAGATTAGAGACTGTATTCTTCAGATTCAGATACAAGCTTCAAAGTGTAACTTTGGAGATCAGCTGCATACTCAACTACGTGATCGTCTAACTGCTGGAATCAATATTCCTAAGTTAGAGAAAGAGTTAATTCAGATTCCTTCCTGTACCTTGCAAACTACTAAAGGTTTATGTTTACATATGAAGATGTCAACAGTGAATATCAAGCTCCCACTACTTCAGTGTCTGATGCCATGCTGTCCGAAGTTGATAATACAAGTATTCTTAGAAAGAAATTCAGACTGTCGTCCAAGTGTAATGGAATACAGCGAGAGAGCGAAAACATTAAAGTGTGTTTTTCCTGTGGAAAGATTCATCTTCGAAGAACATGCCGTTTTTGGGGTGCTAAGTGTCATAAATGTGATAAAAATAGGCACATCAAGTCTGTTTGCAGAAGTTTAAATACTTACGTTACTCAAAATACTTATAATTCTCCCAAAATGTGGGGTAAAATGAAGTCAGCGTCTCTTTCAACTTGTCACAATACTCAATCTCATCCAACGAAAACCTCCACAACAAGTTCAGCAACTCAAGCGTCAACTGTATCACGTGTTTTCAACAATGCGATAGCCGAGCTACAATGCGAACTGTCGAAAACACGAAAAACGTGAGTGAAATGGAAGTTGGCTGGTTGTCAGAATTCTCAGGAAGCATCTGATGTCCACGACTTATAATGGACATTATTACAGAGAAAATGACTATAAACCATCTGTTAAATCATAATACAAAAATAGAAAATCGACTAATGAAGGTATTAAACATCAAAGATAATTCAGTTCATAACAGACAAACAAGTTTGTTGAACTGAGCGTGGACGTCAACAGCACTCAGCATCAAAAATAAGATCCGGATTTTCAACTCCAATGTAAAATCAGTGCTTCTATACGGATCAGAGACTTGGCGAGTCATAAGGAGAATCTCAAACAAACTTCAGACCTCCATCAACAGTTGTCTTCGCTCAATATTCAAGATCAGATGGCCGGTCCGAAAAGATCAGCAACAAAGACCTCTGGGAGCGAGCCAACGAGGAACCGATTGTGCAATAAATAGGCAGGAAGAAATGGAGATGGATTGGCCATACCCTGAGGAAACCATCAAGTGACATCACTAGACTAGCCCTCGAGTGGAACCCGAAGGGGAAGCGGCGAGTTGGTCGTGGGTGCAAGGGTGACTTGGAGGAGGTCATGCGAGAACGAGATGAAAGCATGTGGGCAGCCCTGGAGCAAGGTGAATACGTTGGCAGAAAACAGAAGACAATGGAGGTGCGCAACTGAAGCCCTATGTACCTCTAGGAATGAAAGGATGTAATAATAATATACAGCTGCACTGTGATTAGGAATCGCCTCTTTATACCTCCTTGCTGGCATAGCGAACAGTCTACAGCTAGGGCAAGGCATATTTCCCGGGAGATAGCTGACACAGTGTCGACACCAAACGCGGATACTAATATCTCTAAAATATTAATATCTGATTATCACACAGGTGTCTCTCACTGCATACCATATCCAAACGTAAGCCCATCCCTGACTACCACCTCAAAAATCTACCTGAAGTCTTCCTACGATCCAAAGATATTGGTAAATGAGTCTGATAACATGTATATAGAGGATACTCACGGATTATTTTACCAAGATGTTGTCCGCTCACTGAAACCACATAGCCAGTGTTTATCTATTATCCTAGTAAATACGAGATCAGTTCTAAGCAAACATTTAGCACTAAGTACAATAGCTTCTATATGCAGACCGTCATTGATTATGATCACCGAAGCCTGGTGCACAAGTGAAATCTCCAATGACAGCCTAAGGATTGATAAATACAACCTTTTTCACGGGGACAGACGGACAGGTCGTGGGGGTGGAACACTAATTTACTGTGAACAATCCATGTGTGCAACCCAGTTTAGTAACCCAATTCTGTCACAACTCAATGACTCGATCTGGGTCGAAATAAAAGTTGTCAGAAGTAAAACTATACTTGTGGGTTGTATGTACCGGCCCCCTTCATCCAGCAGGGAATATGATAATATGCTTAGCAATATCTTTAATGTTACAGCCAATCTTCCTTTCAGTTATAAAATTATCGGAGGCGATTTCAACTTGCCAGAAGTATCATGGTCTTCACTCCGAGGACCCCAAAGGTACGATAATCTCATAAATTCCATCGTCACAGGAGGGTGGACACAACACATAAATTCACCCACTAGATCCGCAAATATCCTAGACCTTATTTTCACGAACAACATAACGCCATCTACCGTACATGTTGGACATGAATTTCCAGGTAGTGACCATTGACATCTTTCCTGAAACAAAACGCAGAGATGAAGCTGGCCAGATACCTATGAGATTGTACACACATGCTGACTGGGACTTGTATCAGCACCTAATTAGATGTTCTGATTGGGACTCGTACTTTTCGAACCAGTCCTTAGATGCAATTCTTAACAACTTCTATCAGAATATTAACTCAATTCATGACGTCATTGCACCCGAGAAGATTCTTAACTTCAGATTCCCCCAAAGTGATTATATTCCGACATCGTTTAGAAGAAGTCTACGTAAGCACTCAATAAAATACTACAGATATCATGACTTATCGTCATTAATTGCCATAACGTCCCTTCTCAGTAGAATTGAAGAGTTGAGAAATATAGGCCTCAGAAACAAAGAAATGCAGGCCATTCATGCACCGCATAACTCAGGAGAAATAGCCAAACTTTTTAAAAGTAGGTTGATGAACTCCAAAACACCCTATCCGAAAATAATATACTTAGACGGCATTGCTTACGAAAATAATGAGGCGATATGTGAACTGTTTAGCAAGCACTTCGCCAGATTATACACCTTAGAGAACGATGAAGTCGTGGATTTCCCACGTAAAACAGACGAATGTTTAAGTGACATAATTTTCACCACACATGAGATCGATAAAGCTGTCGCAAATCTTAAGCTTAGTAACACTACTGGCCCAGACGGTATATCTTCCGTTCTGCTGAAAAAAGGTGGTAATGACATGAGTTTACTCTTACTCAAGTTATACTCAATTTCATTAAGCGATGGGACATACCCTAACTGCTGGAAGAAGTCTTATATTGTACCTATCCATAAATACGGGCCTATAGCTGATATCAACAACTACCGCCCCATCAACATCACGTCTGTAGTTTCACGTGTAATGGAAAAGATAGTTAAGACACAAATCATTCAGTACTTGCTGTCAAATGACCTACTATCCCCATCCCAATACGGTTTCTTAAGTAGAAGGTCGTGCATTACTTGCCACTTAGATTATTTTGACTACATCACACAAAGCATTGATAATGGGCGTTCGGTAACAACATTGTTTCTTGACGTTAGCAAGGCCTTCGATAAAGTCCCACATATCAGACTCCTAACAAAACTCCAATCCTACGGAATAACCGGAAATCTTCACAAATGGATAAGTTCTTTTCTCACAGAAAGACAGCAATTAGTCAAAATCAACCACCAGTTGTCTTCCTCAAAGCCGATAACCAGTGGTGTAATACAAGGTAGTGTTCTTGGCCTTATTCTATTCCTATTATTTATAAATGACATAGTCTCTGTAATCAAGTATGGCAAGCCATACCTTTTTGCAGATGATCTCAAGATAGTATATGATTATGGGTACGGTGATATGAGCGTCGAAAGCAAGATCCAACAAGACTTAAATGATCTAGGCGATTGGAGCGAAAAGTGGCAACTGACTTTCAACCCAGACAAGTGCGGTATAACCCACCTTGGACGCTGGAAACCGATAATGTGCCTATATATGTGAACACAGTCACAGATCTCGGGATAACATACTCAGATTTATCCTTTTCCGATCATGCAAACAAGGTTGTATCTGACTGTAAACGACTTACTGGCTTTGTACTGCGTACCTTCTACACCCAAGAAGCAAGATTAGCTATATATAGGACATGTATCCGTCCCAAACTTGAATATTGTGCTCTCCTATTTAGTAACCTCAGGTCTGTAGACAGAAAAAAAATCGAAAGTGTCCAGAGATTCCTCACGAAACGCATAATAGGGTTCGACCAACAAGTGGAATATGTTGACAGGTGTGTACGTCTGAAATTAGAGCCTCTGTGGTTAAGGAGAGTGAAGTGCAACCTATTTCTACTCTTCAAAGTCATTAGGAAACGTTGCTACAGTAACGCATCCATAACGTGGGAATATATTAAATCATATCAGCTGCGAAACCACGACTACCTTGTCAAGGTGGCTACCCACAGAAAATGCACTAGGGCAAACTTTTTCACCATAAAATATTGCACTCTTTGGAACCAACTACCACCTGAAATAAGATGTTGTGAAAACCCTGATGGGTTCAAACGGAGCCTAGAAAGACACTTTAACATGTCCACCCTAGCTCGTCTAAAAGCCCACAACTGTTGGTAGAACGGAAATTGAAGGCCAGTCCAGTCTTCAGTATAGTCACATACGTATATCTCGACTCTAATACTCACGCAGCGAACGTTAACTAATTTACTGATTTCTATTCTCTATAATTTTCACTAAGTTGTGTTGGTAAAGTAACACTGGAAATAATTGTAATAGCATCCACACCTTTTAACGTTTTACATATGTATATGCTAATATAATAATACTTATTAATCATGCATGTTCAACTCTTAAATTAGATGGATATTAAAATACTTAAAATATTTATGCATCAAATGTTCTCTTGCTTTACCACGCTTGTTTCCCTTATAACACTCAATTATTGAACCTAGTGTAATATTTGATATACGAACACTATTATTGATTATACTCTTGTCATATATGGTTTGATTTACTCTACAGCTCCCTGTAGACTAACCACCATTCTTCAGTATACACACACTGCAGTATTGTTAAAAAATGCCAAAATTTTGTTGGTTCTGTGTTAATATCTTTTCATAATATGTCTAGACACGTTACTTTGCAATGTAAGATGTTCACTATATATAAGTACACTAAGTCCTGCCAACCGACCTAACCTTCAGTCCATACTACCTAAATTGAACCTTAACTATAGTATTCTGCTAAATCTTGCTCCACCATTCACAACACCTATTCGTTTCACTCTTTAAGGTTTTAACTTCTTATGAAGTAATCTGTTCATCAGGATGCATGCACACATATATAATATGTTCGTAAAGATGTACGCGGAGACCTATTGGAAGCACTCATTAAGAAAGCTAGGGAGATGGAATATGGGGTACGAAGATGTCTGGTACCAAGCAATATATTTGCGGTAGCCATAATAATCATATTCTCAGAGCCTAACATCAAAAAGGAGGGAGGGTGGCGCTAGCTGATCAGTAGATATGGTGGTGGTCACTAGGGTGAATCGCCCCATTCTGCAGGAACAGCAATATACAAATTAAAGGCTCGAGATATTTCTGATTTTTATGAGGGCTTAGATCTTTATCTTGAAAAAGATAATAATCAACGCCTTGACAGATAATGCTTCTACCTTTAAATATATACCATTCGCTCAGCCTATTGTTGAGATGCAACCACGCGGGATCTGCACAGATTTATGGGGCATCTTATAAATTAACTTGCTATCCATTGTCAGATCTTTAAATACCACTTCACAATATCTTGTCTCACTTATTTTCTAATAACGTCTTTACTTGATTCTCATTATATTCCATTAAACCTAACATTTTATAGCTCTTTATGAATTTGATTCGACTTATTCTATTCCTATTCTCTGGAGTGTACGGTTGTGCACCAAATAGACAAAAAGGCATGAAATAAAAACAACTGGCTTGAAAATAATTGTATTAAAGTGGACATCATGATAGTACGAACTACATTGGTAGCATTATACATTGCAAATGAACGTTGTCGGCCTAAGAATTAATTACTTCCCCATTCTGTTTTCTATATAAATGTGTTTATTAATGATATATTTCACTCACTTAATCTATTACACTTTAGTGTTTCACCTCAGCACTTTAATTTTTCTAAAACAGCTTCCAATTCCTTGTAAACGTTGTACTTACCTCAATATTGGTTGGTTATCGTATGCCTACAACCACGGGATGAAAACGAAACGAAGTCGATTTTCCCGCTCAACCTGGAGGACAACTGTACAATTCAATAACTATTCGGCCTGGTTCAGACAATCAGTGTAATTGTATATATGTATCAAATATTAAACTGTTGAAACATTATTAACTTGTAGACAATTTAAGATTTGACATTATATCATCCTTGATCGTGCCTGTAAAAATGGCATGCATTTTCATGTAAATTTATGTTTATATGAAAATAAATTATTATTATTGTGTCATAGATACCTAATATCCACTGCTGCTTTGGTCGTAATCTTCCGCGGTTATATTTCCTTTTTATTAGTACAATCTCATCGACATCAACATCAAAGTTTCGACCTAGCGACCAGTCCGTTATCCGAACAGTAATCGAAAACATGATCCGGAGTGAATTTGCACCGCAAAGGGTGTGAAGCGTCCATGATTACATCCGGAGATGATACAGTCAGCTGATTCCTTGCTCAAGGTCATTTTTGCGTTCGAGGGTTGTTTCGTTTTGGACTGCTATTCTTTAGAGTCACCGGTGAACAGCTACGAAACTGCAGTCCAGCACGGCCGAATAACATGGACGAAAATGACCTTTGGGCGTCTCACTCCACCAATGACCTTGAACGTTACGGATAATTTCAGCCATAATGTCAATAGGGGAGGAACATTCAGTTGGCGTAAAATAAATGTGACTTAAACATAAAATGCGATTGAGGCTCGTCTTTTGAAATGTATTCCCTAGTAAATAATGGCTATATGATTGATTCTAAAACCTCCATGGTTTTCTGACTCCCTGGTTTCATAGACAATCCGAAGCAGGGGACGGGAGGGGAGGATCGGACATGCAGCCATCGAACCTACAATAGCAATTAAACTGCTACGGAATCTTCAACGCGCATGAAAAATATTACAAATGGCGAAATTATAAAAACAATCTTCTTCCTAGCTGGATTCAGGAGGATGAACTAACGCTGAATGTTGATAGCCTTACATAAGCGGTTCCTTCAAGTTCGATGACACGTTTGTATGTGTTTTCGCTTATATTCATTCTTCGAGTTCCACACAATACTTACTGATAAAAATGAGCCAGAACTCCGAAAAAAAGATCTTAGGAACGCCAGTAATTTAGAAAACAGCTTGCGCTTATAAAGGGACGCATTATCACGCTCTGAACAGTCTTTAATTAGTTGTTCACCCAATAAAAACAGCTCCAACATAATGCTAACCCCTGTAAAACAGATGGAACATATCCTGTCAGAAAAGGCACATATTACTTTCATAGTCTGCATCAATAACTACATGCAGCTACAAATTAATGATCTCAGGACGAAACTAAATCTACTTGACCTGTTACCAGAAACAATGTGAGATTAATCTCACATCTTAAACAGGAACTTGGGCATTTCACCTTCTCAAAACTCTCTAAACTGAGGACTGAACCAACTCACACTGACTCGGAAAATTCTAAGCGACTAGAGAACGCTATGGACTAACTGTCAAAAGACTTGCTTCTAAACAGAACGACATCGTGTACAGCATACCCGACAATGAGGTCATCAATCGGTGTAACACTTCTGCAAACCTCTTCAGTACGCCCAATCAGTGTATAAGGCTAAATAAAAAACAGCCAAACCACACGCGATCCTGTAATTAATTGTAATAGTAGTATTAGTATTTCGTGATGACCGAATTACAAGAATCCAACCAAAACACAGAGAGAGATGAATTTAGGAACTTGTATTTGGCGGAATTATATTTCAGTTCATATAAGAAATATATCACCAATCAACAGTAAGCATTTAAAAAATACAGAGATAGAAATTGTCAATCACGACATCCGCCACACGTCGAATATCACCTTGCGTATTTTTAATGATATCTCGCTTTGCTTGTAATTCGCTGCAATCTTCTAACTGATTCTGTGATATCATTTTCATCAGTATTATCTGGACCTATTTCTGAATTATCTACAAAATCAGGACTGGCAGCAGAATCATTCAAATTATAATCTGAACGACCCATTTCATTTATTGTCACATTGTCCAGGTGTCTGTTATGAAGTGAATGATATTTGATGTCTAATATCTTCACCAGTCGATTTCCCATGTTTTGTAGTATGATACCAAGAGAAGGTCTACAATCATTCCCTCTGTAATAATGTACATCAGAAGTCGTGGACACCAGATGATTTTTGAGAATTGGAGATTTGAATAATTTCGCAGGATTTTATAGGTAATTGTATGCTCGGCATTGCAATATTGAAGTAAGAAAATGAGGTGGTGATCGATTATTTCGAAATCTGTATTTTTTAAATAGTCACTGTTGATTGTTAACATATATTTCTTATATGAATTGAATATAATTCCGCCAAATACAAACTCGTGAATTCCTCCTTCTCTGTGTCTTTGGTTGAATTCTTGTAATTCGGTCATTGCGAAATACGACTACTACTATTACGAATAAATATAACATTTTGGCGTCGCTATAGAATTAAATAATCTTGGAAACTTTCCTATGAATGTTTCATCGAGTGGAATCGCCGATTATCTTGAATGTTTCGACCAATAGTGCATGTCGAAGAATGCTCGGGATGACAAAATTCCAGCACATTTCAGAAGAGATGTGTTAGAAGTTCACGGAGTTTATCATATGACACAGAAACTGGTTTATCTGGAAGTGACAGAGTTTTCACTAGGCTGTACGCATTAAGCTCAATAGCAGTGGTGAAATGTGCTGGAATTTTGTCATCCCGAGCATTCTTCGACATGCACTATTGGTCGAAACATTCAAGATAATCGGCGATTCCACTCGATGAAACATTCATAGGAAACTTTCTAAGATTATTTAATTCTATAGCGACGCCAAAATGTTATATTTATTCGTAATAGTAGTAGTCGTATTTCGCAATGACCGAATTACAAGAATTCAACCAAAGACACAGAGAAGGAGGAATTCACGAGTTTGTATTTGGCGGAATTATATTCAATTCATATAAGAAATATATGTTAACAATCAACAGTGAGTATTTACCAGTACAGAGATGGAACTAGCAGTCATAACTGTGAGTTTTTTATGAAGACGTACAAAACAATGTGTGTCACAAGTGCCATTCACAAATGTTTCACTAATTTTCATCTTCTGTGGAGGTTAATTATTCTGCGCCACTCTGAAATGAAGGGAAAAACAAAAGAATTCTTGAAACGAGGTAACAACTGTGCAACATTTTCTGAAATACTCACTTTACAAAATATTCTCCTGTTTAGGAAGTGAAACAGAAGATCCCCTCCTTACGCACCATTGATGAGGCATTCTTTCTTTGGTTTTGTATTTTACGCGTTTATCTGTATAGCATGAGGGATAGCCATTGATGAGTAATTTATTCCTCAAGAGAATTATCCATTTTAATCATTCATAGAGCTAGTCTCAGTTGGGATTATTTCATTTTCCGCTTGCGATTGATTGGCATTCAGCAGTGAAATAGTTTTTAGACTTGCTTTTTGTATACTACTTTGTTCAAGTTTCCATGAGCAACGACTGGACTGGAACCCTCAATTTTCCACTAGAAAGGCGGATGCTTTATATTTCAGTCCACACGTACGTGAAACATATGGTCGAGTAGGTGTTTCTCTGTAGTCAAATGTGCCAAAAGTGGATCCCGCAACTCTTGAGATCGAAATTCGAAGAATTTTGAGCCTTGAATCAACAGAAAAAATCATTATTTTGAGGGCAGAAGAGAACACCCTATCTCAATGACAAGATGCAACTGGTGTAACAACGGAAGACAAGGGCCAGTCAACAGATCGTTTATTAAGGAAATCAACACATATTGAAAGATTTTCATGTACATATTATAGATTATTGTTAGCAGAAAGACACAGTCTTCTGGTTGGTTGTTTCTCACAGAAAGTTAACATTGCATCTCTTTGTGGCTTTTTCTTGAATATCAGATCATCTTTATGTTAACTGTATCCGCCAACGCAAAGCCCTTGTTTTCATTTTCCTCACGACCATTATTGGGGACATAAACAATGACGTAAATTACCGTCCACCGATTTTGGCCAACAGCCAGCTCTCAACACACTGGAAGTTTTTGCTCAAGCATAACAGGAGTTTGAATTCATCACATTATATTGCCATAAGTCATATATGCAGAGAAGTGTTATGGCGAAATTAGGAGATTGATTGAACACCAGTCAGTATCTAATCTCATGCGTCTAGTCCATTGTCCATTGCAGACTGCATCTCAGGAGAGACGACAGTTCCTTTAAGATTCTAGATACTCCCTGAGACCAGTGAGTGTCAACAATTACGGAAATTAGACCCAAAGCTTCATTCTGATTGCGTCTAACCACCTTTTAACAGTGGATAAGTTCATTTGATGGCGTAATAATAACCGCACGAGGTTTAAAGAACAGTTTGTTACATAAATATCGTATAGTCATATCCACACAACTTCATAACTTTCTCCATGCAGTCTCACTCTCTTCATATTTCATAGTGATTTTACCAAATTTTTCGGAATATGAGTTATATCATTTCGACAACATATGCTAGAGTAGATTTCGTGAGTACATATTCGGCGAATAACCCTTTTCTCTCCATTTAAGTAGAGTTTTCAAACAGAGACAATCTTTGACGGCTGATGTATCCAATTTATTCTGGTTTATTTATGTTCTCTGAGATGAATGAATAAATTGCTCAATATTCATAGTCCGTCTAGACAACACATTCAGCTCAGGTTTGAGTATGCAATGATCCTGTCCACCACAACTTGAAAAGTCATTGGTATTCGCAACATTCAAATGAGTTCATTTGATACAAAAGCCTGAGTTGATGACGTTGTTTGTAAGGACTACAAAGCTGCGCAATTCAATCAATCAGATCGAAGAACAGAACTAAGACAAAGTCATTCACCCAAGATACAAATCATCTCAGTTTTCCTAATATCCAGTTAGTTTCAGGTCAACTCTCTATGTTGAACTAGTAGATCAGGATCAATTAGACTATGAGTACATAGGGATTTATTAAGGTCTATAATGAATGGCTATAATAATTAAAATAATATAGATAAAGGTTAGCCACTGAAGTTGATTCACTTGTAGTCATCCCACAGTTGGGTAAAATAAAATCGGAGTAATAAAGTGTAAAATTGTAGGATGTTAAGAGAGGCTGATTTCGACGCTTTGCCTAACTTTGTAACTCTTATTTATTTTCATCCCAGATTGTATATCCTTGTCCCGAGCTTTACACATCATATGTCGACCTGATATACATGGTTTACCGTTTTATTATTTAATCTCTAATATAATACTTGTTATTGTGATTGTGCGATTCAATGGAGATACTTTTGTGAGAATAAGGCTCATGCTGACAGGGGACTGTCTGGGGTGATGTTGGCGTGCGATTGCTTTTGAATAGTTTACATCCCACTTTGTTTCGAATATTCTACTTGATTCTGAGGTTATTCTTGAATCCCAATTAGGGTTCACTCAGAAACACACTTCGTCTATGTAGTTGCTTGATAGCAGTGTTGAGGTGGTTCTGAGTATTTGATGTAATGGTTGTTGAATAGAACTACACTAATCTACCCACATAAACACAGAGAACTTACGATGGACATTTGTCGTTTTACGGTCTTTAATGTGCTCTATGATTGTATGTGTTTCAAGGATGTCTAGATCAGTTGTACAGTGGGGATGTATGAATCGGTTTCTTGAAAAGAACAAGATAGTTTTCGTTCTTAATGTGATCAATAAATAGAACTAACAGCTGAAACTTTTAATCGATGTGACACGGTGCCTATCCCGGAATAGTGGAAAATTATGATAAATGAGGAGAGGGAGTGAAATTATTGCTTCGACTGGACATTATCATGTGATCCTGTTTTCGGCAGTCCCACATGGCTAGCTCACCGTTCACCCATAAGTACTCATCCTCTCCTCACACGAACTCTTCAATGTCACTTCTGGATGATAAACTCATGCTTGTTTCCATGCTTGTTCCTGTTATATACACCTAGTTTTACCTAATTTTGTCAAAAACCTTAAAATAACTATTTAGAGAGTTATTGGTATAGACCCTTTGTTTTTCTCTGTATTCGGACTGCTGGATTTCTATTGGCTCTTAATACATTTTATGCCTCAGTGAATCACTGAATTTTCAAGATCATTCTAATTGTAGATTTACAGATATACTGTTCAGCATTTTGACTGTTGTTTCAGACCTTAAAGGATTAGACGGCGCATTACGTCAATATTTGCTCAGAGCTTACTACTTCATAGTTCCCGTCATAACATTTCAACTCAAGGACCAGATGCATACGGCCACTCAAAAGTCAGATTTCATTGAGGGAATGAAACTTTTCATGAATGTTTGAAGACACTGAAAGTGATTTTCGCAACGCCAGTTCTGAGCACCTTATACACAGAAGCGTGAAGTGATTTTGCTCTTAAAAAGTGAGCTATTATTTCAGGCATTGAGTGCAGAGGATTTCTAAAATAACCTCAAAGTAATGACACGGTGTTTTTGTTTTTCTGATCTCGGCCACACACGACTTCTTTTTCTCCTGTTGATGATGTTCGACGTTGGTTATCGCTTGATACCTGGTGATTTCAGCAAATCTGTCTTCTCCACGTTCACTCTAAGTCGTTTCTATGCTGCCAGTTTATTGTTTTCCACCTGCTTGGCTGAGAATTTGTGGGACGTGGAACATTAATTGGTCCACTTAGTCTAAGTCTTCGGTAGTTTTCTTGTCCATCAAACGTTTTTTCGCCATATCGCTACCCTCACGCAGTGCGTCGCATGATCCCATCCGCCACAATTCGGTTTATCATTGTTGATTATAGTTAACCTTCTCTTCCTACAGTCTTCGCTTCAGAGCGGTGGGCAAATTTCACCTTGTATGTCATTCAAAACGTGACATTTTCATGAGACTGTTGAATGGGGCTGACACAGGTTTGGAAAACTTCATACAATTGAAGTAGCCTACAAATTAATTTGCAGTCAAGCTTCCAATGTCTGTGAAGTTTATATGGAGATTCGATAGACATTCTGTGCTCAGTATGTTGATGATGATGATGCGTACATTTACAATTTGATCAGCACATGATTAATATGGAACAATTTAGATTTCTTGAATTTTACTTGTTCTGTGAGGAGTTCGCATAAGTTCTTTGTACAGCTCTTCCTTTTTCATTTATACAATATTTGGACAGCCTGGAGGATCTCCTTATAATCTCACTATCAAGTAAACTAATCTTGACTATAGATTCCAAATTTAACGGCACACAGTAATCGATTGAAAAGCTTCGCTACACACTACTCATCGACATGTATTCCTTTCTCTGTCTTATTTGAAAGTTCTCAACAAAGTGAATATGGATTCATTCAACTGATACGTGTGTTGAATGCATCCATAAGCTTAATCATTCATGTGACATCTAAACGAAAATATACTTCATAATGAAATAGCGCAAACTATGATCCTATATAAAAGTGTTCGATTGAAACGAGTTAGCCTACTCTCGACATTTAAAACACTCTGTTGTGATTCAAGGGAGCAAATTAATTTCTACCTATGATTCACTTACAGTTGTCCGAATCAAGTTTTTCTAGCCTCTTCTACAAAGGAGAGAATTTGAAGTTTGTGAATTTAACATGCATATAACACCTGTTAAAAATGCAGACATTTCCCAATTGAAATGATATCTTACATCGGTATGGTTACTGACCTTCAACTCGTGATGTGAAGTTCCCCGATTTGATACCTAGAGATATGACGTCCGCGCACCGACGAACAGGGAGGAGCGGCTGACCAGTAGTCTCTGTTACTTTTAGATAATAAAAGCTCTATTTACGTTATATAATCCCGAAAATTTTCGGCGGAGTTCATGGAATGTCATTTTCTCTAGCGGTCTCATACCACCGTTGAAGTGATATGGACAACTGCTCCGGGGAGTTGAATGTGACACACAGCAGCTTTGGAGAGTTAATCAATGTTAGATGAGCGGGACGAGGTAGTCGGAAAATGGAGATGGCTCCAGAAGCGCCAGGGGCCATCTGAGATGACAGCCATCTCCATTGCTGTACGTCGTGCATGTGTTTTCCACAAGCAGTGCCGGTTTCCAGCTCCGGAACACCGTGTACCACCATAGAGGTGGAAGGCATCAGTTCCGGTGACTCCCTGGCCATATTTCTGACAGCCCATGGTCTATCTTGCCGCGCTCTTATGTTAGAACTTCTGTCCAGGGCTAGTACCTGAGCCATTAACAGTACTTTTTCGGCCTCTTCGGCAGAGTCCAGTGTAACCCGTAATGGGGGTGACTTACCCTGAGGCGTGTGGACACCCCTGTACAGTCTGCACAGTTTTGCTGAACTAATGTTCAGACCTAGTTTGCCGCACAGGTTGGACCACTGTTCCTGATCAAACAGGGCCCGTTGTTCGAGCAAGCTATCCGTGCTCACAGGTACGTTAAAGAGGATGAGAGAGTTAGACCGACTACCCTCAGACTTGGGTTTTGCCTTCGGCTTCTTGCAGTCCTTTGCATCATTAGCAACATTAGGCTTCATCGGTACCTGGACAGCCTTTTTGGTGTTGCCAGGCTTGCTAGTGGATGCAAGTGGTGCCTTTGTAATTTTGCTTTCCCCTGATGTGGATGGAACCTTGCTAATCTTCACTTTGTGAGAATTGGCATTTCCAGTCAGTAGGGCTGGTGTGTCCTTCTTTAAGTCTTTGACCAGTTTCGGCAGTGCGACTTTAGCAGGGGGGGAGCTGCATGATACTGTGTTGGGGCACAAGAGCGTGTTATTTCTGCTATCCGCAGACACGCTTTGTGGGACTATGCCAGGGCGACAAAGTGGACACACGTACCAAAACCATGGGCATGGGTTATTTCTCATAAACTCATAGTATGCTTTCGGTACTTCTTTGTCACAACGGCAGTGCACCCATCGTTTGCAAAAATTACATTCAAACGCTGAATCAGTTTTAGAAACTGTGATGCTGCACGCCTGGCATTCATCCCCTTTCCTTGATGACGCCTTCGAGGTCTTATGACGTCTTGAACGTTTCCTTTTAGGCTTGATGTGTTTCACACACTGGCCTACAGTTGATGAAGGTGTAGAATTCTGTCCTTCTGGTATTGCCTGTGCCGTTTCAGTACTAGACTGTGGCAATGCAGGCGTTGTATCAGGGCAGACTAAAGCTACACGAGTCTTTAGGATCGGTATGCGGGAAGGGGTTGAAATCCCTGGATTTTTTCCTTCCTTGGCTGAAGCCCTTGTGACTACAGAGTACGGCATTCTAGTGGCATTTTTAAGGCTGCTTTCAACAACCATATTAACAATCACTATAAATTATGCTATGTACGTCTAAGAGAGCAACAGTTTCTAACCAAAAGAGCAAGAATAAGACTGAAAAAGTATAAGGCAAGGAAAAGAAAAGGTTTTCGACTTTACCTAGTACTTTCTGAATGATCGGCTTCACGGCAATCACGTGGTAGACCAACAAGTCTTGTTTCTCTGAACGAGTGAGGAAGATGCTGCTACAAAAGTAGCACCTGAAGCTTTGGCAGTAGTTCGAGACAGCTGGACTTACCACGCAGAGATTTACTATGTAAGTAATGGTTGAATTAAATTCACCGGCTCGGGAGATCAGATTTCCCAAACGGATAATTCACAGAATTGGTATTTTCCGGTTGGAGAGGAAAAAGCACGTCGTATTCAAGGAGCGCGCGTTGAGTCAAGCCAACGTGAAACGTAGAAAACGTAGATACATTCTTTTGGATAGAAATTTGCCTAACTGACGACTTTAAATAAATTGCAATACAATTTCAGTAGGTTTTGCACAAATAATTAAAGAACACAGACTATTTATCTGCATCATCAAGTGAATTAGTACAAAACATTCTGAACTGTCTCATCACGCACATACTTATGGATAATACTATTTATTTGAAGGAATGAGTGGATGATTGAAGGCTGAAACGGCAATAAAGATCATTTAAGCCAGAAAGGAGGGGAGCTGATGGCTGCAACTAGTGTAAACGTCATTATCAGGAGTGTTCCACGTTAACTGACATTTTCAACGAATCGATTTCCAAAAGTATTATACCTGAATCATGGAAAATATCAAGATTGTTCCAGTGACTAAATCAACAAGTGGACCTAATGTTAAGCTTAGACCCATTGCAATTACCTCACCCTTTTTGAAAGTTATGGAAAGACTTATTTTACTTAATCTTGATCCCTCTTTAAAACTTTTCAATAACCCTAACCAGTTTGCTTATACACATAGTAGGTGTACGTTAGATGCCGCTGTTGTCCTCCACCATAGCATAGTCTCTAGTTTAGATAAAGGAGCTAAATACGTTCGCTGTGGCTTCCTTGATTACACATCTGCATTTGACTCTGTTCCCAGGTCTCTCTTGCTAAGTAAGCTTGCTGCAACACAGGCTGAGAGCTGGACAAATAAGTGGTTGCATTCCTATTTTTCTGATAGGAAGCAGTAAACCGTCTACAGTGGAAAGTCCTCCATTACCTCACTTACTTAAGCTGATGTTCCTCAAGGTGCTGTTCTTTCTCCTTTTCTGTTTTCGTTTTTCTTACATGACTTGCCTCATTCTGATGTAGCCACTTTTGTTAAGTATGCCGATGACCTCTCTGTTTCTATGCCTGTCAACTCTCAGTCAGATTGCTCCAAATTAAATAACTTTCTGTCGGAAATTAGTCAGTGGTCCTCTTCAAACGGACTTAAGCTTAATCCGTCTAAATGTCAGGTAGTCAATTTCAGTTTCAGACGTAAATGTGACCTACAGCAACTAGTTAGCTCACATGGCCCCACTCTCATTGACGGCACAGAGGTTGAAAATACATCTAGTGTCAAGTACCTTGGGCTGAGTTTTTCCGCCGATCTTTCCTGGTTCTCCAACATCTTGCTAGTTACTAGAAAGATGTTTCGCCTAACGTTCTACATTAGAAAATTTAGGCAGTCTGGTATAAAGCAATCTTTACTTTCTCAGTTTGTAAATTCTTGTATTCTACCCATCCTCCTTTACCGCTCCCCATTAGTCTTTCCTGGACTACTTAAGAAAGACTTTGCTTCGCTGAGAAGGGCAGGCACTAAAGCCGTTAGTAGGGCAAGCGGGATATCGTTAAACCAACTAGTTAACACTGTTGTGGATAGACATATTATGTCATGTAAGAAACTAGCGAATACAATATTGTCTAACCCCGAGCATCCTCTCTATACGCAGCTGTCTCCTTGCATTTCATCTGTTGGAACTAGAAGCAGCTATAGGAGGCTATATGCTAGGACTACCACCAAGTACAACATCTCCACAATACCGTATCTAACACAGCTGTTATGTGATGAGAAATCTGATCATCTTACTGAGGCACTCTAACAAATAGTCTCATTGGTTTTTGTTTTCCTTTCCTCGTTACTATTACACTGTTGTTCTTATCTTCTATTATACACCAATTTTATACTTCATATCCTGTGGTGCACTTTTTAAAATGTAAACGCCACGCTGTTTTCTTTTTCTTTATATTTTTTGGGTGTTCCCTTTTGATTTTGAAATCTTATAGAACGTATGAGGTATTTAGATGCAATATATTGTAATGCACGCTAAAAATTCCATAACTCTACCACAAATACTGTTTGGAATAAAGCTGTTATTATTATTATTAAAAACCTTTAAATCGCCATAATACGGACAATCAGTTGAAACACTCGCATAATTTGTTACTCATCATCAGTGAATCTGATATAAACATATCAACGTCGTAGGTTTCCAGACCGTAGGTGTTACGAACTTCCTGGAATATCAACGTCATTTGAGGCATAGTTGGATAGTCTGTGAAACTGAGTCATTGATATAAACTATGAAAGACGCCAGTGACTGTCTAACGTTCCCGATAAGCACCCTCGCTTTGCTCATGTTATTGACGGCATTCACATATTATAAAACAATCTGATAAAAAAACACTCTTCTGTCGGGTACAAAATCAATATGGTATCCTACATAGTAACTAGCTGTAATTGTTTAATGATGCGTAATATGAAAAAGTCTTACCTAATCTGAGTTGCATTTCACGTATTCTCTTTTCTAAATTAAAGCAAACATTCACTTCTCAGTACTTGATAATATATGCACGAATGCCAAAATTAACGTGAAATATTTTGGATAAGAACACCTGGTTACATAGTTTTTCTCTCAAACTAGTCTCTCAGGCAAGCTATTTTCAGAGTATGCAATATTACAGTAAAAAATGCCTCCAGTAGACCAGTTACTGTGACGCTTCTTCTACAGACGTACGACTGAACCAAGATAGTGCTGTGTAGATTAGCTTCTCGAATATACTTGTCTGATAGATTTATAGATGCTTTTTGTAACATCAAAAATATTTAGTTGAGAAGTCGTTTTAAATACCCTTTGAAGTGACTGCAGCAAAGTCAATTCTCCACCTGCCAGATAAAGCCAAAGTGTGTACTCACAGGCAAGACTTTAGAAAACAGATTACTTTTTCTATGAGGTCACCGATGTGAAATTCATGAATGTATAAGTGAGAGGTGAAAAGCCTCGCAGAAATCTTGCAAAACATAAATCGAAGAGGTGATGCATTGTCGAAGACCAATATTCCGACCTCAGCATTAGGAACAAAAAATATTTAAAATATATTTCAGTGATCAAGATTTCCGTTGGAGGAAAAATATCTGCCGAATGTGTTATTTAGGGCTGATTATGCAACCATAAACATAATTTGCCAGATAAAAGCGTAGGAACTTTTTGGAAATTCTTCATAGAAACTGGACAAATATATGTGTTTGTTTGTTCAGACTTACTTTCTTCCATTTTTTCTATGTAAGCTCTCAATCCTTTAAACAAAAATTAAAAACAGATGGATGATATTTGCTATGTGAAGATGTACGTACACACAAGAGCAGGGAATTCTGAAATAACTTTGTTGCTTAAATTCAAAGGTCCCATTGTTTAGATGCTGTCAAAAATATCTAAATTCCTTTGTCACTCATTTCACTTTACTACTCACTACCTCCAAAATTGACTGAAATGTCTCCTGAAGCACTTATTTCAGCATGATTTATTGGTCCAATTTTTCGCACAATTCACATTCTCCATCACATTTACGAAATATATCTTTTGCATGGAAAATGAAAAGAACACTTAGTATTTTTCAGCAGCGACATAGTTTAACATAAACTTTTGTTCCTTTTGTCATTCATGGGAAATTCCATTCTATGACATATTGTTATATATGCCTAATTTTGTTTAAATATTGCGTTCATGCCACATTGCTGGTTGTATTTCCCTCTCCCTCACTTATGACCTTGGAACCGTATTGATTGTTGGCTGTTTTAATTCACCAGTGTGATTTTTGTCTATGAACGATGGTCGCCGCTTGTATATGTATATATCTATCCTCAAGCGCTGACAACTATTTTCTCTATTGATACGAGTGAGTGTATTTTAGTTTTTGCACTAATAAAATGTTTAAATTTAATAGTTAGTGCAGATATAATACGCTTAGTAGACAAGTAAAAAATTACGCGACAAGCTGGTGAAAATTATGATGAGCCAACATTAGAAAAATTATATTGAATAAAACAAATAAAGGCGACAGCTGAGATAAAACCAGAAATTGCTCAAAGAGAAAATTGTTCTGAAACCAGCCGACGCAGGTATGCGAAACAAAAGAACCACACAAAAATTAGGTAGGATCATGGTGTGAGTGGGTATTACAGTACTCTGACATTGGAGGATCAAGGCTATGAAATAGAGAGTGGCTAAACACACATTTTCCACATACAAAACTCTGTCTACTTTTATTTCAATGGCCGGAGCTATAGCAATGCAAATTAATCGATTGCGTGACCAGTTGGGTAAGTTACTTATCTCCTTACTTATCTCCTGTAGAAATAACATGTAAGAATACAAGCAGAGAAATTTTATGGACTAAATCGATTCAGTTTCCAGAAAACGTTGTAAGGATGTAAACGTGAAACTTGCAAACAGTCTTAGAGCAGCTAACATATACATTCGCGTTTTCCTGCCACACCACAGAAATACTTTTTCAACTATTCTCGTATTTCAATAACGCCTATCCAAACGCAAGATTTGTCTTTAGGTACAAAATTCTGTGACATCTCGACGAATGCGTGTGACCTGGATATAAACGTCCATCAGAAACGTGATCTTCTCTTAGTGTCAACTAAATCACATGAACGATTTAAGTCTACATTATCGACTATGTGAATCTTAAGTAATAAAGACTCCGTCCTGATAAAATTGCTGGTATCGTCTTGATTATTCGCCAGGACTACGTGGATAAAATTGTATCTATCACATTAGATGAAAACAAAGAGAACATACCACTACGTCTAATCTTGAATTTTTACAAATCAGCCGTAAAGTGCTACTGCCAGACAGCTCGTAAATATCTTTCTACCTGTCAGGAATATTCTCTGTCAACAAAGCGTTACAGATTAATTTCCATTGATCGATTTCGTAATTGATACTAATGAGTCCGGGATGGTATGTCTCACTTCACTTATAAACCTTTCAATGAAACTATTCACTTTATATGCATATTCATTGGGGATGGATATAAATATGAGTGTGATTATTTCAACCCACAACCTAAAATTTCACTACTGAAATGCACAGTCAATGTTGTTTTCAAGTTCAAAGAGATGGTGATGGAGTGACATTTGGGTCACCAATGGGACTTTTACTCTGTGTTATGAGAACAACATGGACGCCAAATGCGATAAATTCGGGTTCCTTTTGCCAATAAATCTGGCAGCTGTACATTCTATGACAGCTTATAATGAACAAATCTGCTTATATTAGCATCAGTGCTTCTTGACAAATTCATCTAGAGGAAAAAGAATGCTGGAGACGTTTTCTACTTCCAGTGTGGCTTACTGTCATGAACCATAGCAATATTGAACTAAAAGTAAGTGACGCATTTTGGCTGGCTAACGTCAAACACTGAAAATAAAGTCCTCAAATGTGTTACAAGTTCACTTAGTCTGCAGAAAATACCTTTCAAAAGTCAATATAACCTAGAAAAACTTCTCAACGCAACACACTTTTCAGTAAAATTCACTGTGGAGCCAATTACGGACCCTAATGTTTCATTCATTATTAGGCTACTTGACTACTAGATTCATTGGTCAATAAAGTGAAGACGAATATGAAACAGATAATTTATTAACTTCAAGAGAGCGGCTCCTTATTAAGAATGGATATCAATCAGTGGTAGCATGGCACAGATCCGTTGTCATCTCCCTACAAAACAACTCATGAAAATCTTTGGCAACAGGCTACAGGGCGGGGTTTCCTGGATTTCCAGTAGAATGGCATGACTAACGGGATCTCTTTTTTAGGAGTGTATTCGAATACTCGTCGATGACATTGGCGAGTGGTAGTGGTGCTGAAATCACGATTTGTTGATTAAGTGAGTTGAACTGCAATGATTGAATAATGCATGAGGTCGACTTGTGACCAGAACCTCCTGGATTTGATAGCTTATGGGTACGAAGTGATGACAAGGCAAAAAGTGGGGCCTAAACAGCTATTTCCATTACTTTCTGGTAGTTTTTAGCCCGTGGGCAAACTCGAGAAAGAAATATAGGAGAAACTTCTAGTCTAATGTAAGCTTCAACTGTTCCTAAACTAAAAGTCAACAAACTGGAGCTCACAGGAAATACTGAGGCAAAAATTGTGAATAAACGTCTTTTCAAGTGTCTGAAAACACCAGTTCAGCTAAGATGCTTGAAAATCAGATTCTAGAGAAAATGGTAGATCGAATCTTATGTGAAGAATGGAATCTCGCTTTTGACCACTTTATTGCGTACTTATCAGTTAACTTGTTTCTGCAGAACTGTATAAAGCCTTCGATCCATAGACTTATTTAACGACATCGTACAGCTTGATTAACCTGTGGGTCTAAAACCGAACATCAGTATTTACCCACCTTGACAAGTTTAGATAACAGGCACACCTGTGAATTGACATATATAATTCAACAATTTTGCACGAATGGTCTCTAAATACTCCCCCTATTCATGGACGAACTATTGGCTAGTGAGGACCGGGAACAATAACTCTGAGTCAAAAGGCACCAAATATACACCCACAACTGACGTTTACCATTAAATACCCCTTTCACCCGATACTGAATGTCACACAGTTGGCCAGAAAGGAAATTTGTAGAACTAAGTTAGAATTCAAAATAACAATAAACGGAATACTTTAAAGACTAATAGATTGGACATTCAGCGAATAACTTTAGACGACAGACGCGAGTGAAAACCTATGAGGAAGACATGAGGATGAAGATGATATGAAGGAGATTATGTACAAAGGGAAATGAAAGTTTATAAGCCCTCGCAGAGCCCAGTGAAAACGATAGAACACGATCGTAAACAATGAATATATCCTTCTGAAGCATTATTTTCTCCACCACAGTGCTTGGTGAAAAAAGTAAAAATGATATCAGCTTGCGATCATACTCACAACCAATCATATGTCTGCAAACCTAAACTCGATAGAAGTCGAAATATTAAAAACTAGTTTACACTGACATCACTGGAAAGTCCATTCCAGATACTGTAATCAATTGTGTATGTGAAATTCATCATAAGCAATGCTGTTAACTGTAAGAACTGAACCTCACGTATAGGTTAACAAATTAGTAAAAATGAGCTTACTGTGGCTGACCCGTGGAGGCCCTAACAATCCTTCTAAATCTGATAATAAATCAGATAAAAGATAGAAATAAAGTTGTAGAAGTTTTTGCTCATCTTTATTCCTGTCGTTCTATTTCAATACACCTACAATAATAATGGAAATCATAGAATAGTGTTTCTCCTGTAGACACGGACTGAACAAACACTCAGGAGACCGATGATTGATGTCTCACGTAACGCAGACCCTCATGTGGAGTCTGAATGAAATCAGTGAGTTGGGCATCCGAAGTTGATCAAGAGAAAGAAGCTTATGACCAATCATGGAACAAGTCATAAAAGTTGCAGTTGATAAACTGAAACGGCTAAAGTTTCAACGATGCAGATAAATCGAACGTCTAGTAATTCAGGGAGGTAATTTTACCTCCTGTGGATAATTCTAAAAGACGCTCTAGAAACCAGGTGGCCAGATGTTGACTTACTCTGTTGCTTATGGTACCAAATCTACCTCCCCTCATTTCTCAAAAGAAGGATATTACAGCCAACGGAACGAGTTTTCGGTTCTCCAGGTTGACAATAACTTTTTCTAGGCCACCATTACTGTTTATAAATAACCTGACAAATAAGATCCCTATGATGACCAACCCGACATGAGTTTATCAGTACGCCTGATCTTCTGACGCTAGGCATATCAGTCTAACGACGAGGAGTGTTTTCAAAGAGCATTCAACAACACTATCCTGCATGGTTGAGAAAGGTAGAATTAGTGCAATAAGTAGGGCAGTGATTGACTATCCGGCCATATACTGAATATTTATACAGCCTTCGCCAAAAATATGAATCCTGCAGAAAGGTAAACCAGCGACCATGAGACAGTTTTCCGTCCTAGTTTGACAATGTTCATCACTCTGCACGCACCAACACTCGGACCAAACACAATCTACCTAGAAGTTGAACTCGTGTACCATTCGACCATGCATTCTCTAACTTATGCAAGTTGGTGATCAAACTATCAAATCACTGCAAACCAAATACTTGAAAACTAATCTGATACTAGCTAACAAACGACATTACACAGAAAGTCAAATGATGTTCCAGTGAGAATTCATGCCAAACGAGGTCCAATAATTGAGGTTAAAAGACAGTTATTTTATGATGGCTTTATATATTAGAGGTTTAGTCCAACTGAAATCAAAATGGATTTCAAAATCGAAATATTTACCTGGTGCATTAGACTTTCTTTTTGTAGCTACAGCTGCAAATCAGCAAATAAGGAATGAATAACTATACAGACTCATTAAGCTCACTGGAAATAATTTATTGAGGATAGTTTAGATTGTAAAAGATAAATGCCTCAATCAGCTGACATTTCTAGCTACCTACTTTATTATATGCAATATTTACTTGTATACATATGCACGTGACTTGCTGTAACTACAAATATATTCTGAGAGCCATCATCACTAATTATTCATAAACTTGTTTTCAGTGCTTGAAAGAACTGAGTGATGATGTTAACTACAAACATTATTATCATTATTTTAAAGTTT
Source organism: Trichobilharzia regenti (assembly GCA_944472135.2). Lineage (NCBI taxonomy): Eukaryota > Metazoa > Platyhelminthes > Trematoda > Strigeidida > Schistosomatidae > Trichobilharzia > Trichobilharzia regenti. The sequence continues at coordinate 66,299,218 of OX235266.1, read as the reverse complement.
CCTTTTTATTTATGATGTTGCAGTCACGAAAAATACCACATGGGAACTGTCATCAACAACAACGCAATATCACTTTAATAACTGCTTTTATTGTTGTCCGATACAACTAGATGCAGTGATGTAAGAAATGTTGGAAATTACACACTGTTCTGGAATTAAACATATTATTATTGTATTGAGACGTGATTCAGACCAGTTCTGCAACTTTTCAATAGTACGCATCTATTGTGGTGAGAGCAGGCTGCTAGCCAATTGGTCGACATTAATCTACGTCAATGTCTAGGTCACTAATATTGGCCGTGAGAAAATATTGACAAGGCTGATTCAACAACCAATCACAGCAGACTTAAATGTGAGCAAATATGATTCGGAGATAAATGGCTCCACTTTCCGAGAAACCCGAAAACAACTAATCAGAAGACTGTGCTTGTCTACTTGAATAAGCTATAATAATGAACATGAAATGTATATAAATATGTGCTGATTTCCGTAATAAAATGATCTCTTCCCAGCCCTCGTCTTCTGTTGTTACACTATAACCTCACATGAAATTGAACCAACGACCTACACGTTAGCACCCAATCCCTTTGACCGTTCCATTAGTGGAATTATATTCACTGAATGTTTAGTCCAGACTACTACTATGTCCACTAAGTGATATCAGCTAGTGATCCAATTTGTAGTCGATCACATTCTTGAGGATATTGTGATCTACGTGATGTTCTATCTGTGCTCCAAACTGTCTCGAATTTTGATTAATTTCACAGTCATTTTACTACTCAAAATGAATGAATTGTTTTGTTTCGCTGGAAGGTACACTTACCGATACGGCTTGCAAGTGATAATATTGAGTTGGCTAACATAAAACAAAAAAGGTCAACATTCGTTTTATTCCATCCCTTGTTATTTCGAGTGCAATGAAAGTACTCACGGTTCAGCTTTGAAATTTCAGCAACACCACTGTTTATTTTCTACCGAATGTGATTGTTTATCGTACACCTAGCCTTCTCTCTTCACCGGGTTCAGTATCGTCTAAGTGATATTAAGGACTGTTTTGACCAAAGATCGAACGGCGAAAGCATTCTATCCTGACTGTCATTCACAGATCACGATGATATAAAGCCGAATCATGTGTTGTCTTCGCAATTACCTTATCTGAGGTAATTTGACTAGTGGCTATCCTATATATCTGTGTGTCTGTGTTTAGTGAAGTCAACAAATGCATTAAAAGCCATGTGAGAATAGTTGAACAGTACGTGTGACTCCACAGAAAAGAAGATATATATCTGTGTTCAAAAGATATGATCTTAAGCATCGGCATACAGTGAGAAACGAAATCCTAATATGGCGAATCGCAGAAGGGAATGGAGCAGCCCATTGGAAAACTTTGGCAACAAAATGATTGTCGCAATGTTTGTAAAATGTACTCAAATGAAACTGTTCTAGTGAATATTATTATGGCGAAAATAATCGAAACTAAGTTTACTCACATTTTCCTTGATAATGCAAATAATCGGCATATTCTGAAAGAAAAGAGACAAGTCATGCTGACTGCTTTTTGAATGTTGTTTTATTTTCTTTAAGATTGAAATCGCCATCTTTATAACAGTACCGCTATGTGTATTACCTTCGCCATGATGATTGTTGGTTGTTTTAACTTATCAATGAAATTAGCAACCCGTAAGGTCATTTCAAATCAGGGTCTGGGTTATTGTGGTCACGGCTTCTTGTTGTTGATTCAAGACTGTCAAAGGCATTTTACCAGCGTTTTGTCATCTTTCTTGCTTTGAATGTCGGTGACTGAATGTCGTGTTGGGAAGTGTTGCAAACAAAGATTAAAAGAGTCGGCCCAAAAATTTCCTGGGTAGGAAAACGCAGAAGGCACATGAACTACAAGGTTGCATCAATGACAATACAATAAATATGTGAGAACTTTTCCATACCTTTGGAGACTTAACAATAAGCAAATAAATACCTGAAAAATCGTTAAAGGAAACTAAGAAGAAAACTTAGGATACATGAAAAAACGTGACTTTTGGACCCCATCAGCTCACCTCTTTGAAGCTCTTCTTCTTCATCTACAACATAAACGGAAAACAACATATTGTTGGGTGCAAACTCCAGAACGCTGTTTATCAACAATGTTAGCAAAGCCACTTAGGCTGATTTTATTCTTTATTCTGTGACTTCCTAGTGGAACATAAATCTTCAAATCTTAACTTCAGATTTTCAATAGAGGTGGTGTGTCTTCCACCGGATGAGATTGTTAGCTTCAAGTCTAACCATCGCTCTTTTCCCTTGGCTCTTTATAACACATATTAGGGATGCATATGTTTGCTGGGAACCAAAACCGGACCACATTGGTCGTCAGCAAGCGTTCTACTAGTGAAAGACGGATTTCACCATGATAACACGAAGAGTAAAATAGGTGTTTCATGCTCAGACACTGGCTAACGATGATATGATGCTCGGTGAATCGATCATAGTGAAATGTAATGATGCCAGTTAGAAGTGAAGTCAACTAAAATGTGGTCAAGAAAAAAGACTTATGCTTAATAAGGTATTGAGTAATTTTTATTGCATGGTTGTATTTTGAAGTGACAATGTACAGCTAAATATCAGTGTGAGTGAGTATTCATATTGAAGTGAATGGTACAAACTGAAGCGTTGAAGAATCGGATATGTAAGCAGTAATGAAATACAAAAGTACGAGTCTTCAGTTATTTTTTAGGAATGAATACATGGGTCTTTGTGTTAACCCACCTTTCACTCCGGATGGATGAACTGAGAGTGTGGTTATTCACAGATTCTCACAGGATGTGCGGCTTTTCTTTTGAGCAAATTGTCGTGTTTATGCTGTCATCTGTTGCATTTTGTACATTTCAGTCTCCGCATCTGTCATCTAGACATCTCCATCAAGACTTTAGTGATTATATTGCTTATGATCCGAGTACATTGTAACCATGAAATCCATGAATGTATGAGCTATTATTGGTGGCCATCACTTCATTTCTTCTTCGTGCGCATCCATCATATTTTGACAATCAACGTCAGCGTATTCCTAATTACCCTTAAATTTGAGTCCATCAAGATCAAACGAATTTTCTGTGATTCAAATTAGTGCTACCATTCCATCATTCACTCACACACGAAAGCAAGGCTGACAATCTCCACTGTCATTATTGACGGTGACACTTCAAGTGTCAGCATGTGGATTGAATCCTACGATTTCTTCGGTGACCGTATATGAGCAGATGGTTTGTTATAGACCCATCAGACATCCACATATTCACAATGAATTTCGTGCAGCATTACTGCAGTCTGAGAATAGCCAGGTGAAGCAAACCTTAAGATGATGGCGGGTCACTATCAATAATGAGAAGAAAGTTTTTTGTTAGGCGAAACAGAGTGAAGTTCAACTTACAAGACAACACTGGCGGTTCTGTTGCTTCTGATTTGCCTGTGGAGTATGTGAAATCGGATTACAAATACACAAGTTTATTGATATGAACACAAATGAATCGCGAATAGTAAGCAGTAAGATTGCTTTACGGTGAATATTTTATTTATTTTTTGATGTCGAAATTCTTAGCACATGCAAAAGAGGCTTCCTAAATGATCAGTTGCTACTAGTGTCAACGAGACGTCCACGTTTTTGTTCTTCGATGCATTTTGAGGCATCATCCAATGCGCTTTCCTTCAGAAGGCCAGGATGAGAATATTTTGAATGGACTGTCATCTTTTGTCTGGTTAGGTTTGGTTTGGAGTTATGCTTACCGATCTGTGCGTCGGTGGCACAGTGGTTAGGACCCTCGCCCACCATGCACATGGTACAGGGTTCGAGCCCGCACCGACGCACACCTGATATCTATGGTCGGCCTGCGAAATTTGGGCCAACGATATCCATGCTGAAAATTCCATACCTGTACCCAAAATACAGTGTGGAATCAAGCTGTGAATCAAAAATTAAAAAAATTAAAAATTATCACACAAGCGTGCTCTATTCTCCAGCTTCTGGTCTCATGATTGAGATCTACTCACCGAGCCGCTTCAAGATTGCAGTGATATCTTGAGTTATGTGTGTGCTGCATACTGTTGAAGATTGTCCTGGTCGACGTACAGAATGACGATACATCAATACAGGAGCCAAAAATATGAGAGAATAGGTGGTATGGAAGATATTGCCGTTAGCATGGCGTTTTGGCTCATTTAGGTAGTTCTTTTGGTAATTTGGATGCCTATTAACGTACATTCGATCACAAATAACAACATGAAGTGTAATTGTGTGCACGAACAGCATTTGCTATGCACATTACGATGTTGATCGCATCAAAGCCTGTGAAACTGATTAGGTTTCCGAATCCGTAGATGACCTGAAATATCCATTTCAGAGTATCCATTTCATCAACTGTTAAGACACTTCTAACTAGGGAATGGAACTACTGGCCCACAGTGATTTGCCGTGATTGGTACACTCCAATACAATTGTTTTGCGTAAGTACAGGTTCATATATTCATCTTTATCCAGCGGAGATCTTCCCTATCAGTGGTAAATTCCTGTTTCGTCATGAGAGCAAAATATTGGAAACACAGTGACGCGCTAACTCTACATCAGTCTTGAAACTCTTAATCTATTTCCTTGCGCGGAATGCAGATTTCTGAATAACAAAATACGTCTCACCTTTTCTTTATTCTTTAAACATGCCTAATCATGCTGTTCACATTTGAAGTCATGCTATTTGAATGATTGACGACAGGAATTCAGCCAGGTCTCACTGCTGTCTTCACTTCAGCCGATTCACTGAGATGTACGTTGTGAATCACTTGAAATTTATACCTTTCTAAAGGCTAGCTGCTGAATGAAGTCTGTAGATATTTAGAGCAGACTTCACTGTTTCGGTGGATTGCAACAAACACAGGTACTACCCTATCACGTTTCATCGTCTTCGAGCCTTTCTAACTACCTGGCTGACGTACCTATGTATTTCGAATTACCATCAAGTAGCGTTATTCACCTGTTCACTCCACTCTTCATGCACTCATTCATTGAAACATTCAATATCACATCTCTGCTATACACACGGAATTTCTCTTTGACTATTATTATTATTATTGCTCCCTTGGGTTCCTAGTGGAACATAGGGCTTTACTTGCAGGTCTCCATTTTCTTCTGTCTTCTGCTGTACTTTTCGCCTGCATCCATGTTAATCCATATTTTTTCAACTCCTCTTCACACGATCTCCTCCATGTCACCCTTGGACGTCCCACACGCCGCTTCCCTTTCGGGTTCCACTCGAGGGCTTGGCGCGCGATGTCACCCAGCGGTCTCCTCAGCGAGTGTCCGATCCATCTCCACTTTCTCCTGCATATTTGTTGGGCGATTGGTTCTTGCTTTGTTTGTTCCCATAATTCCTTGTTGGTGATTCTTTCCGGCCATCTGATCTTCAGTATAGAGCGAAGACAGTTGTTAATAAAGGTCTGCAACCTTTTGGAAATATTCTTTGTGACCCGCCAAGTTTCTGATCCGTATAGAAGAACTGACTGACTTGACGTTTGTATTGAAAATCCGAAGAATTTTTTTATTGATGCTGAGTGACGAAGATTTCCAGATTGGTTTCAGGTTGATGAATGTGTTTCTCGCCTTCCCGATTCTCGCTCGATTTGACATCCCCGTTTGTTCTGACGCCTGTAGTTGAGACAATGCTCCCTAGATAAGTGAAGTGAATGAAGTAACCTCTTTCAAATCCCTCCCGTTGATGGTGACTGTTGCTGGATGTTGCTGCTGTTGTTGTTGTTGGTTATTTTCATAACCTCCGTCTTGTCTGTGTGTACCTGGAGTCCTGTCTTTGCTGCTTCTTCGACCAGTTTGTCGGTTTTCGCTTGTAAGTCTTCGATTGTGTGTGACATCAAACATAAATCATCTTGCGAAATCCAGGTCTTCTAGGTTCTTCACGTCGGTCCAGGATATTCCTGTCTTCTCGTTTCCCACTGTCTGACGCATAATCCAGTCCACCACAAGTAAGCACCCTTGTCTGACTCCTGTGTTTACTCCAAACGCCTCGCTGAGTTTTCCGTTGTGGATCACTTGACATGTGCCGTTGTCGTACAGCTGTTGAATAAGGTTGATGAATATTTGGGGTACGCCATAGTACTCGAGTAATTTCCAAATTACTTCACGGTCAACGCTGTCGAAGGCCTTCTCAAAGTCTATAAAGTTGAGGTAGAGGTTTGATTGCCATTCCATGCTTTGTTCTGTGATGATGATGCGTAGAGTTGCAATTTGGTCAGTACATGATTTGCCTTTCCTGAATCCAGCTTGTTCTGGTCGGAGTTCTGTCTCCAGTGCGTCCTTTAATCTCTCCAGGATGATGCGACTCAGGATTTTACTTGGCGTCGACAGGAGCATGATTCCTCGCCAGTTCTTGCAGTGAGGCGTAAGTCGCCCTTCTTTGGTAGTTTCACGAGGTAACCTTTCCTCCAGTCAGTAGGCACCTTTCCCTCCTTCCAGACCTTTTGCAATAATGGAGTCAGCATGTCTGCTGTAGTCTCTGGGTCCGCTTTCAGTGCTTCAGGGGGTATTCCATCTGGTCCGTGTGCTTTTCCAGCTTTCAGAAGCTTGATTGCGTTCAAGACTTCAGCTCTCGTTGGAGGATTGGTGTCAACTTGCAGTTGTGTGCGCGCTGTTGTTGGTATTTCTGGACGGGTTGCAGGTGATGGTCGGTTCAAGAGTCCTTTGAAGTGATCCGCCCATTGTTTAATCTGTTTTTCTTCCTTGGTAATTGGGTTCCCTTGGCTGTCTTTTATAGGTTTCGCTTGTGTTGATCTCTTCCCGGATAGAGATTTGGTTATCTGATATAGTGTCCTCAGGTCCCTTTTGCCTGCTGCCTTCTCAGCTTCAGTGGCGAGGTTGTCGTAGAATCGTCTTTTGTCCTTCCTAGCACTCTTCTTCACTTCTTTGTCCAGTGCTTTGTAAGTTGAGCTCATCGTCTCCTTCTCCTGTCCGTCCTTGCATTGAATCATTTTCTCTTTCACCATTCTCCTCTCTTCTATTAATTTCCAAGTGTCCGTTGAGAGCCATTCCTTGTCTTGTCTCTTCTTTCTTCCTAGAACCGTTGAACACGTTTCGTTGAGAATCGCCTTCAGAGACTTCCAATGTTCTTCCACGCATGATTCTTCAGTGATGTCGCGTAGTGTTTCCTGCTTTGCTCTGACAGTTGCAGTGAAAGTGTCTTTTGTGGTTGTGTCCTTCAGTAATTGAGTGTTGAACTTGCATTGTGGCCTATCCCCAGCTATCCTCGAGGCTTTTAGTTTCACCTTGAAAGTCCCTTCTACTAGATAGTGGTCTGAACCCACATCTGCTCCTCTCCTTGACCTTGTGTCCAGTAGGCTCCGTCTCCACTTTCTTGAAATTGAGATGAAGTCTATTTGGTTCTTGGTGTTTCCATCTGGTGAAATCCATGTCGTCTTGTGTATATCCTTGTGTTTGAACACACTAAAACCAATCACCAAATCATTGAAGGCGCAGAAGTCTGAGAAGAGTTCACCATTGTCGTTCATTTCACCGAGGGCCTCACGACCCATGGTGTGTTCTCTTTTTTTTTTTTTTTTTCCAGCTTCGCATTCATGTCGCCCATCAGGATTTTGATATCGCCATTTGGGACGTTGTCCATTATTGCTTGTAGTTGTCTGTAGAACGCCTCCTTCTTCTCTTGTTCTGAGACGTTTGTAGGCGCATAGCATTGAATGACTGTAACTTTCCTTCCTTTTGAGTTGAACCTGGCTGTCATTATCCTGGAGGAGATTGGTTCCCACTGCATGAGAGCTTTGGTTGCTGTTGGTGACATCATGATGGCCACTCCCTCGGTGTGCTCATGGTTGTCCTCTAGGTGGCCGGAAAAGATTACTGTCTCTCCAGTAGGTAGTTGGCACCTTCCAGTTCCGTTCCATCTGCTTTCGCAGATTCCCAACACTTCTATTCTGTACCTTCTCATTTCAGCGGCTATCTGGGCAGCCTTTCCAGTTTCGTACATTGTACGAACATTCCAGGTACCCATCCTTACTTTTGCTTTCATCGAAAGAAGGCACATCGGCTGACTGGCTTCCCGAAGGCTTTCACCAGCCTGCGTCATTTCACTTCTCCGATTCCAGCGAAAAGTAAGGCTATTGCTTATGTTTTTAGAATTTTTAATATATTTATTCGTTGAAGTTTCTGTAGCGATTTGGTTGTTTTACAGGGTTGGAGTTGCTAGCACCACGCCCCAACCCTCCCTCTTTACCCGGGCTTGGGACCGGCGAGAAAACTAGTAAGCTAGTAGCCTAGCAAGCTAGTATCTTTGATAGTGAAGATATTTCACTGAGTATTTCGGCGCTCTCCAGAGACAACATCTCATCTTCGCATCAGTAAATACAAAAGACCAGTGTGAGATGAAGTCTACTGAAGTTTGTTTCAGGATCTCGCCTTTCGTCACCATTAACTTAAAATGATCAAGCGAACATTCTGCGTGGAAGTATTCTTCATTCATGAGCAGTCTCAAGGACATTATCGGGCCTAGTGATTCGGGTGGCTGATGCTCGATGTGAAAGCATTGACCGAGTGGCAGTACTAGAGTGGTTTTAGACGACGTGTTGAGCGGAGAATCGAACACTTGTAAAGATGACCTGTGATGTCGTGAAATGCATCAGGTATATACGTGTATACATGTGAATATCCCTTATTCTGCAGACCAAATTCTCATATTCAAGGATGTTAAGTAACAAAAGGCACGTATTGAAACAATAATGCTCACGGTTCAGAAATTTGTCCAGGAATTCTACATCAGTTGATGAAAGGAGACGAAAAATAATTTAATTCATATGAGAAAAGATTTTGTCCACTATGGTAGGGGATAATTCTGTCAAACCACTGTTTTTACACAAACTGCTTACTGCATTTATATAATTCCATTGTTTTCATCCTCTGATTGTATGAGTTTCGGTAATTTCTATATTTCCGGTATGAGTGATAATTCATTCGTGTTGCACACATTAAGTGTATACTCAATGAACAAGTGTTCAGTAATCAACTAACCTCCCTGATTACCTACATCCTGTCTTAGAACGTTAATCCTCTATCACCCTAATTTGTGTTTTTGTGTGTTAATGGCCGCAATACAATCACTCAGCTGCTTTCTAAATTACTTATCTTCTCGGGGCCAACCATTCCAACCTTAGCTTAATTCTTATATTCCGACAATCTGACTACCCTGACCTGCTAGTTTAACCTATGGATTTGACCTCACAGTCATTTCAGAGTATTTCGTAAATTATATAATTTTGTCTAATCGAGTAAACCGATAGGGTCCTTTAATCTACCGAGCTTGTCCCTGAGTTAGTTTGTAGGTTTAAATGCCACTCTTATACCTGCTTTATTAGGAAACCTATGTAGGGTCTCAGATGTCGCCTCCTTATCTGACATAACAGTGGATGACTTATAATCTCTGTTATTTATGTTATCATTACTAGTCTCACATTTATCATTACTTTGCTTTTGGCCTTTTCTGATCTTCCTAATGTATTTTACGGGATGGTTATTCGATACCAACGCTTCTTTTGTCTGTTTTCTTTCATCAGTAAGAACAAGCTGAATGCAAATCCAGATTAGGCAGAAGCTGGAGTATATGGATCACTGAATCAAGTCACACTCACTTAATTGTCATTTTGATTACCCCCCGACCACACAATTCTTGTTTCAAACGCTCGTGTGTGTACTGTCAATGAAGGAAATGCTAGGTTTCCGAAACAGCCTTGTGGTGCTTCATGCTTGTTTTTCTATGGTTATCGATTCCTAATCAACCAGGTTGTCAGTCAAATAATTCATACACACCCTGGAAGTCATCTGAGAAACAATCGAGAATGTCGCTTGAATTCTGTCTCATCATAGGTGGATGTTAAGGCAGGCTTTGTGTTCACCGTGAGCCAGAAGATACAACTGCAGAGTTAACGCTGAACATCCTGCCTGGGGAGACAATCAACTCATCGATATTACCTATCAAGCGGACAGAGTACGCCAAAACTGCTCTCCCTTCATCTATTCGATTAATTATCTCTCATGATAAATCATTGCATTTCAAATGAATTTTGAGAAAATCTGGTTCTCTGTTTCCCTAGGATAGAAGGCTGGCTAAATCCGGGTGGAACGCTTAAGCATTTCGATCGTAATTGGAATGCGTAACACACAGCTATTCGGCGGGAGCATGTTGCGAGTGGGTGAAGTCTGTCAGCGATTCGCTGGCGTGAAATTATTCTCTATCGACCTCAGTTGAGTTAACATCAGTAGTTCGAGTACGCTGGCCGCAGCGTAGGCTGAAAACTACTGGTGAATTAATTGACAAGTGGATCCTGACATGTTAACAAACAGTTCAGGTTCAGAGAGGATTAATGAGCACCGGCGCAGCAGAAGAAGACCATCATGAAAATTAGAGGATGGAGTAAAGTTTCCGTGTACAAACCTGCTTTGGCGTATTTTTCTCTTGAGGTTGGATCATCTGAAAAGAAAGAAAGAAATCAGAGGGGAGTTGTCACATGTTAGTGAGTGGTCATTGAAAGCGTTGACATGAAAGTTACATAGAATTAAATGGCAGGATGATGTTCAGAAAGATGAATATCGACGAAAGCATGTGAATCTTGAAGAGATCATTCAGTCCATGATGACAAATCACGTATGATTGGTGTGGAATATGAAATGTTTCACATAAGTGAGAACGAACCTAGCATGGACGGCATCCGTTGTACGCGTCAACGTGATTCTTCACAAGTTCGATTAAGACAGTTGGTGAGAACCGTTAAAACCCCCCAAAACTCAGATATCTCACTCAGTTTCAAGTATCTTCTCTCGGTAATATTCTTTCATGATAACGTCAACCTATGTATTGAGCGTTATGCGTATCTCATAGACACGTATTTGCATATCCGAATGACAACAGTATACGAAACCGTAAGGACGATGATTCCTTGGAGCGAAATTGAACCCACCATAGTGTCGACAGATTCTCATCTCAATTACCTACATTTATGTGGGTTGACTGGAAGCGTTTCAGTGACTTGTTTTCCTCAAGGAGTTATCTGTCTGCTATTACATGGAGTGAATCAGCCGAAGCAAGCTCTGACTTATCTTGAATTTTCGCTTGTTAGCTGCTATCAGATACAGCAAGATGTACCTGCAATCCTTAAGCATTTCTTGTTCGCTGCATTCAGAGAATTTTCCATCCAGCTAGCCGCCTATTCGCACTCGTGTTTGGCCTGTTTTAGGGCTGTATTGCTGACTAGTGTGAGTCAACATGCAGGAAACCTAAGATCAGGAACGAACTCCTGTCACTTGCCTCTAAACACCTAATAACGATAATACTGAGTACTATATGATGTAGATTTATTTGGCTTTTTGGTAACCACATTAAAAGTAGTCTGACAGAATTCAGCCTGCATCAGATGCCAAGGATAACAGGCATGACACCAGTCTGTGTACAATCGAAGTATCACAAGTGTTACAATTCAAATGTACTCCACTGAATACAAATTTTATCCTTGCTTTGTGTGTTTGCTTAGTGATATATTCGTGTCCTTCAAAATTGAGACGGTAGGTAGTAGTCATCATTGTTTGTAATAAATATCCATTGCTTAGATTATATAATGGAAACACTTTCAGTAGTCAGGCGAGTAGCCAATGTAGTCTGTTGTTTCTAACTTACTTTTTGGTGAATAAGTCTTATTCAGTCGAATATCTGTGGAAATGAATTGGATGAAATACACATTAATTTAGATAATGGCGTTGATTAGTTGAGTGGTACGAAAGAAATATCGGGAAACTGTGGATTTCCTTGGATATTTTCTCACGTTTCGTGGAGGAATCTTATGTCAACATGTGGTGACAAAGTTGCGTAATATTTCTTAAACGTTGCACACAAAGAGCACCCATTTCGCAGGCTGAATAAGTGAATACCAGCATCATCAGAAAGCCATATGCTCATTTTTAGCATTGATTGCTGACAGTCCTAAATCATTAGGGGAGAGTGCTGAGATTGAAGAGGTTGTTGGATTCCGGTCTACGTGTCTGGATGATCTGCAACTGGTGTTCAACCCTCCGCGTGGTCGGTGTTGCTGCTGCGGACTGAGAAGCGTCCCTAATCGATAAGACTCAGCCATCTGTCGCCTGCTGATTTAACTTAGTGGTCCATATACTGATTTCTGTGAGTGAGCAATTCTTCGCTGAGATGTATACAATTATTCGCAAAGCCCCAACATCTTAGAAAATATGTGTGAACTTAGAATATTTTAATTAAATTTCTCACACTCCACGATGATTTTTAATATTTCATTTATTTCGCCTGTGAATAAAAAAGATGATTTGAGAGTTTAGGAGGAAGTATAGAATAAGGGAGTCAACGAACCAATGTACCGTGCTCCACAGTGACAGATGAACTGATATATACACAGAGAAGTGGGCATATGCGTGATCTTGTCCTTAGGAATTATACAAGCCAGCGACTGGCTGGTGAACACTACTCTTAGTCATGCTTGCTCAACGTGCATCGTGTCGAAAATAGTTGAGAACCACTATCGCGCATTGCCTCAGGAATGTAGTGGTGGCTCTGCGAGCAGTGTGATTGTGGAACACCTCGTCACCACTGCCTATTCCATCTGCACAAACGCCTCATACTTCAAATCAAACTACGGAGTAAATAATGAACTGCCGAAGGCAAAACGATTTCATCTCCTTTGTTCAGCTGAAGCCTCAGTCATTCACATGGAAAACGCACACACACTAACACACACGCTTACAACAATAACTAGATATAATGTGACTGGTGAGCTGAGTGAATGAATTCGTCGCCGAGAAGAGACTGTTCACTGAACTATCTGTTTCTTGTTTTTATTTTCACTAATGTCTAGATGAGGTGTATTCATGTGAGTCGCATAGATTCCTCGAATGTCAAGACATTGTTCCACCGACAAATAACTCCACAAGGGGATTGCTTCAACAAAACTCTGGGTTATTTAGATCAGGCAGACACAGTCTCATAAAGAATACTATTGAATCATCTATCGAAAACAGGAAGGGGTATGATGAAATAGACGCCTACACTGACTGACGGATCGCAAATCAAGAACAATTTCTTGATGTTGACTGATTCAGAAATGCATTTGTAATACTCAATGACTCTTTCGAAACGTTAGAGAAACAATGAACACATTAACGCTGGATTCTCGTATTTCACTTCTAGTGATGATGAAATCAAGTTACTGAGATCATTACAATTCACAGGCACTCACCTTCTGATGTATTCCGTAAAAGGAATAAGTATTCTGTGAAAAGAATTGTTGTGTATAGTAACGTAGAACGGAAAGCATGGAATACATTGAAACAGATTTCTCACAATATTCGTCAGAGGATATTAAGTGGACAACTGTTAGACACTTGAAAGCAGCTTCTTGACTTCGACGCGTGCCGGCTTCCTGCACACACTGTCAACTCGTGAAGCGATGCTATTTCATGTCAGCGAAACGTTTGGGCATTGCGGAATAGGTCACATGAACTGCATCTATATATCGGTAGTTTACACATAATGATAAGCTGTATGTTTGATATTTCAGCACTTCGAGCGAACTTTCTGCTGGCGACCACAGAAAGAGATTGTTGCATTTCTTCTCTTTCAAATCACGCATTTGTGGTTTGTAGTCATGTGTGTATGTATAGTTCAGATTTGGTTCACTCATCTCTGTGCATCGTGAAATACATTCCAGGTTGCAGACAGTCGCGCTGACGAGTCACTCTTGTTACATGTATCACCGATTTCCAGAGTGATTTTCCATACTCAGTCTATATGACTGTTGTTTGTGTGTGGTACGAATTTCACAGTATCATTCCTCCGTATTATCACTCACGTGTCATCTACACATCTGCATCAAGACTTTTGTCGATGATATTGTTTATGATTCAGGTGCACTCTCCTCCCTTGAATTCATGAATATAGGAGGTATTATTGGTCAGACATGCGACCTAATGGACATCGCATTGTTGTTTCTTCGTGTGCATCCACCATATTTTGACAATCAACGTCAGAGTTTTCTAAATTACCCCTTGCCTCATCGAAACTGCGCTGACACACTGTATCAGATTCTTTCGTCTGTTGGAAGCGTCGTGAGTGTCGAAGTATTCTTTCTGTGCCATACTAAATTCACCATGAGTAATACTGGTGCCTCTGAAGATGGTGTACATCTTCACCATATTGACTGATTCACCTCTGATTCGAATTGGTTTACTCCTCTCACTAAATCCTCCATAAGCAATTCTCATACCTGTACTTTGTTAATCAGAAGTTAAAAAAATATTTATGTCAGTTTCATTTGTCCACTGCTTTTTCCCTTCACATAGGTGCAATATATTTTAAAGCCTGTATAACCTTACTTTTGTAATCGTCACTGATATTCATCCACCCATCTGCAAACAAATATAATGGTGTCATCGTTCGCGAGAGGAACAAATTTAGGTGTTTGTGTGCAGTCACACATTAGGTTTCATGATATGATGAATAGGTTTCGAAAGAATTTAGATGTATGCAAACAATGATATCTGTGTTTTTGAGTTACAAGTCGCTCACACTGCAAATATGTGTTTCGTGGTGAAGTGTGGTGAAGACAATCTGAATTCAGTGTTGTCCTCGTCCGTCACCATCCAGGTAGTGAGATTTTGAATCAAATAGCTGACTGAGCAGTGCGCAAAGCGGTGTCTATACAAAACATTCGGACACATCACGTTACAGTCATTCCTTGTCACAATCAAATCATCGTGGAAGATTCCATAATCACATGCTTATCTTTTTTTTTTCTTTTTTTTATTTTTGATTACAGCTTGATTTCACACCGTATTTTTGGTACAAGTATGGAATTTTCAGCGTGGATATCGGTAGCCCAAATTTTGCAGGCCGACCATAGATATCAGGTGTGCGTCGGTGCGGGCTCGAACCCCGGACCATGTGAATGGTCGGCGAGAGTCCTGACCACTGTGCCACCGACGCACTTAATTTTTTATCTTATCTGACTAGGACGTCAGTGTCTCGAAGACACGGTTTTAGTATGCCTCTTATACTTGTTTAAACGTTTGAAAAGTTCTCATGCATGAATTTGAACCCATCAAAATCAAACACATTTTCTGTGATTTAAGTTAGTGCGCCTATTAAATCATTCTCTCACAGACGAAAGCAAGGCTGACAATCTCCACTGTCATTATTGACGGCGACACTTCAAGTGTCAGCATGTGGATTGAATCCTACGATTTCTTCGGTGACCGTATATGAAAAGGTCGTTTATTATAGATCCATCAGACATCCACAAATTCACAATGAATTTCGTGCAGCAGTACTGCAGTCTGAGAACAGACAGGTGAAGCAAACCTCAACATGATGGCTGGTCACTATCAGTAATTACGACGAGTGAGCCAGTTAAGAAGGAAGCTTATTTGTCTGGCGGAATAGAGTGTAGTTTAACTTACAAGTCACCACTGGCGGTTCTGTTGTTTCTGGTTTTCCTGTAGAGTGTGCGAAATCGGATTAAAAATACATGAGTATACTTACCTGTACACAAATAAATCGCGAATATTAAGCAGTAAGATTTCTTAAAATGCATATTCTTTTTATTTATTGATGTCAAAATTCCTAGCACATGCAGGAGAGGCTTTCTTAAGCATCGGTCAAATTCCATCGCCAATAAAGTCAAGGAGACGTACACGTTTTGTTCCTTGACGCATTTAGCGGAATCAGTAAATGCGCTATCGTCCAGAAGGCAAATGGGACGATATTTTGAATACACGGCCGTCCTTCGTCTGGTTAGGTCTGGTTCGGAAATATGATAAACAGTATGATTATCACACAGTCGTATTGAAGGTCCAGGCCGAGTGATGTCACGCAATACCGAAACCTCTATTCTGTTTTACAGCTTCTGGCCACATGAGGGAGATCTATTCACCAGGCCACTTTCAGATTGCAGTGTTAACTTGAGTTATGCGTGTGATGCATACAGTTGAAGATTGTCCAGATCGACGAACGGTACTTGTGTGGTTTAAGACGATGTGTCGAATACACAATGGAACGCTAGTACAGATGACTAGTAATGTCGTGATATGCATCACGTATATACATGTATGCAAGTGTATACCTCTTATTCTGCTGGCCCAATCTCGATATCCAAGGATGTTACGTATCATAAACCATATATTCAAAGAATTTTGCTCACCGTTCACAAATTTATCCAAGAACACTACATCAGTTGATTGAAGGAGATGAAAAATAACATAACTGATATAAGAAAAGATCTTGTCTACTGTGGTGGAGGATAGTTCCGTTTTGATTAAAAGATTTTTGTGAAATCTTATATTGTTATACAGTAATATTTACTGGTGATGTTTGGAACGCCGCTTATTTCTCGGAATCATACCACTGTACTCACACTAACTGCTTACATCATTTATACAATTCAATTATTTTTCGTTCAATTTGGTAAGTTTCAGTACTTTGCATATTTCCGGTATGAGTGATAAGTCATTCCTGTTGCACACATTAAGTGTATACTCAATGAACAAGTGTTCAGTAATCAACTTAACTCCCTGATTACCTACATCCTGTCTTAGAACGTTAATCCTCTATCACCCTAATTTGTGTTTTTGTGTGTTAATGGCCGCAATACAATCACTCAGCTGTTTTCTAAATTACTTATCTTCTCGGGGCCAACCATTCCAACCTTAGCTTAATTCTTATATTCCGACAATCTGACTACCCTGACCTGCTAGTTTAGCCTATGGATTTGACCTCACAGTCATTTCAGAGTATTTCGTAAATTATATAATTTTGTCTAATCGAGTAAACCGATAGGGTCCTTTAGTCTACCGAGCTTGTCCCTGAATGAGTTTGTAGGTTTAAATGCCACTCTTATACCTGCTTTATTAGGAAACCTATGTAGGGTCTCAGATGTCGCCTCCTTATCTGACATAACAGTGGATGACTTATAATCTCTGTTATTTATGTTATCATTACTAGTCTCACACTTATCATTACTTTGCTTTTGGCCTTTTCTGATCTTCCTAATGTATTTTACGGGATGGTTATTCGATACCAACGCTTCTTTTGTCTGTTTTCTTTCATCAGTAAGAACAAGCTGAATGCAAATCCAGATTAGGCAGAAGCTGGAGTATATGGATCACTGAATCAAGTCACACTCACTTAATTGTCATTTTGATTACCCCCCGACCACACAATTCTTGTTTCGAACGCTCGTGTGTGTACTGTCAATGAGGGAAATACTAGGTTTCCGAAACAGCCTTGTGGTGCTTCATGCTTGTTTTTCTATGGTTATCGATTCCTAATCAACCAGGTTGTCAGTCAAATAATTCATACACACCCTGGAAGTCATCTGAGAAACAATCGAGAATGTCGCTTGAATTCTGTCTCATCATAGGTGGATGTTAAGGCAGGCTTTGTGTTCACCGTGAGCCAGAAGATACAACTGCAGAGTTAACGCTGAACATCCTGCCTGGGGAGACAATCAACTCATCGATATTACCTATCAAGCGGACAGAGTACGCCAAAACCGATCTCCCTGCATCTTTCGATTAATTATCTCTCTTGATAAATCACTGCATTTCAAATGAATTTTGAGAAAATCTGGTTCTCTGTTTCCCTAGGATAGAAGGCTGGCTAAATCCGGGTGGCACGCTTACCTATCTGTGTAATTTGGATCTTAATTGCATGGGTATACTGAACTATTCGGCCGGTGTATATTTCGAGCAGGTGTACAGTCAGTGAAATGTTGGTGCAAACATATTCTCTCTCGACATCAGTTTTGTGAACATCAGTAGTCGAAGTATTTTGGCTGCAGTGTAGGCTGCTAACT
The DNA here is from genome assembly GCA_944472135.2 of Trichobilharzia regenti. Classification (NCBI taxonomy): domain Eukaryota; kingdom Metazoa; phylum Platyhelminthes; class Trematoda; order Strigeidida; family Schistosomatidae; genus Trichobilharzia; species Trichobilharzia regenti. Next base: position 66,281,302 of record OX235266.1, on the reverse strand, counting down.
AATGGTGGAATAATTAAAAGTGGAGTATGTTGTGTTTAAATACAGCACAGGTTCAGGGAGAAATTGTGAGCACTGACGCAGCGGACGAAGAGCAAAGAGAAGAAGATGATGAAAATTAGAGGAAGTAGTAAAGTTCTCATGCACATACCTGCTTTGGCATATTTTTCTCTTGAGGTCGGATCATCTGAAAAGAAATAAATAAACCAGAAGGGAGTTGTCACCTGTTAGTGAGTGGTAATTCAAAGCGTTGACATGAAAGTTACATAGAATTAAATGGCAGGATGATGTTCAGAAAGATGAATATCTATGAAAACATGTGAATCTTGAAGAGATCAGCCAGTCCATGATTACCAACCAAATATGATTGGTGTGGAATATGAAATGTTTCACATAAGTGAGAACGAACCTAGCATGGATGGTATCCGTTGTACGCGTCAACGTGATTCTCCTTAGATTCTACCAAAACAACTTATGACAGTCGATAAGACCATCCAAAACTCAGATATCTCACTCAGTTTCAAGTATCTTCTCTCGGTAATATTCTTTCATGATAACGTCAACCTATGTGTCGATCATTCTGAGTATCTCATAGACACGTATTTGCATATCCGAATGACAACAGTATACGAAACCGTAAGGACGATGATTTCGTAGAGCGAAATTGAAGCCCCACTTAATGTCACCTGATCCTCATCTCAATTACCTACATTCATGTGAGATGACTGGAAGCGGTTCAGTGAGTTGTTTTCCTCAAGGAATTGTCTGTCTGCTATTACATGGAGTGAATCTGCCGCAGTAAGCTCTGACTCACCTTCAATCCGTGCTTGTTAGCTGCTATCAGACGTAGCAAGACGTACCTGCAATCCTTAAGCATTTCTTATTCGCAACATTCAGAGACTCAACCACCCAGCTAGCTATTCACGCTCAGAAATAAACATCTGCCATGCGATGTATCATTTGTCGAATGTTTGGCGAGTTGTGCCTTTTTTGTCCACTGTGTGTCAGCAAGGCGTATCGGCATTCCTCATATAACTCATATCTATTGGTGTCATAGACACTGTCACTGAGGTAGCTAGCCTAAGGATTTTGTTATTGACCTCCGGTAGAAGAGTTTGTTAACGGATGAGAATCTAGAAGAAAGGCTTCCTGAAAATTGCCTCTAAACATCTAATTTCAATAATTCTGACTATATCGTCATAGTATTGATCTACATTCTCGGTGGCTACATTGCTAACTTAACTAATAAAATTCAAACTGCAGCAAACGCCAAGGATTACAGACATCACACCAGTCATTGTCCAACCATCAAAGTATTACATGTCTCATTATTCAAATGCATTCCAGCAAATACGCTTTTCATTTTCGGCTCGTGTGTAAGTGCATTGATAAATATGCATCCTTGAATGCTGAGATGGTGCGCAGTATTCATCATGATACATTTAAAATTTTCCTTGTTTGGAATATGTGAAAGAAACACTTTCGGTACTCGAACGAGTGCTCGATGAAGTCTGTCGTTTCTTGCTTACTTTTCGGAACATAAGTCTTCTTCGTTCGAATATCTGTGGACATGAATTAGATAGAATAGTTGATTAGTTCAGTGGCACGAAAGAGATGTCTAGAAAATATGTGTATCTTTGGATATTTTCTCATGTTTTTGAACGAATCGCATGTCACCATGTGGTGACACTGTCGTCGGATGTATTATTTCCTGATTGTTAATTAATAACAACATCGTTTTTTGCAAGCTAAATCAGCGTCATCAAACCTTGATGATCGCTTATAGCACTGGCTGCTGGCAGTCCCAGATTCTTGAGGAAGAATGTTTGAATTCAAAAGGGTATTGAATATCGGTCTGATTGCCAGCATGTTGCACCAGTCGCCTTCGATCCCTGTTGTGGTTTGTGTTGCTGCCATCGCTGCAGCCGGTAGACTGGCAACCGAAATCGGGAATAGACAGTCAACTGTCGCTAGAGTTTTTCATCCAGTGATTTATTCATTGATTTGTGTTCTTGGCAAATAGTACAGTCACGTCAATGCAGTGACGTAACTCAGGGACCCTCAACATCTAACGTTATATATGGCATCAAAGAAACTTAAGAAGATGACTCAACAAAAATTTTTGAACCAAACGTCGACTTGCTCACATTCAGATATGATTTTCATTAGTTCATCCAATTCAACTGTAAATGAAGGTAATGAATTTCGAGTTTATTGACAAGTGTACAATACACGCGTCGAGCAACTAACGAGCCGGGCTCCATTATGACAGGTGAAATGATACATGCACAAAGAAGTCAGTATATGAAACCACATGTTCTCAATGCTTATACAGGTCAATAGCGGACTAGAGAATACTACTACAAGCCGCGCGCAGGTCGATGTGTATTCTGTTGGAAAAGGTTGAGAACCAATAACTTGCGTGGCTATAGAAGTTCAAGAGTTAATCCGTGAGCGGTGTCCATATCGAACAATACGCCAACCATGCCCATTTTACCTACAAGAACGTCTCCTACTTCATAGAGATCTAGAGAGTGAACAGTGCAGTACTCATGGCGTTTACGTCTCCTCTGAAATACGTAAGCTTTAGCCATTCACATGGAAAATCCAAAGATACGCATACAAGTGGAAATCACCCAACTACTCCTAGTAGCATGTTAACGGACGTATTGATTATTCATTATTGCGTCTGCACGTGAGCCGCATAGATCGACTAGAGGTCAGGGAATGTTTCCCTCAACAAATACACCAACAAGTGGATGACATCGACGTGACACTGGGTTCCTGTGTGACGCAGTCACTAACACATTATGACTACTACTGAAGCAACTGTCGGAGACACTAATGTGATGACAAATTCCGCTTGACTGAATAACAAATAGACGAATAACGAATCAATAATGATATCTAGGTAGCGATTGTTATAATACATGTGTGATAATCAGTGACTGTTTCGAAACGGTAGAAAAAACAAGTTATTACATTGATGTTTTATTCTCATGTTCCACATCAAGTGACAATGAAGTGAAATAACTGAAATTATTTCAATTCACGTATGCTTACCTAGTGATGAATACCTCAGAAGGAATAAGAATTCTGTGAAAAGAATTGTTGTGTATGAGTTGTGCAGAAGGTGCGAGATGCAATACATTGAAAAGAATTTCAAATAATATTCGTGAGAAGATATTGAGCAAACCAGTGTTAGCCACTCAAGAGCACCATATCGATTTCGACGCATGCTGATCTCCTGCAGTGGGATGTCAGCTGGTGAAGTTATGTTAACATTTCATGTTAGTAATATTTTTTTATTTTTTATTTTTGATTACAGCTTGATTCCACACTGCATTTTTGGTACAAGTATGGAATTTTCAGCATCGATATCGGTAGCCCAAAATTCGCAGGCCGACCAAAGATATCAGGCGTGCGTCGGCGAGGGCTCGAACCCGGGACCATGTGCATAGTCGGCGAGAGTCCTAACCACTGTGCCACCGACGCATTGTGGAATACATCAAATCAACTGCAGTCGTATTTCAATGGCTGTATAAAATAATAGGTTTGTGTGTCCGTTTGCTATTTTCGACCATCGAGCTCACTCACAGCTGGAGATCACAGGAAATGATTGTTCGAATTGTTCATTTTCAATTCATGAATTTGAGATTCGTAGTCATGTGTGTATCCATAGATCGGTTTTGGTGCATGCATGTTTGTGTATGGTGAAATGATTTCTAGGTCGCTAACAGTTGTGCTGCTGAGTTACACATGTTGCATGCATCCGCTCGATCCACCAGAATTTTCCAGACTCTGACTACATGACACTTGTTCATGTGTGAGACGAATCTCTCAGTATCCTTCTTTCTCACTGTCACTCAAATGTGACATTTACAAATCACTGTCAGGATTATTTAGTACGCATAGGCGAATATTCTTCCCTGAATTCCACGAATATTTCACTTGGTATTGGTGAAGTTTGGAGATGGAACGACCACTGCTTCATTGTACTTGTCATGAACACCTACAATATTTTGACGATCAATCTCAACGTTTACTCCACTTTCGTTTCATTTATCCTATTCTGAGACACTGTTTTTCATTCCTTCGTTTAAGGGAGGCATCGTGAGTGTTCAAGTATTCTGATTGTGCCATTCCAAAATCATCATGAATAACACTGGTATCTTTGCCTAGTGAATACCAGTTGGTGTACAACTTTACCTGGGATAAGAAGTCTGCTTAAGCCACTGACTAAATCCTCGATATGCATATCTCATACCTATTCTTTCTTAATCAAAAGTAGTTGCAAAATCTTTACATAAGTTTCACTAGGCTAGTCCTCCTTCCCTTCATTCATCAAAGGTGCACAATATTCAAATGTGTATAACCTCACTTTCGTAATCGTCACTAATTTTCATCCACCCATCTGTAAACGAGTAAGAAAGGGTGATCAGTGGTGGTAGGAACACATGTGCGTAATTGCGTGCAAATACAGATTAGGCTTTATGACACGATGTATAGGTTTCGAATGAATTCAATGCATGAAATAAATGATTTCCGTGCGTTTAAGTGACAAGGCGATCACAATACAAATGCGCGTATCATGGTGAATTGTGATGAATTCAATCTGAAAGCAGTTGTCTCCTCATCCCTCACCATTCAGGTTGTCGGATTTCAACTGACATAACTGACTGTCTAGTAAGAAAAGCAGTGTATATTCAAAGTATTCACGTATCTTACATTCCTAGCGTTCTCAGTCACAATCGAAAGATTGTGATTTGTTATATAATTACACGCAAATGTTACGTGCCTTCATGCATTTTCTTGTCTGATGAGTTCGTCAATCTCTCAGTGATACAGTTTGAGGATTTTTTTCCATTTGGAAGATCTATTGTGCTCTCATCGGTGGCTCGCTTGAACAATCGTCATACTTGAATTGAAATCCATCACGATGCAACATATTTTTTGCGACTCAAATTACTTATGGAGTGCATCCTACATTTCTTTTCGTCAATATATATGGATAGATCGTTTGCTGTAGATTCATCAGAAACCCACATAGTCATCATTATTTTTCTGCACCCATAGCGGAGTCTGCGTAAAGACAGGTAAATGAAGCCTTAAGATAATATCAGGTCACAACCAACAATTACAAGGAGTGTGACAGCTGAGAAAAAATCGTATCTGTTGAGCTGAAAAGAGGTTAGTTCAACTTACAAGTTACCACTGGCGGTTCCGTTGCTTCTGGTTTACCTGTAGAGTGTACAAAATAGGGTTATGGATAAAAACACACATATACACACATGTGCACAAACAAATGGTGAATAAAATCTCTTTAAGACACAGATTTAATTTATCGGTGTCAAAACTGACAGCACGTAGAGGTTTCCTAGGGATTCAGTCAAACCACGTCACGATTGATGTCAACGAGACATTCACTATTGTATTTCAACATCGATTTTGAACGCATTAGCGAATGCCCTGTGTCTCAAAAGACAAAGATGATGATATTTTGAATAGACGGCCGTCTTACTTTTGCTTAAGTTTGGTGTAGAGATATGCTGAGCGATATGCTTATCACACAAACCTGTTGATGGTGTTGAAGACACGTGACTGTCGATGATCAACGAAGAAAGCAGCCTTGGGACATCTCTTTCAACGTCCAGCGTCTGTTATCATTAGGGAGATCTATTCACTGAGAGGCGTACAGATTGCAGCGATATCTTGAGTAGTGCATGTGATGCAATCAGGTGGTTATTGTCTAGACCAGTCTCTATAGAATAACTGACTCACTGAACATTTGTGTTATTAATCTAAATCTTGTTCCTTATGCTGAGTGGATGCTGGTTATTACAAAACCGATTTACAAGTAATGAAGGTTTGTCTTCCACTTCCTACTCTTTTAATCACAATACATCCGTTCTGTCAGCCTGCACATGAAGTGTTGCCTCCAATAAAACTGAGGGAGTTGATCTCTGTCAAAATACTTCCCGTTGATGGTGCATTGTGCTTGCTTAGTTTAAAGCATAGTACGCTTGTTTTCTTGTGTATTACCTTTAATCAGTAGTTCATTTTTATTCAAACTTATTCGCGGCGATGATGTTGACGTTAAACTGGCATCTTCAGGTGGATATTCAGTTCATCATATCATTTTGGTAAATTGCATTACTAATTCAATTCACCATTGTTAGTGGATCTTTTAGCGGATTCAATTTAATTTTCGTTATTTGGATTGGTTGATTTGAACGTCTTACGAATCCCGAAATTATGAGGATTCAGAAAAACCTTGTCCCATTTTTATTGCCACAGTGATTTTTGCCATCCTCTCTCTTGTGATTTAATGTTTCAACCGTCTATCTAGGCTCATTTGTGTTATCTTGGACAAAGGCTTTACAGTAGTTGTTTACGAGTAGTTTTCAATAAGACATTTATTTCTTTTCACCGGTGATCTGATGTTGTTGCAAGTTTGTGGATGCTGTTCACAAGACCTTGTGTTAAACCTCGTTCTACTCTGAGTGGATGGGTTGGGTGGCAGTTAGTCAAGCAATCCTTCAGAATGTGTACTTTTCCTATGGGTATATAGCCGTTTTTGTTATGTACCTGTTACGCATGGTAAATTTCAGATTGGCTTGAATAATCGTCATAAGTGAATAGAAATCCGTTACGATGCAACATATTCTCTGTAAATTACATTCTTTTACACGTTCAGTCGTTTATTTCTCCAAGTATCGAAGAGTTCTCAAGCACATTTGAATTGAAATGTGGAATACCGTTGAGAATTTTTCGAGGAGGACGAAGAAAATCTTTCATATTTCATATTAGTCTATACCTCATATTGTGGAGCAGTGAATAAGAAGAAAGCATTGTGCAAATAGATGCTTCGTGTACTCTTCAAAAGCATGCATTGCTCTTGTCCCTTAAGACAGCTCTTTTGATTATTGTGATGATGATCATCATGGTATCACATTCTTCGATTGTGATTCTCAAACAGGAACACTATCTACTCGAAATCTGCGAAATTTCAGGCGTCAGTATGTAGAGTGCATCTTATATTTTCTTTCGTCACTATATATAAATATATCGCTTTTTGTTGATTCATCAAAAATCCACATAGTCATCAGTATTTACTTGCATCCATAGTGGAGTTTGAGAATAGGCAGGTGAATGAAGACTCGAGTTGATGCGAGGTCACTATTAACAATTACAGGGAGTATGACAGACTAGAAGAAACGTTGTCCAGAATAAACGATAGTTCAACTTACAAGTCACCACTGGCGGTTCTGTTGCCTCTGGTTTACCTGTTGAGTGTGCAAAATAGGGTTATAAATAAAAACACGAGTATGCTTACATGTGCACAAACAAATGGCGAATACAGTGCAATAAGATCTCGTCTTCTACCACGGGTTTAATTTTTTGATGTCAAAATTGTAAGCACGTAGAGAAGAGGTTTCCTAGGGAATCGGTCAAGTGACGTCACCAGTGATGTCAACGAGACATTCACTGACTTGTTTTGACAATAAGTTTGAATGCATCAGAAAATGCGCTCTCCTTTAGAAGATAAAGATGTCAATATTTTGAACAGACGGCCGTCTTTCATTCGCATAAGTTGAGTGTTGAAATATTGTAAGCGACTTGGTTATCATGCAAGCGTGTTAATGGCGTTGATGATACTTGACTGTGGGTGATCGACGACGGTAGCATTAATCATCCGCGAAATACATAAACAAGGAATATCAGATCACTCCGCCACATATATTACTCCTCATTGATAATGAATAAAAATCACTGATTGTCTCTACGCTCTCCAATGAGAGCATTTCATATCGGCATTAATCAATACAACACGATAGTGTAAAATGAAATCTACTGGAGTTTGTTACACAGTTTTGGTTTTCTTCCCCCTAACTGAAACTGGTCGAACAATCATTGTGCGTTGAAGTATTCTTCACTTGTTAGAAGTATCAAGGATAGTATGGTGCTCACTGATTGGATAGTCTGATGTTCCATACGGAAGTATTGACGGGTAGTCATTACTGAAATTATATTCAGACGACATGTTGAGTAGAGAGTCGAAGGCGTACACAGATAATCAGTGACTTCATGATATGCATAACATTGACATATTCATGTGAATATCCACTTCTCAACAGGCCATATGTTCATTTTCAAAATGCTACGTATCACTAATCATGCATTGAAACATTTATGCTCACTGTTCAAAAAGTCATTCAAGAATTCTGCATCAGTTGACGAAAGCAGACAAAATGAGAAGTTTGAACAATGCAAGAACTACAGTTTTAGCAGAATAAAATGGTACCATCTTTTATTTCGTTGCCTTCTCGTCAGCTGCTTACATGGCAAAGACATTATTAAATATATCTACAACAACAATTTTAACATACTTGCACAGAGTTCAGTAAGCAGCTGACGAGAAGGCAACGAAATAAAAGATGGTACCATTTTATTCTGCTAAAACTGTAGTTCTTGCATTGTTCAAATTCATTAAGGGGAATAAATGTATGAAAATGAGAAGTAATTTATAGAAATGTTTGGCATTTAATTTTCACAGAGTAATTTGAAAGTAACAGGAGTGAATACGATCTCAAATCAGTTAAAGGATTACTTGAAAACCAACATCGAGAACAGACAGCCGTATCTTCAGCTCAGCTTTGTACTATTCAGCGGTGCACACCCAAAACATCTGTGTGAATTCAGGACATTCCAGTCATGACGCCATCTTGTAAACCATTCAGCGACTCTCACCTGAATCAACAATCACTGATGTCCAACTCTTGTTAATTCGTGATTTGTATCAAGTGTAACCACCGGTGTGACCAGCGATGTGCATCAATTCAAGCAGTGGCTGGCGCTTGTGACCAAAACACATCACGAATATGTAGAGGCTAGGATATATGGAACACTGAGTAGGATCGCACTCTCTCAATTGTCAATCAACTTAGCTCGTTACCAGATTAAACTGATCTCAAACGCTCGTGCCTGCGTGTGTACTGGCAATGAGCGGAAAACAAGGCAGTCAAAACAGCTCTTGAGTGCGCCAGGCTTGTTTGTCAATGGTTCTTGACTCGTGATGGATCATGTTGCAAGCAAAATCCCTGCAAATTAACACTTGGCAAACATTATGAAAGTTGTCTGGGAAACAATTGAGAATGACCGCTGAATTCTCCACTCAGGTGAATGATGTTGCAGTATTTGTGTTCACTGTGAGCTGGAGGGTTTGCCTGCAAGGCTAACGTTGAATATTCTGCACGTGGAGATAGTCGACTCTTTCCTAATAACCTGTCCAGCGCGCAACTTACGTCAACACTAAACTTCCTTCATCGGTTGGATTCCATCACTTTCTTGACACGAATGATTCAGATGAAAACTTATTTGCTGAATGAATTTTCAGGAAATCTTCTTCGCTATACATTGGCGCAGAATGCCGACAACATCCGGATTGCACACACATAGGTCTGTATGGGCAGTTAACTACTGATCAATTCACTGGCAAACACATCACGTTTTGAACAGACGATGAATGTTCGGAGGGGAGTGATGAGGATTGATGCATTTGAGGAAGACTAAGGAGAAGAACGGAAAGAAGAGGAAGATACAGAAACGTCTTGTGAGCAAACCTGCTTTGGCGATTTTCTCTCTTGCATTCGGGTCATCTAAAAAGAGCAAAACCAATCAGTGAGGAGTTGACACTCGCTCGTCAGAGGTCATTGAAAGCAGTGACATGCAATTCGCATGAAATGAAATAAAAGATTGATATTTTGAAAGAAAATATTGACAAATACATGTGAATTTCGATAAGGTCAGTCAATACATTACTACGCATCACGTCTGATTGCTTTGAAATGCGAAATACACCGAATAATGCTGAGGGAGGCCTTGACTCACCTAGGTCGCGTGCTTGTTGGCAGTCACCAGTCAGCAAGTCCTATCTATAATCATCAAGGATCTCATTTACACTGCAGTCAGAAACGTCGTCACTAAGCTAGCTAGCTTTCCGCAATCGTCATTGAATTCCTGTTCAAGTGTTCTGCTAACGAGTGACAGCAAACAAGCAGGAGACCTATGGCCGAGAATAGCCTCTCGACAATCGCCACCAGCTAACTAAGTGCACGAATTCCAAACACACTTTAATGAAAATCCACATAGCTTGTCGACGACCACGTTGCAAACTTGACTGATAGAATTCAGTCTGCGGAAAACGCCAAGAACTACAGACATGACACTAGTCAGTGTCCAATCGAAATAATACATATCTCATTATTCAGCTTCATTCCGCAGAATACACTTTCCATTTTCGCCTTGTGCTTAAGTGTATTGACAAATTTGAATCCTTGAATGCCCGGATGGTGTGCAGTGCTCATCATAATACATGTAAAATTTTCCTTGTTCGAAATACATGAAGGAAAAACTTTCTGTATTCGAGCGAGTGCCCGATAAAGTCTGTCGTTTCTTGCTTACTTTTCGGAACATACGTCTTATTCATTCGAATATCTGTGGAGATGAATCAGGCAAATTACTCGTTAATTAAAATCAATGCGTGCATTATTTGAATAACACGAAAAAGATACCTGGAGAATTCAGTTGTCCCTGGATATTTTCTGACGTTTCGTTAACGAATCGCGTGTCACCAAGGGGTGACAAGGTAGTTTCATAACATTTTTTAATTGCTATTTACAAGTAACATGAATTTTCCAGGTTAAATCAGTGAATGCCAGTGTCATCGATTCCTGCGTGCTCATTCAATGCATTGTTCGCTGAAAGTCCAATAACCTTAAGGAAGATCCGTCTGAATTCAAGATGTTTTTAAATTCCGGTCTAATTGCCTGCATGTTCGACGAGTCGTCTTTGATCCCTGTTGTGGTTTGTGATGCTGTTGGTTTTGCAGCGGGAAGACAGGCGTCTCACATCGATAGAAGGCTGTCATCTGACGTTTGAGGTTTCTATGCAGTGATTCATCCACTGATTTGCGTTCGTGGCGGATCATGCATTCACGTTAATGCAGTGACGTGACTCAGACATCCTCAATATCTCACATTAGGTATGACACAGTAGGAACTTGTGAAGATGACTCGATAAACATTTTCAAACACAACTTGGATTTGCTCACATTCAGGTGTGATTTTCATAAGTACATTCCATTCAACTGTAAATGAAGGAAATGAATTTCGAGTTAATTGGCAAGTATAAAATATGTGCGTCAAGCAACAGATGAGCTGGCCTACACAGTGACAGGTGAACTAATTTGTGCACAAAGAATTCTTAACACACCAGCTTATTTCTCTAGGCCTTCCACAAGTCATTAGCAAGCAGGAGCACACTACTCTAAGCCGTGATCGGTCGATGTGTATCTTGTTTAAAAGAGTTGAAAACTACTATCCTGCATGGCTCTAGAAGTGTAATGGCGGATCAGCGACCGATGTCAGTATCGAACACTACCCCAACAATGTCCATTCCACGTGAATAAACTCCTCCTAGTTCAAAGTGATCCAGAGAGTAGAGAATAACCTGCCAAAGTCAATGTGTTTTCGTCCCCTTCATAATGCAACAACTACCCTCTAGTCAATCAAAAACCAACATCCTCTTAGACACAAACACATTGTTCATCATATCTTCCAAGTATTTTGATTGCATAAGCAATAACCCGGACTAATATTTACTCTTTTTTCTTTGACAAAACTCAAGTGACTCACATTCACCCAAAAACACACACGTGCATACAACAATAATGAGAGTTAATGCGACTGTGGAGCTAAGTGAATGAATTCGAGACTGAAAGGGAACTATCGTTGAACTACGGCATTTCTGTGTTCAGTAGTGACTGGATGGGGATTATTCATGAACCCTGACTGAACGAGTGGCTGTCCGAATTCAAAATAAAAGTTTGCACTGATGTGTATCAGTTCGAGCTGCTACACTTCACTGAGCTCACATATCAAGTGAAGAAAGTCAATTAAAATGAAAAAAGAGACACCAAAAAGAGTCATGAGTCAGAGAGAATTCGGATATCATAGAAACTTACAGTTTAATTGAGAATCGAAATTTCACAAGGAGTTGATGAATGTGTGCCAATGAGGACGGCTTTCAGACATTGCAGCAAATGTCTCACCGTGAAGAAGACTTCAACTCGTAGGTCAACACATTCGTACAAGGCTTAAACCGACACCTGTGAAGATTAGTTATAAATCCATCTGTATGTGAGTTGCATAGATCGACTTGAGGTCGATGTATTTCTCCACCAACAAATACTTCCACAGGTGAACGACATCTACGTGACTCTGTGTTCCTGTGTAATGCAGTCACAAGGACATTACGACTACTACCGAATCAACTGTCAAAGACAATAATGGGATGAAACACTCATCTTGACTGACTAAAGCATACACAAATCAACAATGATGTCTTGAAGGCGACTGATATAATACATGTGGGATAATCAGTGACTGTTTCGAAACGGTAGAAAAAACAAGTTATTACATTGACGCCGTATTCTCGTGTTCCACATCAAGTGACAATGAAGTGAAATAACTGGCATTACTTCACTTCGCGAGTGCTTACCTACTGACGAATTCCTCAGAAGGAATAAGAATTCTGTGAAAAGAATTGTTGTGTATGAGTTGTGCAGAAGGTGCGAGATGCAATACATTGAAAGGAATTTTGAATAATATTCGTGAGAAGATATTAAGCAAACAAGTGTTAGCCACTCGAGCACTCCATTTTGACATCGATGCATGCTGACCTCCTGCAGTGTGGTGTCAGCTGGTGAAGTCATATTATTATTATTTCATGTTAGTAATAGATGTGCGCATTGTGGAATACATCAAATCAATTGCAGTCATATTTTGATGGTTACACACAATGATAAGTTTGTGTGTCTTTATGTTATTTTCGTATTTCGAGCTCACTTACTGCTGGAAATCACAGCAAATGATTTTTCGAATTGTTCTCGTGCAATTCATGAATTTGAGATTCGTAGTCATGTGTGTATGCATAGATCAGTTCTGATGCATGCATGTTTATGCATGGTGAAATGCTTTCTATGTCGCTATCGGTGGGACCGATGAGTCACTCTTTTAGCATGCAACGCCTGTATCCACAGGGATTTTTTACACTGTGTATACATGACTGTTGTTTATGCGTGAAACGAATCTCTCAGTATCATTCTTTCGCATTGTCACTCACGTGTGCCATATGCACATCTTTGTCAAGACTTTATCAATGATATGAAGTATTGCTCATGTTCATTTTCTTCTCTAAAATCCATGAATATTCCTGCTGATATCGGTGTTGTTAGGCAAACCATTTACCACTGCTTCATTCTGCCTCTTGTGAACACCTTACACATTTTCATGAGCACCCTCAACGTTTTCTTTATCCCCTCCCACATTGTAACTCTCTTAACACACTCTTTATCATTCCTACGTTTATCGAAGGCGTCGTTAGTGTCTAATTTTTTTGTATGTGCCATTCCAAAATCATCACGAATGACACTGTCAAATGAATACCAGGTGGTGTGCAACTTTGCAGAAATGTTCTTGCATACAAATTTAATTTGGTTGCGGACTGCCGTTGTGCATTTTTCGGGGAAGGCGAAGCATATCTCTCCTATGAGATTAGTACATACCTCATATGGAAGAACTATGCATGAGGAGAAGGCATAGTGCAAACAGCTACGCTGGGTATTCCGTATACCACGCGATGCTTACGTCCGGAAGACAGATGTGATTACTATTATGATGATCAACATAATCTTACATTCTTCGATTGTGTTTTTCAAGCAAGAACATTAATTATTCACACAAGAAATAAAGACTCACAATCTGCGTTCACATTATTGACTGTGACATTTCAAGCGTTAGGATGTGAGTGCATCTTATATTACTTTTTTTATTTTTTATTTATTTTTGATTACAGCTTTAATCCACTCTGTATTTTTGGTAAAAGCATGGAATATTCAGCATGGATATTGGTAGCCTAAAATTTGAAAGCCGACCATAGACAGCAGGTGTGCGTTGGCAAGGGATTGAACCTCGGAATATGTGCATGGTCGGCGATAGTCCTAACCACTGTGCCACCGTCCCATTATATAGGATTTGCATCGCTTTATGTTGATTTATAAGAAACCCACAAAGTCACCATTATTTTCTCGCACCCGTAGCGGTGTCTGAGAATATGCAGGTGATTGAAACCTTAAGGCGAGGTCCGGTCACGACCAAGAATTACAGGTAGTATCACAGTCAAGAAGAAAGCTTATCTGTTGGGCAGAATAAAGGATAGTTCAACTTACAAGTCACCGCTGGTGGTTCTGTTGCTTCTGGTTTACCTGTAGAGTGTGCGAAATAGGGTTATAACTGAATACACGAATATACTTACATCTGAAAATATAAATGGCGAATAAAAAGTAAAAAGAACTCCTCAGGTCACAGATTTCATTTATTGATTTCAAAATTGCTAGATCGTAGAGAAGAGGATTCCTAGGGGATCGGTCAAGCTACGTCACCAATGATGTCAACCAGAAATCCAGTATTCTGTTTTTAACATCGAATGCACTCACTCTCAGAAGACAAATATGGCAATATTTTGAAGAGACGGCCGTCTTACTTTTAGTTAAGTTGGGTGTGGAGATATGCTGATCAACCTGGTTATCATGCAAGCGTATTGATGGTGTTGAAGACATGCGACTGTCGATGATCAACGAACAAAGCAGCCCAGGGACATCTCTTTCAACCTCCAGGTCTTAGTCTTATTCGGGAGATCTAACTGAGATGCGTGCAGATTGCATCAATATTCGTAGTAACGCTTGTTATGCACTCAGGTGACAGTTTTCTACATCGATCTACAGAGATATGAATAATTGATAGAGAAGACAGAAGATGGGAGCATGAGTGATGTGGTAGACATTGACGTCAGCATAGATTATTGGTTCTTCTATGTACTCTCATTGGGAATGTCCATATATGTAAACGTGCATTTGATCACAATCATCAATATGAAGTATACATGTGAGCATGAACACCATTTGTCATGAACAGTGGAATGTTCATCGCAGTGAGGTCTGTGAAGGTGATTAGCCTTTCCGAATCTGTAGACAACTTGAAATATTTATTGCCGGTTCTCGAATTCACTGACCGGTAAAACACTCCTGTCCGGGGAATAGAATTGTGCCTCCATTGTGATTTGTCAGACATTAGCACATATCATTCCAATTAAATTGTGCAAGCAGAGTTGCATCTGATCCTTAGTATCCATCCAGGGCAGCTGCCGATAAATCTCACAAATCGGTAATATATGCTTCTGGTGGCATACCTGCTAAGTTTCTAAACCGCAATGAGGCGATGATTTGACATCAGCGTCTTGTTTTCCTTATTCTGAATGCAGTGTCACAAATTGGCATACATGATTCCAAGTGAATTGTACAAGCAGAGTTACAGGTGATCATCGATAATCATTCAGGGCAGCTGACGATTAATCTCTGTAATCGGTTTTTTTATATTCTCCTCAGCTACAGGAGTGCTTGGTCTCTGAACCACAATGTCGCGCTTATTCGACACCAGAGTTGAAAATCTGAATTGCTTTGCTAACTCCGATTTCATTCCATGTCCTGATCGGTTTCAGAATTATGATGATATTGTCGCGTTTTCATAATCAAACTTCTGACATGCTTGTCTTGATGTCTACAGTTCCAGCGATCCTGTGCAAATTAGAAAGAGAAGTAGATTCCTTCAGATTCCTTCGAATGTCAACCGTCAGGTGTTGTCATTCTTGGAATTAACTTTATCTCCTCTCTCTTCACTAGCTGTCCTCTATTTCCGGCGTTTTCTCATGATTTGTAGGCTTACACTTCTAACTGTTCAGGTAAATGCCGCATTGGAGACAAGTCGTCCACGAAGTCAAGACATTCTAGCGTCTACATATCGGTGCAACATATAGCGTAATTCACGCACTACTGAGATAACAACATGAATACGAGGGTGGATTTTGATAATAAAAAAGCCTTTGCTCCTCTGCCTCTTATGGAATTTCACACAGACCGTAGAAATACAGAGAATGGTCATCACAGTCAGCGAAGAATGGAAATGCAGGCGACTGCAATTTTGGTCATTCCATGTATTTATCATATCAGTATCAGGTAATAGTTTCGTCTTGGTGCCAACATACTGATTAACACGGGTAAATGTAGTTATAATGGGAGCAATTGTATTTCACACTCACCTACGACTGCTGACGATTCACGTCCGTAATCTAGTAGATGGAGAAATGGAAAAAAATATCTCTATTATTAGAGAAGACATATGCGACTCGATGTTTGAAAATCACTCCACTGTGTCTAGGATGGTCACATCAAGAGACAAATGCAAAAATGTCTATTGTCATGATGGAGTTTAGTGTCTTGTATTCCAGGAGTGGTTGTCACCCCATTCAGGAGATATTGTTGGATTTCGCATTCCCTAGATGTGTAATTGACACGATTGTACTCCTTCATCGTAGCTGATGTTAATACAGCATTTCAGGTTTATCACAGGTTGACATTGATTGGAGAGCAGTGAGAAACCAACAAGCAGTACTGGCAAGCTTCTCCAGCCCTCTAGCTTGCGACTCTCTAGTGAGGCTCACACACTGGGTACAATGACTTGAACCTTACAGGTAAGAGTCAAGCTCATAGATCATTCAAACACTCATCAACGACCAAATTGACGAAACTAGAAGAAAACAGATGCCAGTAATCACTGGCTTTTCAGTGCTTCTCTAATGGATGTGAGCTCGCAATCAAACTCGTAGTCAATCAAATACATTGGATAATGCAGTACTTTCAAAGTGATTTCCCAGGCGTTTTCCCGACCGCGTGTTCCATTTTGCCTGAATATTTGATATTGCTTTCAGTGTTTTACCTTCCATTGTGTCTACTGATTATAATGTCGCATAAATGTGGTGGTAATATGCTGTGTCACAATATTACATACTTCACTTCAGTTGCTGGAATACAATGGGACCGTTTGAGTTCGATGGGTTTCTACACAGCGTGTAGTTGAACCGTGCATACTTTAGTTGGCAAAGAGAAGACGATTCTTCAAGTCTGCGTTCTCTCTGAGGAACTCATGCTGTCGAATGCCTGAATACAGAGAGCATTGTCCAGACAAGCTGTTATATTGTTGCACTTATTATTGTTCCCTGAAGTTCTGAGTATAACAATGAGCGTTAGCAGCATACCTTTACTTTTTCCTATTATCTCTGATGCTCTCCATCTTGTCCTACGTTCGTTCATGGTCTCTGGTCTCATCATCACAGGGTCTCCTACATGCTACTCTCAGAATCGCTCTCCATTCATCGTATCCCACTCGAGTTACATTCAGTGGAAGGCTTGATGCGCGAAGTCATCCATTGGTCTACTCAGCGTCTGTTCACATCTCTACACATCCGTCGAAATATCTATTGAGCAATAGGTTCTCGCCTGTTGGTGTCTTCCTATAGTTTCTTGTTGGTCATTCCTTCAGTTAGCCATTTGATCTTCGGAATGGAGTCAGAGAAGAGGGCAGCTGTTGATAAAGCCCTGAATCAGTCTGTTGGAAATGCTCTCCGTGAATCTAGCTCTAAGCATCGTTTCTTTATCGAATAATTGACTGACTGAACATTTGTGTTGTAAATCCAAATCCTGTTCCGTGTGCCGAGTAAACGCGGAAGATTTCCAAACCAATTTCAAAGTAATGAGGTTTGTTTTGATCATCTGCTCTGTCATTCATCCGTTCTGTCCACCTGCAAGTGAAGTGCCGCCTCCCATATAAGTAAAGGAGGTGATGTGTGTCAAAATTCTCCCGATGATGATGGCTGGTGTTTGTTTTGTCTAAAGCACAGTGTACTTGCGCTCTAGTTGGATAACCTTTATTCAGTCGTTCATTTTCATTCAAGCATATTTGCGGCTAAGATATAGACGTTTAATCACAGACTTCAGTTTGATATTCAGCTCACCATATCATTTCGTAAATTGTATTAATAATTCAATCCACCATTGTTAGTGGATGTGTCACTTGAAACAATTTATTTCTGGTTATTTTGATTGTTTGGTTTGAACGTGGTACAAATCTCAATATTTTGATGATTCGTCGAACTCTGCCTCTGATAAACCTTTTTCGGATGTTAGTGTCACAGTGGCGTTCGCTATCGCCTCTTTTGTCATTTTCCGTTTCTACAGTCTCTCTTTGTTTCTTTGTGTAAGTCTTCTAGTTTGTATCCCATTAGACATTAATTATCCACGAAATTCACACCTACTCCCTTCTTCTTCTCGGTGGTCCAGCATATCAGTATCTTCTCACCCACACGCGAAGTGTGGTGCCTAATCAAGTCCGCTGCAAATGGCAATGTCATCGGTGATGGTAGGCAGGCAGACATGTCCTTCTGTTGTCTTAAATTCACACGCCTCCCTGCATCTCATTTGATCATTTGATATGTACCTTTGTCAAATGGTCAGCAGGTGAATGAGGTTGGCAAATACTTTGTGCATGCCACAGTGTGACAGTAGATCGTAACAAGCACCAGTGAGATATTTCATTATCACTTCGTGTCGTATTCATGCTTTCCTAACCATCTAGCTGATGTAACTCACATATTTCCGATTTCTATCAAGGTGCATTATTCATATTTTCAATGATAGAATTTCATCTAGACATTATCCAATGCAATAATAATAATATAATCTTTCATTCACATTCCCAGCGGGACATAGGGCTTCAAGCTAGTGGCTGGAAATTTCTGTAGCAGTGTTTATTTTAAAAGGATGTGGTTGCTATCCTGATGCCCAATCTTACCTCTTTAGCATCATTATTTCTGGTTCAGAGAGTTAAATGATTGCTTTGACCGGGGATCGAACCCCAAACTATTTGCATGGTCGGCAAGCGTCCCTGCCGCTATGCCACCGACGCACATCCAATACAATAGGATAGTGTGAAATGAAATCTGCTGAAGTCTGTCGCTTTTCTTTCACCTCACTGAAACTGATCGAGCAATCATTGTGCGTTCAAGTTTTCTTTAATGGTTCTAAATAACGAGGATAGTATGGTGCTCAGTGATTGGAGTGGCTGATGTTTGATAGGAAGTACTGACTGATTATCAGCAATGAAATTATATTCAGACGATGTGTTGTGTAGAGAATCGAACGCGTGAACAGATGATCAGTGATTTCATGATATGCATCACATATACACATGCATGTGAATATCCACTCAATAACAGGCCACACATTCATATTCAAAGATGCAACATATCACTAATCATGCATTGAAACATTTATGCTCACTGTTCAAAAATTCATCCAAGAATTCTATATCAGTTGAAAAAAGTAGACAAATTGAGGAGCAACTTATAGAAATGTTTGGGATTCAAGTTTCCCAGATTACTATGAAAGTTAAAGTAGTGAAAATGAGCTGAAATCAGTTGGAGGACCAATGTAAAACCAACAGGGCGAACAGACAGCCGTATCGTCAGCCAAGCTTTGTACTATTCAGCAGTACGCACGCAACACAGCGGTGTGGAACCAGGACATTCCGTTAACAACGCAAGCTGATAACGATTCAACCTCTGACACCTGACTCAATCGTCAGCGAAGCCCATCATCTGCCCATCCGTGATTCGTATCAAGCGTAACGATCGTGTGACCAGCGATGTGCACCAATTCAAGCAGTAGGACAGTTACTTGCCTGTACTGTGACACTGGCTGGCGCTTGCGACCAATACACATCACGAATATGCAAAACCTGGGATACATAGAACATCGAGTAGGATCGCATTCTCTCTATTGTCAATCAGCCTGATCTCAAACGCTCGTCCGTGTGCGTTCTGCCGATGGGTGGCAAACCAGCCAGTCGAAGCACCTGAGGATTATGCCTTGCTTGTTTTTCAATGTTCTTGGCTGGTGATCGATCCTGTTGCCAACGAAATCCCGCAAATTAACACTTGACAAACATTATGAAAGTTATCTGAGAAACATTTGACAATGATGCTTGAATTCTCAGCTCAGATGAATGATATTGCAGTTTTTGTGTTCACTGTGAGCTGACGCTTCGGCTGCAAAGCTGACGCTGAATATCCGGCACGTGGAGACAATCGACTCATTCCTAATAACCTGTCCAGCGTGCAAATCACGTCAACACTAAACGTCCCTCATCGGTTGAATTCATCATTCACTTGACATGGAGGATTCAAATGAATATTTACATGTCGAATGGCTTTTCAGAAACTCTGCTTCTCTATCCATTGGCGCGGAGTGCTGGTCACATCCAGACTGCACGCTGCCAGGTCTGTGTGAGCAGTGAACTACTGGCGAATTCATTGGCAAACGCATCACGGTTTGTTAAAGTCGGTGAAGGTTCAGAGGCGAGTGGTGGGATTGTTGCAGCTGAGGAAGAACAAGAAGGAGAAGAAGAAGAAGGAGCTGAAAATTCCTGTGTGCTAACCTGCTTTGGCGATTTTCTCTCTTGCATTCGGATCATCTGAAAAGAATGAAACCGATCGGTGAGAGTTGACACTCGTTCCTGGGAGGTCATTGAAATCAGTGACATGAAATGCACATAAAAAAGAATATATATGAGTCCTGATAAAGTCAGTCAATGCGTTAGTACACGTCACATCTGATTTCTGTGGAATGGGAGATGTTCCACATAAATGGGGTCGAACATAGACAGATGGCGTCGGTTGTTCCCTTCGACGTGACTCTCCACAGACTTCATCGGAACAGTTAGTATGAATTGGGATCAGCTCATAAAACTGAAATATTCCCTTCACTTTCAACTAAATCGCCTCAGTAATATTCATTCATGGTTACTTCAACTGAAGTGTCGAGCATTCGGAGTAACTCCTAGACACTCTTTTACATGTTCGAATGACAACACCATGGGAAATTCCATAGATTATGATTCGGTAAACAGCAATGCAATCTTAGTGTCGACTGCCTCTCATCTGTCTTAACGCATTCGTGTGGTTAAACTGGAAGCGTGTCAGTTAGTATCTCACCTCGAAGAATATTTGACCACTCCTATTGTTTCTTCATTCCAACGCCAATCAGAATTAACTATCCTCCATTACATGTCTTATTTATTGGATGGTTCGAGAGAGTTGTTTCAAGGAAGCCCTGACTCCCTAGGTCTCGTGCTTGTAGGCAATCGTCAGTCAGCAAGGCGTATCAGTAATCCTCAAGGATCTCATATTCCTGGCTTTGCGAGACGTTGCCAGTCAGCATTTGTCATTGATCTTCCATAGAAGTGTTCTGCTAACGAGTGACAGCCAGGAAATAGGAAGCCTACGGTCGAGAAAAGCCTGCTGAAAACTGCCTCCAGCCATCTCATCACATCAATTCTGAGTACACTTTGATGAAGCTATACCTAGCTTGTCGGTGACTACATTACAAACTTGACTGTTATAATTCAGTCTGCAGCAAGAACTACAGACATGGCACCAGTCAGCGTCCAATCGGAGTATAACATGCTTCATCATTCGACTGCATTCCACAGAATGCACTTCTCATTTTCGCCTTTTGTTTTTAGTTTACTGACAAACTAGTTACCCTCAATGCTGAGATGGTATATAGTATTCATCATGATAGATGTAAAATTTTCTTTATTTGGATTACGTGAAGGAAACACTTTCGGTACTCGATCGAGTGCCCGATGAAGTCTGTCGTTTCTTGCTTACTTTTTGGAAGATACGTCTTATTCATTTGAATATCTGTGGAGATGAATCAGACAAATCACACGTTAATGGAATTAGAGGCGTGCATTTTGTTTATGGCAGGAAAGAGATATGTGGAAAATGCTGGTATTCTTGGATATTTTCTGACGTTTCGTGAACGAATCGTATGTCATCATGTGGTGACAATGTAGTGTCATATCATTTCTTAAATGCTGTTTACAAATAACATGTATTTGCCAGGCTAAATCAGTGAATGCTAGTGTCATCAAACCTTGTATGCTCATTTAATGCATTGTTTGATAAAAGTCCTAGATCTTCGAGGAAGTATTTTGAAGTCCGGTCTAATTGCCTGCATGTTTGACGAGTCATCTTCGATCATTTTTGTGATTTTTGTCGCTGCTGTTGTTGCAGCGAGCAGACCGGCGTCCCAAATCAGCAGAAAACTGGCACCTGTTTACTGATATTTTCATCTTGTTTCTCATCATGAGATTTGTGCTGCCGTGAAATTCTTTATTGAATTAAATGCAAATGACCTCAAATTATACCATGGCAACTGAAGAAGATGACAGGATAAAAATAATCAAACAAAACATCGAACTGCTCACATTCAGAATATAGATTCCGCATTTCAACTCGCTCAACTGTGAATGAAAGAAATGAGTTTTTATTTTATTTGCATGTATAATGTATCGATGTAGACCAACAAATATCTCTTTGGTGAGAGCTGATTGTTAGCCGAAGTTTGTGGACAGTTATTTATGTCAGTGTTTATGTCCTCAATATTGGTCGTGAGAAAAATGAGAACAAAGGCTTTGCGAAGGTGGATACAGTTAATATATAGATGATCCGACGTTCAAGAAACAGCCACCAAGAGATGCAAGGTAAACTTTCTGTGAGAAACAACCAATCAGAAGACTGTGTTTTTCTGCTAACAATAATCTATAATATGTACATGAAAATCTTTCAATATGTGTTGATTTCCTTAATAAACTATCTGTTGACTGGCCCTTGTTTTCTGTTGTTACATACCGGACTCCGTAGTTACAGATGTACTCATTTATGCGCAAAGAATTGTATATACGCGGCCTCACACAGGTCAATGGCAGGCAGAGTCACACTACTCTAAGCCGTGATCGGTTGATCTGGATTTTATCGAAAAGGGTTGAGAACCACTATCCTGCATGACGGTAGACGTTTAATAGTGGATCTGCGAGCGGTATCACTAACGAAAATTTCGTCAAACTTGCACTGACTACTTCGGATCACTAAGTTATAGTCAATCATGAATCAAACTGCTCCCATTCACAATTTCACTGTTCATCATATCTTCAAAGTATTTTGATTGCATAAGCAATAACCCGGACTAATATCTACTCTTGTTTCTCTTAGAAACCCAAGTGACTCACACTCACACAAACACACACACGAGCATACTACAATAATAAAATATTATGGTTATGTGAAGCTAGATGAATGAGTTCGCCACCGAAAGGCAACTCTTCGCTGAACTACGGGTTCGCTTTGTTCATTAGTGTCTAGATGGGGTTTATTCATGAACCTTGACTGACTGAGTGGCTGACTGATTTCAACACATAAGTTAGCAGCGATGCGTATCAATTCGAGTTGCCACACTTAACTGAGCTCAGAAATCAGGAGAAAAAATTCAAATGAAATAAAAAATGACACTTAGCAGAGGTATGAGGCAACGAGAATATGAAATTCCGAATTGAAATATCACAATGAGTGAATATATTGGTACCACTGAGAACGATTTTCAGACATTGCATCAAATGTCTCACCGTGCTGAATACTTCAACCCGTAGGTCTACACATTCGTACTTGGCTTAAACTGAGTGTTGTTGGGGTTAGACATCAATGCATCTGCATGTGAGTCCAATAGATCGATTAGAGATCATCGCATGTTTACATAAAAAAACATCTCCACAAGCGGATGACCACGACGTGTCTTTGTGTTCCTGTAGGATGCAGTCACAAACACAGTATGACTACTACGGAATAAACTGTCGAAGACACTAATGTAAAGAAATACTCCTCTTCACTGACTAAAACGTAGGTGATTGATGAAATACAAGTGTGATAATCAGTTAGCCTTATCAAGCGGTAGGAAACACTAGCTAATACATTGATGCTGTGTTGTCGTGTTCGACATCAAGCGACAATGAAATGAAGTAAATGGAATTATTTGAATTCACGTGTGCTTACCTACTGATGAATTCCTCAGAAGGAATAAAAATTCTGTGAAAAGAATTTTTGTGTATGATTTAGGCAGAAGCTGCGAGATGCAATACATTGAAAGGAATTTCGAATAATATTCGTGAGAAGATATTAAGCAAACAAGTGTTAGCCACTCGAGAGCACCATATCGATTTCGACGTATGCTGATCTCCTGCAGTGGGATGTCAGCTGGTGTAGTGTTATTATCATTTCATATGAGTAATAGGTGTGTGCCTTGTGGAATACATCAAATCAATTGCAGTCATATTTTGATGGCTGTACAGAATGATAAGTTTTTGTGTCCGTTTGCTGTTTTCGACTTTCGGGCTCACTTACAGCTGGAGATCACAGCAAATGATTTTTCGAATTGTTCTCGTGCAATTCATGAATTTGAGATTCGTAGTCATGTGTGTATCCATAGATCGGTTTTGGTGCATGCATGTTTGTGTATGGTGAAATGAATTCTAGAAAGCTAACGGTGGTCCCGCTGAGCCAGTCATGATACATTCATGCGCTCTATCCACAGGAATTTTCTACACTGTATTGACATGACTGTTGATTATGTGTGAGACGAATCTCTCAGTATCATTCTTTCGCATTGTCACTCACGTGTGCCATATGCACATCTCTGTCAAAACTTTATCGGTGATTTGAAGTATGATGCAGGTGCATTTTCTTCCCTCCAATCCATGAATATTCCAGCTAATATCGGTGAAGTTGGGCGATCCAATTACCACTGCTTCATTCTGCCTCTTGTGAACATCTTCCACATTTTCATGAGCACCCTCAACGTTTTCTTTATCCCCTCCCACATTGTAACTCTCTCAACACACTCTTTATCATTCCTACGTTTATCGAAGGCGTCGTTAGTGTCTAATTTGTTTGTGTGTGCCATTCCAAAATCATCACGAATGACACTGTCAAATGAATACCAGGTGGTGTGCAACTTTGCAGATTCACCAAGGATTAGAATTCTGCTTACGCCGCTGACTGAATTCTCGATATTCATATCTCATACCTATTCTTCGGTAATCAAAATTAATTGCAAAATTGTCACATCAGTTTCACTAGGCTAGTCCTCCTTCCATTCCCTTATCATAGTCGCACAATGTTTAAAGTAGTGTATAACCTCACTTTCGTAATCGTCACTGATTTTCATCCAGCCATCTGTAAACGGGTGAGAAAGAGTCATCAGTGGTGAAAGAAACACATGTGCGTGTTTGTGTGCAGTTACAAAGTGGGTTTCATGACACGATGAAGAGGTTTCAAATGAATTCAATGTATGCAAACAATGATATCCGTGCATTTAAGTGACAAGTCACTCACACTGCACAGACACGTTTCATGGTGAAGTGTGATAACGGCTATGTGAAAGCATTTGTCTCGTCGTCCCTCACCATTCAGCTAGTGGGACTTCAATTGACCGAGCAGTGGCCAAAGCAATTTGTTTCCGAAGCATCCAGACATCTTACATTGCAAGCATTCTCAGTCACAATCGAAAGATCATAACTGATTATATAATCACGCGAAAATGTGACGAGACTTCATGCTTCGACTTGTCTGACGAGTTCATCAATCTCTCAGTGATGCAGTTTGAGGTTTTTTTTTCTATTTGTCAGATCTATTTTGTTCTTCTAGGTGACCTGCTTGGATGATCTTCATGCTTGAATTGAAATCCAACACGATGCCACATTATAAGTCTATTTCTCAAATGGAATAGCAATGAATGTGGAGAAAGCATAGTGCAAGCAATTACGCTGGGTACTCCGTATACCATGCAATGCTCTTGTCCATAAGACTGTTGTTTTGATTATTATGATGGTAATCATCACCTCACATTCTTCGATTGTGCTTCTCAAGGTGGAACATAACCTACTCACACACGAAAGAAACACTCATAGCATGCGTTCTCATTATTGAATGTGATGTTTTAAGCGTCAGCGTTTGGAGTACATCCTTCATTTCTTTTCGTCGCTAGATATGAACAGATCGTTTGTTTGAGATTCATCAGAAACCTACTTAGTCACCATTATCTTCTTGCACCTGTAGCGGAGTCTAAGAATAGGGAGGTGAATGAAGCCTCGAGATGATTTTAGCTAACTTCCAACAATTACAGGGAGTGTGACAGCTGAGAAGAAATCTTATCTGTTGAGCAGAATAGATGGTAGTTCAACTTACATGTCACCACTGGCGTTTCTGTTGCTTCTGGTTTACCTTTTGAGTGTGCAAAATAGGATGATATATAAATAGACGAATATAGCGACATGTGCACAAGTAAATAATGAATAAAAAGTAATAAGATCTCTTTAGGCCAGAGATATAATTTATTGATGTCAAAACTGCCAGCACGTAGAGAAGATGTTCTCTGGGGAATCGGTCAAACCATGTTACCAGTGATGTCATGCACTATTCTGTTTTGAAATCGCATTTCAACACATCAGCAAATGCTCTCTCTCTCAGAAAAAAAAGATGGCAATATTTTGAAGAAAAGCTCGTTTCACCTTAGGTTAATTTTGATGTGGATATATGCTGAGAGATATGGTTATTACGCAATACTTTTGATTGTGTGAAAGACACGCAAGTGCCGATGATCAACAAAGAAATCAGCTCTGGGACATTTCTCACGACGTCCAGTTTATTGTCTCATTAGGGAGATCTGTTCACCGTAAAGCGTGCAGATTGCAGCGGTATCTTCATTAGTGCGTGTGATGCATTCAGGTGATGATTGTCTATATCGATCTACAGAGAGATGAATAATTGACACAGGAGACAGAATATGGGAAAATCAGTGATGTGGTAGTCAATGACGTCAGCACAGCGTTTTGGTTCATGTATCTACTCTTATTAGGAATGTGCATGTTCGAAACCTGCATTTGATCACAATTACCAATATTTTTTTAATTTATTTTTTTATTTACAGCTTGATTCCACACTGTATTTTTGGTACAAGTATGGAATTTGCAGCATGGAAATCGGTAGCCCAAATTTTGCAGGTTGACCATAGATATCAGGTGTGCGCCGGCGTGGGCTCGAACCCCGGACCATGTGCATGGTCGGCGAGAGTCCTAACCACTGTGCCACCGACGCACATGTGAGCATGAACACCATTTGTTATGCACAGTGGAATGTCCATCACAGTGTAGACTGTGAAGCTGTATAGGATTTCCATATCCATAGACGACTTGAAATATTCATTTTCATTTTCCGAATTTATTGACTGGTGAAACGCTCTTGTCCGGTTAATAGAACTGCTCGTCCATTGTGATTTGTCAGGCTTTAGCACATATCATTCCAAGTGAATTTTGCAAGCGGAATTGCATCTGATCATCTGTATTCATCCAGGTCAGCTGCGGATAAAGTTAAGAAATCTTTCGTATATGCTTCTGGTGGCATGCCTGCTAAGTCTCTGAACTTAGTTTTGTTTTCATTATTCTGAGTGCAGTGGATTTCCATATCTTTCTCAGATAGATGAAATCTTATCTCGCTGTTCTAATTCTACTCTTGCCAAACCCGGTGGTGTTGCCTGCAGTTGCAGCAATAATGCACAATAGGTAACAGAAGTGGATTTCTTCAGCTTCCTTCATCTGTCTCTCCTCAGAAGTGGTTATATCTGTTGTTAATCACCTTCATCATATGTGTGTTCTCTGGTATTCATGTATTTGCTGCTGATTTGATTCATTTGTCGGTTACCAATTCTGAATGTCCGGGTACGTGTCACACTGGATATAAGTCGTCCGAGATCACGAAATTCTATCGTCTTCATATCAACACAACATCAAGCAGTATTCACGCAGATACCATCTGCTGTATTATCGAGTCAATAACATGAATACGAGGATAGATTTTCATAATGTCAAAGCATCCGCCCCTCTGTTTCTTATGAAATTTCTCAAAGACCGTCAAAATACAGGGAATGGTCATGATAGTTCGTGGAAATGCAGGCCACTCTTATTCTACTCATTTCACGAATTTATCACATAAGCATCAAGAAATGGTTCGGTTTTGGTTTAAACATACTCATTCACACGGGTAAATGGAGTTATCATCGAAGCAATTGTAATTCAGACTCACCTACGATTGCGGCCGATTCACGTCCGTAATCTATTAGATAGAGAAACGGAAAAAATACTTCTATTATTAGAAAAGACACATGTGACTCGGTGTTTGCTTGACAATCACTCCACTGTGTCTAAGCTGGTCAAATCAAGTGATAAATGAGAAAATATCTACTGTCTAGATGTAGTGTAGTGTCTTGTAGTCCTGGAGCAATTGTCGCTCTATTCTAGGGACAGTGTTGGATTTCACAGTCCCTAGATGTACAAAACGACACAATTGTTCTCCTTCATCGTAGCTGATGACAATACAGCATATCAGGTTTATCACGTTGATTACAGAGTAGTGGGAAACCAACAGGTAGTACTTGAACGCTTCTTCCCGCCCTCTAGCTTGCGACTCTTCAGTGATGCTCACGCATTGGGCTCGAAGACTGGGACTTCACATTTTAGAGGCAAGCTTGTAGATCATTCAACCACTCGCCAACGACTAAATTGATCAAACTAGAAAGAAACAGGTGTCCAGTTTTCACAGGCTTTTCAACGCTTCTCTCGCAATCAATCTCGTAATCAATCAAATACCTGCAAACCCACACTGGATAATGTAGTATTTGTCAAAGTGGTTTCTAAGGCTTTTCCACGACCCGCGTATTCCATTTCGCCTGAATATTTGAGATCGCTTTCATTGCTTAACCCTCCATCGTGGCTTTTGATTATAATGTCGCGTAAATATGGCAATTTTGTGTTGTAACACAGTATAACATGTTTCATTTCAGTTGCCTGAATACTTTGAAGTACGCGTGGATTATATCCGTTTCTTGAGAACTAAGAATTTACTGAATGAATATTTGTTTTTAAAGATCTAAATCGTGTTCTCTATGCTGGGTGTTTGCTTGAATTTCCAAACTGATTTCATGATAATGTACTTTTCTCTTGTCCTACCCACATCTTCAGCCTTTCTGTCTACCTGCATTCCAATTGGTACCTTCTATAAAAGTGGAGCTATTAACCTCTATACAAATCCTTCTGTTGAAAATTTTTCCCTGGTACTTGTTGTTCAGGTGAATTCCTGTCTTCGACGTTTTCCTTCTCCGTTAGTTTTCTTTTGGATTTTGCCTGTTATACTGAAAATTTGAATCCCCTAGGCTGACCTCGATGAAATGTTTTTATTTCTCAGTACACTCATCGTGGAAGATTTTAGTGATGACTGAATAACTGATATGAAATGTGACTTCTCACGGACACACACACACACACACGGATTACTGTGAAAACTCTCCTCTTTAGTGAACAAAACTGCCTATTTATTGTGATTTGTCAGAAAACGGAACACATCTCATTGACTTCATTGTGTATCATATGTAAAATTAGAAGTAAAACACACTTGATATTTCTGTCTTCTCCTTCTTTATCTTCCTCCTTCGACGCCCTAAAATATACAACACCAGATAATGTGATCTAGTTTTTTATATAAAGTGAATCGCTGATCATCGCAGTGGAATCTCTACTGTGCCTTCCATCCTATGCTTCAGACTATTTCAGTACTTCAGCGATCGTCTGCAACCACGAGGCCAACGATTGAGCGATATGAATGCATACCTCAGAAAAAGATGCTTTATTTCCAAATTCCTACTACGTCTTCTGACTGACAATCAACTGTCGACTAACTGGAAGTATATTTAATTGAATTTTAGATTTTCCTATCGATTGACAGGACTGAAGTGGTCGGTCTCAGGTTGACATGTCGGCTTCTTGTGCAGATGCTTCGACAATATCTGGGAACTTAATTAGTACTTAATTAGTGGATGATGACTAGCAGTGGAATCCAGGATTAGGCGTATTTCGTCCTACAGCTGGATGTACCTGCATTTCTCATTGAGTGATGATGTTCTCACCGGGGCTCGAACCCAGTGTCAATAGTTTCAAACGCCAAAGCGTTATCCACGAGACCACTTGAACCCCGAGAGCCATCTCTGCACTGAAGTGTCTGCACGAGAAGCCGACATGCCAACCTGAAGCCAAGAACCTCGGTCCAATCAGTCGAGGGGAATATCTAAAATTCAATTAAATCAATATGACTCGTTGCACGAGAGGTGGCTCTCAGGGCCCAAGTCGCCTAGTGGATAACGTTTTGGCGGGTGTTTGAAACTATGGACAGTGGGTCTGAGCCTCAGTGGGAACATCATCACTCACTGAGAAATGAAGGTATATCCAGATGACGAGTCTCAAATAGGACGAAAACGCATCTTGGATTCCACTGCTAGTCACCATCCATCAGTTAAATACTAACTAGTAGTATGTATATCAATGTAATGTGATGAATTCTCAGTAGCATTTCCTGTTTAATGAGTGGAATTATAGTTTTTCGAAGTGATGTTTCTCAGGAAGGTGAGCAGATTATTTCAAACAGATTGTGAACTAACCTGATTTTCCATTTGATTTCCTTCTACTCGTGTTCAGCACATTTTCACGACCTGAAATTTCAGTATAACACTCGTTAGTAGAACGAATTGATACAAATTGTGGCAGAAAGGTAATGTTCGCTTTCCAAATATAATGAAGTTCCAGGTTTATTCTTCTGCCATACTAAGTGGCTCGTCATCACGGGTCACCCTCAACTGTTATTATTATTATTAGATGGTTGCAAGCAATCGGTAGGAAGCCCTGAAAGACCGATGTTTCGTGCTTGATGGCCGACATTCGTCAATCAGCGAAACGTACCTAAGAGCTTGA
Organism: Trichobilharzia regenti; assembly: GCA_944472135.2. Classification (NCBI taxonomy): domain Eukaryota; kingdom Metazoa; phylum Platyhelminthes; class Trematoda; order Strigeidida; family Schistosomatidae; genus Trichobilharzia; species Trichobilharzia regenti. Next base: position 66,250,607 of record OX235266.1, on the reverse strand, counting down.
AGAAGCTAATTCAGTTCCTGAAATTTAAACCTGTGTGACCCACAGCTGTGGGCGGAAACACTACCACTAAACTACTCGAACATACGTTCAGCCTTCTGTAGGACTGAAAAATGAGCACTGAATGGACACTAAATATCACCCTATATCATGCATGTAATCCATCATTTTACGTCTACCGAATTCTACTAATCCAAATGTGAGAATAAAACATTTCAAGTATCCAGGCAATATAAGTAGAACAAAAGACGTGGTATAGCCACCGGTATCTTTCTGGCAAATTCATTCATATTGATTTTACATTCTCATTCAAAGACACAATTTTCACATAGAATTCTAGTGTTAAAAGTGTCGAGTTTTCATCAGCTAAAGTTACGAATATTCATAGATACGTAAGTAAATCTGGATAATGGAGCATGCCAGTTAGGCAATGAAATGTGTAATTCACTGAGTAACTTGTGATCAGAATTCACGTAGAAACAAAGGAGAATATTGAATTGTGTGAAAGTTGTAGAGAAATGCAGGAGTCACAAGGAATCCAAAACATAAGCATACAAGTCAGTAGAAATCAACCCGTTTGTTACCATTCCACTAGGAGTGGTTAAGTGATTTCCTCTTGTATGCATAACTCTGGATTTTCTAAGTGATTGGCTAAGGTTTCAGCAATACAAAGGAGACGTAAACGCATTGACTTTGGCAGTTTATCCTCCACCCCCTCAGATTACTCTGAAGCATGAGGCGTCTGTAAAGATGGAATGGACAGTGTTGGAGAGGTTTTCAATAGTCACACTGCTTCTAAAGTCACACCTACACTTCTGAACTCATGCTTGATGGTGTTTTGAATCTTTTTAAAGGAATAGCGTTGATCTTTCATGGTTACACTTCTGCTGACTTCGGCGTACTTCACATTTGTTTGTTAGTTTTATTCTAGCTCCTTAAAACTCTTGCATTTCTTAACAGATCTTAGATAATATCATATTTTGCTTCATACCTCTGTGCATCTTGAGTACACTGTTGAACTTATCACGAATGTCCAACGCACTCATTTAACTCATTTTATGCATCAACTTGCATTAATAACGATGATTACGACAACATATCTATGTCATAAGCGTCATATCATGTGGACACAATAACGTCTTGCCTTCGACGAAGGGAAAATATGCAGTAAACATGTGTGCAGCTACTACTATTGTAAAACTACAAACAAGCTGCATCAGCAAAACTTAATTAGAGTGTTAATTTAGTGTGTTGAAGTATACCAGAGATGATCTATAAAGTGTAAATACCATTAAGCCACTGGGACCCGATCCAACGGTCCTTGAATTCTAACTTCTGCCAATTCACGACATAGCGCGACCGCTAGTCAATGTCTTCAGCGAGTATTTGTTCTCACACCCGACCAGCTGCACCCTACTGGTCACGACTTCCCACTGGAACCCAGGTAACTACCTACCTGAATAGGGCCAGTCGCCAGTGAGCATCTTCAAGGACAATTGGATGGGGTCCCAGTGGCTTAATGGTATACGAGCTAGCCTTGTAACCGGAAGGTCCTGGGTTCGAATCCCGGCGGGTGCGTACTGCTGAAGAGTCCCAAACTAGGACGAAACAGCTGTCCAGTACTCCCAGGTTTTCCAATGGTTCTCTAACTACTGTCAGCTCATGATAAAATCCTGAAACCAATCAAATCCCTACAAACCAACACTTGAAAGTGTAAATATATATAAACGTGTTTACATGCAAAGAATTTTCTATAGATTTCATTTTTATTATCAATGAAATATTATTTAATGCTATCAACGCACAGTTGCACTGTGTTTCCCTACTCGAATGAGTAAACTTACTTGAATAGGCTGGTCTTCCATTCGCTAACTGAACGTTGGTGTCTGTTAAAAAGAGTGGATTCAATGACATGACAAACAACAAGCAGAGTAAAGCAGATCTGATGAAATATTTACATTCACAATATCACTGATGTCAAGACAAGTTGGATCAGTATTTTGAGAAATTCCCCAGATTGAAACATTATCCATTCTAGTATTGGTCCAGATATGAATAATCTATATGACCACCGAATATTGACCTTCTCTGACTTGAAAAATGCTTAGTGATTGAATTTCCCGATATTATTATTAGTGTACTGTCAAATATGAGTGTCTAACTGAAAGCTACATGTTTCTTTGCTTAATCAAACTCGCATCAAAAATTATCCTAGAACGCTAAGTATTCCTCAGTGAAATTTTGTCTTTCAAAATTCGTAAATAGATATATGACTTCAAGGATTGAAGCTGAACAGCTTCGGTTTTCAATTTAAGCCACAAACATGTATGGAAAGTGACACTGTTTAGTTTTTTATAAGTCTCACACAAACTTCAAACCAAACAAATTAAAATCCGAGGTGAAATGAGAATCACACTAGTCAAAATATTGTAGACTTTCAAGGAAAAAAGAATAGTCATCATTATATCAAGAATTGATGTTTGAAATAATTGAGCCATACATTTAAGTCTCGTTTATGCCATTGTTCTCTTCAGCACAGACAAAACAAACCGAATGCAGATAAAGGCCCCAGTACTTGAAGTTAATTCAATCTGCGAGTATATAAATGTATATATATACATATAAATGCATCATCACGTGTCAATGCTCTGTTAGCCCGGTAAAGGCTAGAGCCGTTAAAACCCTCCATCAGTATATTGCAAGTGATTCTGCTTGTCCAGTTCGTTTTTATCAAAGAAATCATGAAGTCTCCTTATGCTTTCTAATCAAGTGAGAGTTTATAGAACTTCTACAACCTGCTGGGGTGCAATTTTTCACAAAACTTCAGAAATAGCACAATGTGAGACGCATCTTATCTCAACAGACGACGTAACTATTCCTGAGATTTTTAATACAAACTACCCCTGCCCAGCAAGAATAAAATCTAGCTACCTGCAGTTTACACCGATTAAGTAACGTAGTTGGGTATAAAACTGCACTCCTGACCAATATTTTTTAACTGTGCATTCCTCGATGGAGGCAAGCAATTATGATTAATACAGCATTTTATTGTAGAAAGATTCGTTCATTTTCTTGACATGATTCATCAAAAACTTCAAGAAGTGAAATAATAAAGGAAACTGGCAATGATATCATAAACATAAGTGGTGAAGTGTTCGTGTTTTCTAAGTTAATCTTTAATTTAACTAACTTCAAAACTATTCTCATCAGCATGACATCAACTACACCCTTTTCATAAAATCCAAGTATATGAAAAATCATCGAAATTATCATTTCGATAAAATAAATAGTATTTATAATAACAATAAATATTTGTGAATATTCAGTTTACATAATTACTCACCTCCAATATCAATTGCGACGAAAAGGAACAAACAAAGGAGGCAATAGATCTTCATATCGAATGTATTGTAAGTAGCATAGTTCATGGGCTTTTATATTGAAACAGATGTCGTTGTGATCGAATCATCGCTAGCCAAGTTATTCTGCTTTAACCATTGGTTGAATAATTCCATATCTCGATACTGATTGGTTGAAGATTCAGATAATGATGTTTTCACACAGTAGAATGTTCTTTCTTCATCTCTGGAAGAATAAAACATCAGACACATGTCAGTCAATGCTAGTTTTGAACCTTACCCATCCATCAGTGTTTAGGTCGAATGTGAACTATGCAGGAAGATAAGTGAGTGTTAAACGAAGACAAAAGGGTACACGAATATAGCTACAAATAGATTTTTATTATTGCAAAAGAGAAAATGAATAAGTAGTTGAGCTAACGATGTAAAGTACATTCTTATATGAGTAAAGTTTGTGTTGCGCAGAAATATGATTTGAACAGTTTTGTTTAAATGTTTACAATGATATTCACACTATGTGATACAAATACTTAACTCAATAATGCCCAAAGAAATTACCTTAAGTAGGAGCGAAATTCAATTAGATGCTAAGGAAAGACGAAAATCCTTCAAGGAGAACAAACTAAAAATGCCTAGATGCAATGGAGTCTCACAGCCTCAATGTGAGACTTTATCAAAACAAAAATTTACCCACAATGGAATATTACCTTTTTCCTAGTTAACTTAGATACACTATGTGTTCAAAGCTTTCTGAAGTGCACAACACCACCTTCACACCATCAATGTATCATATGGTGGCTGTCTGTCGATAGAAGGGGTTATAGGGAAATTCATTTCAATAAGATCAATATAACAGTATGTTTAACTCTGTAATGTGGAGGCTTTTAGTCGACTCCTAAAGGGTGTTACTGCTCAATTAACTCGTCAGTTTTAGCACTCGACTTACAGTTAAATAGGTCTTAGGTTCAAATTCACTTTCATCGATTTCAATATGGGTAAATGAGTAACATCACTAGCCCCTGTATACATCAGATGTGGCTCAAAGCTTTCATTGTTTGATTATTAATATTATTCCATTTGGTGGTTTCAATAGAGAAAAAATCCCCATTTAGACATTTAGGGTGCATTGGTAGCACAATGTTAGAATGCTCTACAACCATGCGGGTGGTTTGGGGTTCGATCCCAGGCCGATGAACTCTTTTACCTCGCTAAGCTAGTAATAAGACTGGTAAATAGGAAAGCGTCGGTGGCATAGCGGTTAGGATGCTCGCCGACCATGCATATGGTCCGGGGTTCGATCCCCGGCCGGCGCATTCCTTTACCTCGCTAAGCCAGTAGTGAGACTGGTGAAGAGGAAAGGTTTGACGTGAGGCTAGCAACCCCATCCTGTAAAAATGATCACCACTGCTACAGAAACTTCAAGCCACTAGCTTGAAGCCCTATGTTCCACTGGGAACGTGCAGGAAAATAAAAAATATATAGGGAAGCTTGGGTAAGAGGCTAGCAACCCCATCTCATATAAAAATAAACACTACTGAAACTTCAAAGCTCTAGCTGGAAGGCGTATGTTCCACTGGCAACGTAAGTGAATAAATTAAAAAGCAGACACTTAGGGGATAAAATGGCTTAGCACAAAGAAATATTTACTTTCCAATCAGATTCTCATCTCAATCGTGATCTGCTCCAATATATATGTAACATTTTTAATACACGCACACAACATTTTACCAATCCAGTGGAGATATTTATGTTAACAATAATTAATCAGTAGAAACTTGTCAAACGATGGAAACTAACGAAGAAAATTGATTGAAACATGGGAAACACGAGTTGCTTAACGCATAATTTCGAATAAAATAAGGAGTGATTATGGAATAAGTGAGTGTTCAAGTTGACTATGTAATAGACAGGTGTTTCATTCTAGTTTAGGAATAGTCGACAGTACAGACCCACCACAGGGATTCCGAACCCAGGACCTTTCGGTTACAAGGCAAGCTCGTATACCATTCATCATATGATTCTTGATGGTGATTTACTACTGAACTGAATTTCTTGGAATTCTAGTGGGAAGTCGGTGGCGCAGTAGTTAGGACTCTCGCCAACCATGCACATGATGCGAGGTTCGATCCCCTGCCTACGCACACCTGATATCTATGGTCGGCCTGCAGAATTTAGGCTACCGATATCACATGCTGAAAATTCCATACTTGTGTAACAACAGAAGACAAGGGCCAGGCAACAGATCGTTTTATTATGAAAATCAACACGTATTTATACATCTTTCAACTACATTATTATAGACAAGCGCAGTCATCTGATTGGTTGTTTAGGTAGACAAACGCAGGCTTCTGATTGGTTGTTTCGGGATTCCTTGACAAATAGAGTTCTCTCTGCGAATCATATTCTGCCACGTTAACTTTGCTGTGATTGGTTGTTGACTCAGGCTTGTTCATATTTTCTCACGGCCCATATTAGTGACCTAGACCTTAACGTAGATTAGTGCCAACCAATCGGCTAGCAGCCTGCTCTCACCACACTCGTCCCCCCGTCAAATACGTGCGACTGAAGTCGGCTTGATCTACTTGGTGCAGGCGTCATCGTTGGCTTGTCTCGCTGTATCCGTTTCTGGAGCTCGCTGACGTTCACGCGCCTCTTATTGTTCGCCATTGCGACTGTGTCTGCGTAACCCCATCTCGAAGTGACCATATATGGTCCTTCCCACTTTGGAAACTGTTTGCCTGACCCTGTCGAACATTCGTCCATACTTCGGCTCACACTTTCATATGCTGCTTTCACCCGACCTCCCAGCAGCGCCCCAAGTAGCAGCTCCATCGCTGACAGATCTTGAACGCCACTCAACTGCGCAGAAGCCTTGAAGTCCTGCCCGAAGATCCATATGTCTCCATCAAAAACAGCAGGGCATAGGCTTTCCATTTGTCGGTAGGCAGCGACACCAAATGTAACAACAGAAGACAAGGGCCAGGCAACAGATCGTTTTATTATGAAAATCAACACGTATTTATACATCTTTCAACTACATTATTATAGACAAGCGCAGTCATCTGATTGGTTGTTTAGGTAGACAAACGCAGGCTTCTGATTGGTTGTTTCGGGATTCCTTGACAAATAGAGTTCTCTCTGCGAATCATATTTTGCCACGTTAACTTTGCTGTGATTGGTTGTTGACTCAGGCTTGTTCATATTTTCTCACGGCCCATATTAGTGACCTAGACCTTAACGTAGATTAGTGCCAACCAATCGGCTAGCAGCCTGCTCTCACCACACTTGTACCAAAAATACAGTGTGGAATCAAGGCGTAATCAAAATTAAAAAATAAAATTAAAATGAAATAAAACCAGGAAAAAGAATCTTATACTTCCACATTCGTGAAATTGTCTTTGCACTGAAACCTGGGGAAAGTGTAAATAATCCGTTGGCATCTCACCAACACAGACAAGGATAGATTTGATGCCAAAATAATTGCTGAATATACCCAAGTTGATTTCAAAGGATATTGCCGCCGAATCTCAGAAAAAGAAGTGACTATAGAACATCCATCGCCTTAAAACCTCTTTAAACTTCTCTCGGTGGGGCATGACTCCCTATCAGCCTGTAAAAGGAAATACTCACCTAGTATACCCAAGAAGAACTGAGGAATAAGGCCATGTCAGCTTGCTTATAACAGTTCATCTGCTTCTGTGCAGCTGATTCTAATCACCGTTCAATACATCTCCTCGACATCGATAGCCAAGGAAGAATCTAAGTGAGTCCATAGCACTCCTATAATTATTCTTAACAAAGGCTTACAAAACATAATTCATACGCTCATAATTTACATACAGAGGAGCCAATTTTTCTCATGCTTGTGGAGTATTCTCCATTGTGTTATTGAACATTGCTATTTTTTGTTACATGGAAGTTTTGTGTGTTTATAAAACGTTTCGATCTCCTCGTGCCTATCAAAGTTCAAATTCGCCAACAATACATCTTTTCAATTTTTCACTTTTGCTTCCTAATACAACATTATTAGTCTTTGGCAGTATACAGCGTCAGCACATCGAAGAACGCGAAGACGTGTGTGTATCATAGTATCATATTCAGAGTAATATTTAGTACGCAATACGTCTATAGGTCGAAAGTTGGATATTTCATGAAATTGAGGGATTTAGAATAATTTTAAAAATTACTCAAAGTTTTAAACAAGACACCATCATATCTCAGATGAAGATTTCAGGGCATAAATGGGGCATTATCGTGGTTACGTACAACCAAGAACTTCCTCTTAGTATTTTTCTATCGTCTACTGTGTATATTACGTGTTATTTATAATTGGCAATTAAAAATTGAACTCGAGGCTTCAGCAGCAATCCTCCATTTCATTCCGTTATTTGACGTGTGTTCTGCATATCATCACTACATCCCATCAGCTCCTCCTTTTTATTCTTCACGTCACTCTTGGATGACCAACTCGTCACTTCACATGCAGGTTACATTAGAAACGCTTGATAGAGGATTTCACTGAATGATCCCTTCAGAGTAAATATCTCCTTGATGAATGTTTTGTAGTTTATCCATCCAATCTGATCACGCCATCAAATGAAGGCACTGATTGATGAAATTACACAGTAAATTGTTGGAAATGTTTCCTGTAAGATTAGTGTCAACTTATTGAAATAAATAGAGAAATGGATCTCATAGCACTGTAGACGTCACGGGTGGTGCTGCAACTTGTGGCAACTAGTTCAGTTAACAGAGATATGAATTAATAAACTGAATCAGCGGCCAGTCATGCGCAATTCTGATGTAGACAGTGTAATGTAGTGTAGTGTAGACAGAATAATCTCCATTGAATATTTGCAATCAATCATTTTGATTTACCTTCTATAAAGATGACTTTTATTGAGAAACGGTTGTAAAAAGATTTCACAAACAATTATTGGACAAATGTTTCCAAGTAAAATTAGTTTCTGTAATGAATCGAATGTTCAAAATATTCACTGTATTTGAATGCATCACACAAGACCTCCAGATGTGATTCCACAGTATGCATAATCTACACTGGTTAACTACGAAATCGAATAGATAAAACAAGTAAATTCATAAGAAAGATTTTCATTCTGTCAAAAACAGATTTACTTCAAAGACACAGTAAGAGAACATGCTGCTTCATCTTTCTGAAAATTTGGCTTACACTGAATTACTAATGAATCGCCGTGTGGATGATATATTCCACAGACAAAAAATCATATGCAGTTAGAAACTACCACAGTGCCTGGATTTTAAAAGTCAAGGCCAATCGATAACTAAAAGTGGTCAGAAATACAAAAGCACACCAAATCTTACACTTTTAAATTTTTCGATCATTGGACAAAAACCAGAAGTTTTAAGGTGATACAATGACCGATATTGGAATAACCTGGAGTTGTTGTACCTTTCATCAATCGACAGTAAATAACGCCATGCATCGAATAAAATGTCGAAAGCTTTAGGGATTTTGGACAGGAATCATCACTACAGGTCTCAACGGCTTCACCTTAACATCAGATATAATATAATACTCTGGAAAAAATGTAATTTAATATCAAATAGCTGAAACTCACTTTGTTTTATTATGAAAATTTACCTTATCTTCACATTTCTATGATGCATTCTTGACCTATATAAAACTGAGTATAATTTGTTATATAATATGAAACTCTTATCACTTGTTTTTATTGAGAAGCGTTCATTAGTGTGGTGTGCTTTACAGCTACAGATCTCTCACATTCTTCTAAAGCGTGATAAAGTTTATAATTGAGACGAAATCAACAACAACGATGAACTACCAGCACACTACATATATCACATAATATGAATATATAAAATTTGCTATAAGAATAATATATATTAACATTTAAGCGGTCAGGGTATGTTAACATACACTAGACGTGTATTTTATACGTGTCTAGTGATTAAAAATATCACTGAGAGAGAAATCCGTCTCGTAAAATACAAAGTAACATACGAAGCAAACGCTTTACATTAATTACTGCATATGAATACAAAGAAATAATATCAAAATGAATCAATAACATTACAGACAATATAGTTTCTGTGAGAAATTATCTAGCTGAAGGTGCAGCTGAAGTGTATCAGGCGTATGGTGGGATGGCTGTACACACTACTGCAACTACAACTACTACTATCATTTCTTATGGGTCATTGATAGGGTAAACTGAAGTGATTCAATAAGCAGATTGCTAATTCGTCGGTTCGCGTCTGAATTGATGAACACTTAACTCGATGCAAACAGAACTAAGATGTTCAGCTGTGGTGAAAATATTCATAGACATATATGTGTATACAGTTCCCGTCACTGATGTACTGTGCAGTGATACTTATCTTCAGACAATAATTCAAAACAAGTAAAATAACTCGATTATGCCTAAATCCACGTATTCATCAAATTTCGGCGAAACTCTTCAGCTGAATACCCTACATACTGGGACAAATATGTAATTGGTGTTATACTGAGAACTGACATGTTTACTGATATGTTAACAAACTACTTAATTCACATCGACCTTCTCTAAGTGTGAATTTTACTTTCAACTAACTATTACACGACTGAAGTGCTGAGGCAGCTTCCCCAACCAGACAGATTCCACAGTTTAAACAATATTAACAATACACTTAGGTGTCGACATTCTTTATCCAGCTTATTTCTATTTATGAAATTCGACGGCACATTTAAAAAAAGTTTTGTGTAAGACAGTAACTATACCTCCATAAACTTCCAAAAACGACTAGACTTCCATGACGTGTGTACAGTGAATCCGTAACAGTGATACAGGGGAGGAAGATCTTCAATGAGAGAGCACTCGTTACCGAATGTTGGGTTAGTTCGGTTTTTACACAGGTCACTAATTGTGACAAAGACACTGTAAATTATCTTCCACTTGACGTTAGGGTATGAAGTGTGGTTGCAGTCGATGATGAATATTAGTTTATTGGGTTGAGATATTTTCACTAATTGGTCATGATATTGACTAGATTACTGGTTTTGTGTTGAATTGATTTTCCATTTTCCGCGGAACCTCGATTATACGTGAGGATGAGAAAAAAGAAATTGAAGCCTAGAAATTGACATTTCAGTGTCAGTGACTTTATACTTTTTCACGCGGTGTTCATTTTACCCTTATACACTAGCTCTCATTGCTGTCAGATTTCGCTCACTAATCACAGAGGTCTAGAAGCTCTTCGGCAATATGTCTAAATATACACCACCTGATGAATGTTGAGCGAACATCTTTGCATGAACTGTTGATTGCTTCATAAAAATAATGTCAGTGATAAATTGCAAGTTTGAAGTCAAGGACTTCTGAAAACATCACAAACCGCGATGAACAATGCTTTGGTGTGTAGGTGTCATGAGGGATAGACATACATTCAAGGAAAAATCTGACTCAACTGATGAACATATGACAGCCAAAGTTAATGTAACTGTTTGCAAGAAGTGTATCAAAAATATGCCGGATATTTCGTTAACACTGGTGAAAAAAATCGGATATCCCTGTGCACAAATAGAAGTCCTTCTAATAAATTTGTCACATCTCATTACGTTTCGGTGAAGAACTGTGTGCTCGACCGTATAGAGTTTGTTCAAGATTAAAGGTGACTATGCTAATAAACAAGAGTGACTCTAGAATCAATCGATCTCTGGTCTCCGTTCTTCTGGTTTCACCTCCCCTCATACTTCAGTCACTTTTCTTTCAACCCTTTGATGTTAGTAAAATGTTGTAATTTTATTGAGATCGCATTACTTTCTAATCATTTGTCTGTAATTTCAACGATAAGCAACGTGTGAACTCACTGAGATAATTAGGTGAAAACAGCTTCTAATGGAATGTGTTACTCAATAAAAAGTGTGTAGTGTTGTGAATTTATCAAGTAAAATATTCTAACAGTTGGTATACAGTATTCCGTGTACCGATTTTACTTGTCTTGTCAGGTTCACAAATATCACGGAAATGGTGACAGATTCCCAGAGTTAATTTCATCAGCGATTGTTGTCCTTCATGAGTCCACTCTATTTTCTATTGCAGCATAAAGCTGTCCCGGTTAAAAAAAGAGGTTTACTGAGAAGATAATATTCTGATATATTTTAACAATGAGTTTGAATGATGCACAATTTGGATTCTGAGAATGCTATCTAACGTCTTATTTCAAGATCCATCCAATTTCACTCATACTGACAAAGATCCAAGTATGCATGAATGCTTTATGATAGTTTGCAGTATACTTTAACATGTAAAACAACAAGTTAGTTATACAGACAGTTAAACATCCGCGAATTTTGATTTACTAAAATGGTTTAGAGAAGAATGACCTTTCAACAAATATTCTATTGATTATACGGGTTAACTTAAGCTTAATTGTACAGGTGAGTTCAGTTTTTAAGAGGATCCACAACAATATACATATATATATATAAGCTTCTAGCATCTGGGGTGGAAACAGTTGGTAGAGGAACGTTAACGTGTACTACCAAATAGTTCCTTTATTCCCTTCACAATAACGACAATACAAATGAATTTATGCTGCAATGCAAGGCAATCATCAACAGAGTAAATGATGAAGAGATGTAACAGGAGGAAGAAGAAGCGCAATCATCGAACATCTCGTCGACAATGATCACATTATCTCTACAGCTTTCACCTTTAAAGTCATCTACAAGGCGAAAATTAATTTGCCCAAATCACTAAGTACAAGACTCATCTATATTCCAGAAATTTTGCCTATCGAAACAGAAAGCAAGATTTCTGTACACAGAAATAAGTCGTTGAACGCATCCAATATTCATAGTCTTAAGTCCTCTATGCTACAGTGTGACAATCTCTCACATTCTACTCTACAAAGCATCCTTGTCTACAATCACTGTTTCTTGATGACAAAATAAATTTGCTTATAGTTCAATGTAATTGTCGTTCACTACTTCGTTTTATTCCCAAAACAAACGGCACCGTTTTAGCTGTAGTTCTATTTTCAATATAACGTGGACTGAATCATGCAGCAGTTGATGGTGTAGCTCGAAAACAGGAAATTTTCCAGTTCATCTTAATTCCCAGCTAAACCGGTTCGAGATGTCGGATTTCATTTTGTCTCGTGATTCTGAACACTTATAGGTTTATGACCACTGCTGTCTTTTCTCTACCCAACTAAAATAAAAACTAACCCGGAAAATGTTTACTCTTTATTTAAAAATTCACAATAAAGGCTTAAAAAATATTTCCCAAAAAAAATGTCAAATAAAGACTCTTGTTATGTACAGCTGTATGGAGCATCGAATATTTGTATTCATACTCGTATCACTTTTATTTTTTAATATTTAATCCACTCAGCTATCTCGATAGACTCTCTTGAGTCTAGCTGCAGTTGTAAGTGTTCATACAGTTTCTGCCGATAAGCATTCTTCAAAATCTTCTTTTCCTAATTGCACCCACCTATCACATTATGGTTTCTTTTCACACTTTGCCCTTCAACTATCAGCGGTCGCCTTACTGTTACCGAATCCATTTGTTCCTTTTCAACCTGGAATATACCTAACATGTTTTCATCATATTCTTGGTCATTTACACGGCCAAAGCTTTTTTCGCGATCTTAAGTCCATGTATGATTGTCACATTTGCTCCCATTTTTCTTTTCTTCTTCATCTTGTACCTGGTTCTCTCCGCTAATCTAGTCTATACCCTGTAGTCAGTGCCCATATCACCCGCTGTCAAAAAGAAGGAGTGAAGCTGTGTGAAGCTTCATTAAAAAGTGTGTAGTCTTGTAGTTTTATCAAGTGAAATAATCTGACAATTGGCATACAATATTCCATGTGCTGATTTTACTTGTGTTGTTGAGTTCACAAATTTCATGAAAATGGTGGCTGATTCCAAGGGTTGATTTTAACAGCTATTGTAGACTTCCATGAATAATCTTCACTTTCTCTCAGAGCATAAAACTGTCATGTTTCAAATAGTGGTTAACTGGAAAGATTATATTCTGAAATGGTGTTTCAGTGAGTTTGAATGTTTCGCAATTATAACTGCGAGATTGCATCATGTTACTATCAATGGCTGTATTTCAGCTCAAGGATCAAGTCTTAAAAATGTTTTCAGCGGTAACCTCGCTGAGCATTGTGTACGCCCCTGTTTTGAACGGTGTAGCAATTGTACCACGTGATATGTTCACAGGCATTTTTCTGCCTAGTGTTCCTCTTGTCCTTTCACCACACTCTATTTTGCTTTCCTCAAATCGTTTCTCACCCAGGAATAGACACAACAGACAAGTTCATATCGGCTAGATTTTTGTTGCCTGGCATAAACCGTGGTTTGCATAAGTGGATGCGTGCTTGTGTGGTTTGACTACGCGCTAAAGTTTACAGGCGTAATATCATATATTGAATCACTCCTAAATTCTGACTACCGTTTTAGTCACGTCTATCTAAATATTATCATTCGACCACATTTTTCGACGTCCATGCGCACTCTCTCACCTGTGCCAATCGTTTTACTAGATTGCCAGAAGCAGTCTCCATTGAAGTTGTAAAGGCTGAGACTTTCGGTCGTGTTTTCACGGAAGGATGGGTTACCTATTTATGATGCCCGGTTACGGTGACAACTGAACTTTAGCAGCAATTCGAGTCAACAACTTTTAAGAGTCTGTTAGATATGCTGGGATTCAAGCACATCAGAAAGACAGAATATCACGCATCTGGACATGGGTTAGTAGAGCGTTTTCACCGCTAGCTGGAAGCCACGGTAATGTCCGTTGACAGCACCAAGCGGACATATCTCCTTCCACTGGTATACCATAACATTCGTTCAACTTTCCAATTTGATATTTACTGTATCTCTGGGGAGTTGTTGTATGTGACCAAACCCTGTTTCCCTGGCGAGATTATTTCCTCAGACGGTGTTGAGTCAAGTGCTTTTGATGTCCACTGTTACGCTTAGCATCTGAAAACCATCATGCAACGACTCCAACCAATTCACACATATACTCATTACAAGAAAGTGCAATTAGATGTTAGATTAGGTGGCTGCACCCATGTTCTCATGCATTACGATGCCCCTTTCGTAACCTAATACAACCACCTTATGATGAATATTTCATGGTTATTAGTTGGAAGGAAGAACTCTTTGTTATCGATTGACTTAGCCACTACGATACATCAAGCCAAGACAGACAGACTTCAGGCTCTATTCATAAAAGAGTTGTTTTCTTCTCGTTCTGCTTTAAGGTGATTATTCCTTCCCGTATTCTGATATGAAATTTCGAGGGTGTCCATTTTCGAAAAGGTTCTTTTCCAAGACTGTTAGTTCCTCCTCGATCCTATCCTCTGAACTCAACCCTATAGTTCTAGTGAAAAGCGTTTTTAGCCAATAGGTCAGTTGGAGAAAATCTACAAAATAAAGTGAGTTTGTATTATCCTGCAAATGTGTTCGTTCTTTCTCTCCTCAAACACCAAACTTTGGTGATGTTTGTTTTCTACTTTTATTCCAACTTTTTTTGGATCTATTTCAACTATTGTCTTGACCTTGAATGTTTCCTTCCAACTCAACCTAGTTATAACTTCTCACACCTCAAATCCTTATTATTTCTACTTATGTAAATTCCTACAACAAGTCCACGTGTGATTAGATTGCTCGACATGTGTCTTACAAATAAATTACACGATTCAGACAATTACGTCTGCCTGTTGATATTTCTAAATTCATCGAACACGTAAGGTTGAATCATAAAAGTTACCTAATACTGGGTAGAGGTGACGGGCAACTAGAATTTAAATGAATACCATAAAAGTACGAATGAAAAGGTGAATAAAAGAGGGTTGGACGTTTTATTCAGCATTTACCTAGTTAAATGGAGAGACTAAAGCTGTTTTGTTGAATCTTCTCAGCTTCAGCTATGCGTTATTCTCTGGTTCGAGCGCCATTCAAAGGTTTCGTTGGGAAGAGATAAGTAATCTTGAAGGTAATTCCTTCGTCCACTCGGATGAAACAAAATTTAACCTCCTCTAGATTTTATTTGGCTCTCTCTGAACCAAAACGAAAGATGCTCAGTAATGCATGCAATGCCTTCAGCTAAACAAGTTGACTTAAACAGAGCAGGTCAGCATCTAACGTTTAATGATCAATGCTGTGGCAAAAATAATTCTGAGTAATTACCTACCGCTACACATTTGTAGAGCTATTTATCTTCTCCTTGCATAACCAACTAAACTTATTAATGCATACCAAAGTAGAACAACCAGGTTAGCTGAACTTTCCTCCGTGGAATTATAACTCATCGGCTGGAAAATAAGAAACAAAGGGTGGCAGCAGTATGCTTCTCCCTTGATTAACTCAGAGAATCTCGCGTTCAGAAGTGCACTAGCCACGTCTCTATTCAATTTGCAGTTTCCAAAACAGATTTTTCTTTTTGACTACGGCTGGTTTTTCCTTTTAGACACGGTATTCATGTGCCCCGTATAAGTTTATTAAGATACCCCGTTTTGACCACCGCGTTTTTAAAAAAACCCTGAGTCATTTTCTAAACTCTCATCAGCACAGATCTTTCTAGCTGTAAAAGTGAGACATTTGACCGAACTGACTTATTTTTTATTTTTTTTTATTTTTGATTACAGCTTGATTCCACACTGTATTTTTGATACAAGTATGGAATTTTCAGCATGGATATCGGTAGCCCAAATTTCGCAGGTCGACCATTGATATCAGGTGTTTGTCGGCAGGGGATTGAACCCCGGACCATGTGCAGGGTTGGCGAGAGTTCTAACCACTGTGCCACCGACTTCGTATTGCATTGTCATGGAACTGAAGAAATCTGTACACTGCCCAACTAAAGAAGCCTCGTTTTCATTATTACATTAGGGCCAATTTTCGTTCACATCGTCAAAGTGTTTTAAAACAGTGAAGCCAAGTGAAGTGGCATTTGAAGTGCTGAAGTTTATTAAGCATATAATAAAGATTGAGTTATGTTAAGACCATGTTCAGAACAATTGTGCATGAACGAAGTAGCATATGAAGAGACAAGAATCAAAATATGTTATATAAGTGGGAAACAGAGTGAAATGAAAGGTGAGTTAAGAAAACGATGTTAGTAAATATGCTGGCGAAGATGCGGAAATAGTTATTATTGACAGAATAACACAGTGGCTGGGCTTGTATTTCTACATTAAGTAGACTGAAGGGTTGAGTAAGTTTATCCTGTGCGGATATATCAGTAGTCTTCTACGTTTTGCACCAAAACCTGACTGTCTGGTTTTAAACCTGTGTTTAAGACATTACTTTCTTTTTAGACTTCCGGAATAATCCACAATGAGTCTTTTAGAGCGATATCATCCTCAAAGTGTGAATGCTTCATTTTTTCCAACTGCTAACCGCGAATCCCTCACCTTCGATTTAAAAGATATATCATCAGGTTTCGCCAATGATATATGAGTACCTTACTGTAAAATTATACCAAATCATCATCTTGCAACACAAAATACTATCGTGTGCATGATCATCTTCCATATGAGTTTAATTTGTGCAAGAGAAATGATGATGGTAACACTGCTAATGATGTTAAACAGCAATCCAATGAATCCAATGAAGAGTTCCAATTTCTACTTCGTCATATTCCACATATATATCTTCCATATGAAGACACCATTGAGGAGAAAAACACAATTGTGTCATTTTCTCTATTTTAGGGTTATTACGTTTGGGTTCTGAATAAACTCATCTGCATCTGATTACAGTTGTGTAAGTGTTGTTATGCTATTTACTCTCTTTTCATGGTAACTACTTTTAAGTATAATAAGTAGTTGATGAACTGACTTCAAATTTTCTTCTTTGAACAATCAGTAACTACTTTGTTCTCTGAAAAAATCACTTGTTATGCAACTAAATTATTATTATTATTATTGTTCCCTTGGGTGCCTAGTGGAACATAGGGCTTCAGCTGCACGTCTTCACTTGCTTTTCTCTTCCTTCTGTTGTACTTTTCACCTGCATCCATCCAAATCCTCTTCACACGGTCTCCTCCATGTCAGCCTGGAACGTCCCACTCAACGCTTCCCTTTAGGGTTCCACTCGAGCGTTGGCGTGACGCGCTATGTCACCCAGTGGCCTCCTCAGCGAGTGTCGAATCTATCTCCACTTTCTCCTGCATATTTGTTGTTGTTGAGCGATTTGTTCTTGTTTTGTTTTGTTTATTCCCATAGTTTCTTGTTGGTGGTGAATCTTTCCAGCTCGGCTATCTGATTTTCAGTATATGGCGAAGATAGTTGTTAATAAAGGTCTGCAACAGGCTGTTGGAAATATTATTTGTGACCCGCCCGCTCGCCAAGTTTCTGATCCGTATAGAAGAACTGACTGACTTGACGTTTGTTTGTATTGAAAATCCGACCGAATTTTGTTGACGCTGAGTTAAGTGACGAAGATTTTCAGATTGGTTTCAGGTTGATAAATGTGTTTCTCACCGTCCCGATTCTCGCTCAATCTGACATCCTCGTCCGTTCCGACTGCCTGTAGTTTAGACAATGCTCCCTAGATGATAAGTGGATGAAGCGAACTCTTTCAAATCCCTCCCGTTGATGGTGATTCGCGATGGATGTTGCTGCTGCTGTTTTTGTTGTTGTTGTTGTTGGTTATTTTCATCACCTCCGTCTTGTCTACGTTCACCTGGAGTCCTGTTCTTGCTGCTTCTTCAACCAGTTTGCCGGTTTTCGCTTCTAAGTCTTCGATTTTGTGGCAGTGACATCAAACATAAATCATCGACGCGCGATTTTCAGGTCTCCTAGGTTCTTCACGTCGGTCCAGGATATCCCTCTCTTCTCGTTTCCCACTATCTGAAGCATAATCCAGTCAGTCCATCACAATTAGGAATATCATTGGTGATAATAAGCACCCTTGTCTGAATCCTGTGTTTACTCCAAAAATGCCTCGCTGAGACTTGTGCTGTGGAAGGCTTGACATGTCGTACAGCTGTTGAATAAGGAAGGTTGATGAATATTTGGGGTGCGGCGTAGTACTCGAGTAATTTCCAAATTACTTCACGGTCAACGCTGTCTGTCAAAGGCCTACTCAAAGTCTATAAAGTTGAAATAGAGATTTGACTGCTATTCCATGCTTTTTTCGATGATAATTCAACTAAATGGGGTCAGTTTAATCCTCCAAATACTTTGAATTATTCTGACTTACTTCATTTGTTTGTAAGTGTATTTTTATGTACCAGAGAGACTAACAAATTTCACCTTACAGAGCAAATACATTCATGTATCCATATTTTCTCATTAAAGTAAGTTACATATTCGTGTATCATTGTATGAGTGGAAATGACAAAGAATAGAAATATTCCAGCATGGAAAATGTTACGTTTACGATAAGTCGAATTGATACATTCTTCTCATGCACTTAAGTTAATCCATGTGGTCTCTAAATGAGTGAAGTGCATGGATTTATTGATTCAAATACCTTCAATGTTATAACTGAATCTTTTCTAATTTTCCTCAGCAGTTTTGTAAGGAGAATTTCTGTTCTTTCTGTTGTATGTTTCTGATTAGGTGGTTTGAGGAATTCAGGGCTGCCCGATAGTATGTTTGTTAATTTCTCACTATAGTCGGATCTATCCATTACCACCATCCTGTTGCCCTTATCCGGTCGGATGAGCATTGTGTCTATATTTCCTTGAAGCTTTTTAAGTTGTTTCTTGTGTTTCTTGTACGTGTCCGCCTATAGCAGCCGTCAAAAAATTGAAGTTCTGAATTGTGCAAGGTCTATTCAGAAGTAGGTGACAGGTCGAATATTTATGAGATAAAATACTTTATCTGAATTTTTGTTTTCAATTCATTGATTCTACTCGATTTTTATCTCATGCATTAACCTTACTTTTAGCTGTTTGCTGTCGGATCTATCTGATTTTGTAGATAAATTCACCACAGTCACTGGACACTTCAACTCCTGATGCTTTACCTTCCTTGAATCACTGGGTGATGTGAAAAAATGTCATTTTCAATAATAGACCTGATAGACTTGATTTCCATGAGTTTCTCTGTAACGATTAGGTTTGTTTATTTGAGTAATGACGGTTTGATATCACTTAAAAACCATTGAAAACCAGGAATATTCTTTGCATCATTTGAGTGTTGTCGTAGGCGATTGTCTTTACATACCTTTCCAAAATAACGCATTAGAGTTGCTACTCACAGGGGAATGAGCATAACCTCAGATGAATACAATATAGGATACAATTTTTACTCCGCACTATCCACCAGTAGCCGCCCAGTTTTTACCTAGTAACTCCAATAATATCTTACCTAACCTTGGCTCTTCATGTATATACTATTGAAACTGTTCCTGTGATTCAAGTTATATAAGGAGCACGATAAAGAAGGTTCGTTTATCGGCTCGAGAACATTTTCCAACTTGATTCAGCATAAAAAGCTCGATCCTATCACGCTTGGTCGATACTGGACATAGCATCGACGTCAATTCATTTTTTCAGGGTTATATACTGATCTCCGAAGACGTTATCGAGTACAGATTTCTTCCGTCAGCTACACATGCCTAAGGCTGGTACAATAAGATCGAGTAAACTGGAACTTTGTATTCAAAGAGTTCACGTCCAGACACTGTTCCTATCGTGTCCAAGCCTTGCTTGATGATTCCTCTTCTCAAGAAGACTGCTTCTTCCTTTTAGACCTCTTGGTTTTTCTTTCTTTGCTTTTTATTACAATCATTATTATCTGTCGTAAACTATATACTACACGCAAACACTTTCTCAGTACTATCGAAATTCCCATTTATACTCTCCAAACTTACTATTAGTGATATTATCTCTTTTATCACTAAACGCCTCTCCTTGTTTCAATTCACACATTGGTTATTTCATCATGAACCTCTCGCTGCAGTCTTACTATCTTCTGTTTAATACATTCCACTTTGTACTAGCCAGTCACCTTACAACTTTTATAACCTGAACTGACTGTCAATTTTCTTAACTCACACTCTACAAATCTGTTATGACTGATCGCCACAATTGTTTCCCATTTTACAAAATTATTTTGTAATCGATTTCAGCCTAACACGAAGTTTGTCACACAAATACTACTATTTATGTTATCACAACATAGCTAATGTATCCACTGCATAACTGATCATTATTGTAACGACAATAAGTATTGCATATTTTATAATTGTAAGAGCCTGAAGTAGAGAAATTATTGAAAAGAATATTCTTCGTTCAGACTGACTTTCAATTCATAATGTCGGAATATTTCATACTATTAAATATAATATATGTCATATTGCGCAGGGTATTAAAGGTTGCCGATGTGGCTGATCACTACCCCCCTCCACCTTGCACGTTATCAGGTAGGACAAGAAATCATTACAAAAGGTTGAATGCTTGTAAAACTAAGTACAGAAACTCAATGATAGCCTATTTAAGTGTTGGTTTGTAAGGATTTGATTGGTTACAGGATTTCATTATGAGGTGACAAGTGGAAAACCTGGGAGTACTGGACAGTTGTTTCCTAAGTTCTACTCTGGGACTCTTCAGTACCACGCACCCAGCGGGTCTCGAACCCAGGACCTATCGGTTACAAGGCGAGCTCGTACACAATTAAGCCACTTGGACCCGATCCAATGGTTCTTGAATTCTAACTTCTGCCAATTCACGACATACAGCGACCCCTAGCCAATGTCTTCGGTGGGTATTTGTCCTCACACTTGATATGTATCCATTTATATATATATATGTGTGTGTGTATGTTGGTCTCTCTTTCTGTTTGCTCTCTTAGTCTGTGACCATTTCACTTGTATGATCTTGTCTCCTTTAACAATGTATATTCCCCTTATATTATATATAATATGAGTGTTTGTTGACAGTCCGTTGCTTGGTGACATATATCCATAATATATGTGTGGTTGTTGATATGTCTGCTATATTTCGCTATGTATATTTGGATCGACACTCCATTATAATTAGCCATTCATGTTAAGACTGTCTAATGATTCGTTCACACACTTGTCTGGACGGTCATGTATATATTTTGCATTCACAATCTTGTGTGACACTTACACTTACCACTTTGGTGTGATACCACTTTTGCATTCTCCTTGTGTTTGGAAAATAGAAGTACCATCGCAAACCTAGTGGTCTACTGATTTCCGCCTTCTTGCGTCAGGACTATTAGTTTCTTGACCAGTCCATAACAATAATTTGTCGACGAGTACATAACAATTTGGCGACGCGGAAAACTACTATTAACCACTCAGCAGCAGCAACATAACACACCTGACCTGCTATCTAACCAATGTCAGCTCATAATGAAATCCTGTAACCAATGATACCCTATTTGGCTCGCTGAATTGCAGAGCGTGAAATCTTCGACTTACGTATCAACTATAGTGAAATTTATTTCATTTCAACTCTAATCCATTGATATGTTTGTCGTTATTATTGTTTCAATGTTATTTAAACAGCATTAATACTATATACTTATTCATTCACTATTTATTTACATAGAACTGTAGAACCTGATGAGTATTCTATGTTCAGTAATCATCCTTTGGAAGATTATTTTTTATTTCAATTCTAATTTTAGCTATTCACATTCCGATCAGTATTTCTCACTGTTTTGACCTTACTGTCAGTCAGTACAGACAGTAATCAGGTGTCACTATCAACGCTTTAGAAGTAGTTGTTTTTTTTTTTAATTTTTGTATTTGCGTTGTTGTTGTTGTTGAGTAAATAAGGTGTAACATTGTGCAATAAATGCTTAGAATGCTTCACTGTTTTTTTGGTATATGGCAAATTATTTATAAGATTAATTATATCATTATTATGGTTAAGTCATAATGACAACCTTTTCAGTACACGTTTGCTCTATCATATAACAAATCTTCTGTTAACAAAAGTTCATTACGCAGTATTATACACATATATAAATATATATATATATATATATATATATATATATATATATGTATATATACATAAATATTTTATCGTTAATAGAGTAAATTTACACTTTCTCACGGATGTTATACATACTTGTGTGTCACTTTGTTTTCGCCAAAGTCGCCAGTTTTGCATAAGTGAAAAACTTCACTTTATAATGAGTGGAATTTGAGGACGTGTAGTTTGAAAAGCTACCATAATATGTAGAAGTCTAATAATTTAATCTAACCAATTTTTATTATATCTTTTTTTTAATTATAGCTTGATTCCATACATTATTTATCAGGACTTTAGAATTGTCAGTGTGTCATATGGATGGTCCAAATTTATCAGGCCGACCACTGATATCGGGTGTACGTCAACTAGGGATCAAGCCTCTAGCAATGTGCACAGCTAAAATAACCGTTCTAACCACTGTGCCACTGACGAACAGAAGCTATCTGTTTGGTATTGGGTTAGAAAACCGCTGGAAACCAGAAAGAATTACTGGAGAGCTGTTCCATTTTAATTTGGGACTCATCGGCACCAGACATCTACCGCGCAACCAATTTAACCTGATCTAATGGTCAATGAATTTTAATCGTTCGTAGTTTTAGCACAACACCAACCATTGTCTGCTAGAGACAGGCTGAAGGATGAGGTTGCCTGAGTTCATCCAATCATGATATTGACCGGTGATCGCGTAAAAGCATCACGAACGGGTTAGAGTTAGAATTCATGGGCCTGGCAGTGAATCACTTCGCAGTGATTGAATAGTCTAATATTTTATCTTGTAATCGGAACGTCCTGGTTGTAGCATTCTGTCGTTGTATTCTAAATCAGGCCGTAGATATGTTCAGTACAGATTTGTAGTGCACATTGTACCCTTCAACTTTTGTTTAAACTCGCTCACCCAGGTTTGAGACACTTTGGACCTTTTGAGTTGTGACTTTTCCGTACGTTCATTGGTTCGATCTCTCGTTGTGCTCTCATTCTGCACACTCTTCGAGCCTACCTCCATCAACGTCTGCAGATAAGTTGTACAACCTCTTTATTTATCGAATTTCATATTTCGTTGTGTAAAATATAATTGTCCTAGATACACTTGTCATACCGTCTTTTTACCTTGATTCAGTTCGTCAGTATTTGCACGTTGAGTAGCGTACAGCTAAGGGCGTAAAACAGTGAAGATTTTTTGTAAGAGTGTTTAGAGTTGAGGTCTACTCTAAGCCGTAATAATCCTTACAGATTGATGGCTTACAATGGTTCTCTGATTGATATCTATTCATGGTAAAACTGAAAACAAATGAAATGTCTACCGACAGCTTTTGAAAAGCTACTTAGCTTAATCGTGCTAATGAATTATTTTATATAATTACCTACAAGCAGAAGGTAATAATGAACATAAAAAGCATTTGCGCAACATAAATTATGCTATTAAATCCTAATTTCGAGGTGCCTTATTTCGAATCCGACTACTTCCCAGTAGTAGCTCAAATAAACAGGTGTACAAGTCTTAACAAATCATTACATGTTTTAAAAGTAGAGATCAGTTGACAGTTGCATTGTATGAGTTCCAGTTTCACCGGTAGAATGCTCGCCAACCATATATATTGTCCGGAATTCGATTCTTGACTGGTGCATGTATCAACCTAACCTAACTGGTTGTATGTTCAACAATAAGTGAAAATTAGGCAAGCAGCTAACAAAAACATCCCATAATATAAGCACCTCTACCACCAAAACTTCGAAGCTAAATCTTGTTCCACCCTGAATACAAACGAATAAAACAAGAAAACCACAACTCTGACGATGATTTTGGTAACAATTACGGCGTATTATATATTAAATCCACAAATAACAGTAATAGTCTTCCATCTATCAGTGGACGCATACTGTCGCCTCCCACCTTTTAACTCCACGACAACACTGCTGAAACTAAGTCATTTAACTGTAAACTGTCGGTACTCTAAAATCTATTCAAGTATTGAGAGGACAAAGAATGAATGACACCATTCTGTACAGAGTAGACAGAAAACAGTTAAACATTTTTTAAACACAATGCTATCAAATGGTCAAAACGAGATCGGGTGAAGAAATAATGGGATCGCCACTAAATGTCCGCTCTCATCAACTACTAATCAGGTTCATCTCCACATTTGATAAACTGATGACATTTATATTGTTAGTGGTGAGAATTCAGATCTTGAAAACCCCATCCAAACATTCAGTAATGCTCACAATAACATAAACTTCACTCTTAAAGTGTGAGCTGAGTCAACTTTCCAATTCCTTGAAATTCTGAAAATCGATCGGATGATCTACAAACAAAAAGGGAACGCGGAACACATAATTTATCAGTCTTCAGAGTTGTGATCCTCTAAGCAGAAGGCGGAACCTCAAATACTCTTTTTCCTCAAGGAACTAAAAGATACACCTTGTGGCCGCGACCGACGAAGAATTACAAAATTTCTGAAGGATCTTGATAGACAGTAGTTCTCTCTCACCCAGATCCATGGATAAGAATCTGAAATGAAAGAAAACATCCGGAAAGATTAAAGTCGCTTTCAAACAATACTGATGCCTAATGACGAATTTAAAATTAATCCAGAAGCTAGAATTCTCCGTAAATGGCTTTCACAGTGTGTCAGCCCATAAATTGACATTTTCTTCCAAATGACTAATCTAAAAGTAAGTGAAACACAAGAGGCTGCAGTGGGTCACCTCAACATGCATATACAAGATTTTTCGTCCCCGTGGAGCTGATTACATTGGCTGTGACATGCATCTGCTTGTAAGACACACTCAAGATGCCTGAGTTCTTCCTAGTGATACCTGTTGTCCAGTCTGGCAGGCGATCCTGACGTTAAATGCTCAGTGGCGTTTTTATTTCTCTCTTCGTTGATTTTGGTCACACAGTGCAGTGAAGATAACTCATTGGCCTGAAGAATATTACTAAGTATAGTATGGGAGTAGGCTAATGAAGGTTATGTGTGTATAGGAGAATGATGCTCGTGTGTTCTTGAAATTGTGCGAGTGGTTTTAAATTCCCGTCTGTCCACACCATGGAAGCTGATTGATTCTCCAGGTACCTGAAACAGAAATAGGGTTAGTTTTGTGTAAGTGAGGGACCCAGAGGACAACTGCTTCAGGTCAGTCAAACACGGCCTATATGAACTGATTTCTTCAGTTGGTTCCGTATTATTTAATTTACCGCCAGTAACGGACCAACGTGGATTAAGTAGGGATGTGCAGTCTTTGGGGTCGACCTTTTTTAACCCCCTCTCTTCAGAGTGGAGATACAGCATAGTCCCCCATTGCACAAAAAAGTTAATCTTCTCACTAATCATGGTCCTACCGTGTTTTTATCCGGTCTTCATGTTTATTACTTTTTGTATTGTTAATTATTTGAACCCTGACTGAACGGAAATAGTTCTCGAACTCTCTCAACCATTTACTCTAAATACACAAATGTACATTTGCTCAATTTATGACTTCGTCGAAAAGAAACATTACCTCACCCGTATCATAATTTTAATATTTGCTAAATGAAGAACTGAACCATAGTGAATTCAGAGTAAATAAATTCCTTTCCTTTGCCACGAAATCAACCATTCTAAATCATCATGTGGTACGAGACTATAGTTCAAATAATTAGTATTACTGTGGCTCTTGACTAACTTAGTCGAAGTTGTATCTTACCATTTTGGATTATGCATTATGCGATATCATTCCAGAAGCTACAGTATGACAGATCCCAAGTAATATTTAGTCTTTTACATCATGAACCTATTGGCTTTCAATCCTGTACATTACTATTTCATATACGTTACCTTCGAGTCAGAGACTTGACAGGCGCTCTACAGAGAGCATTTTCAAAAGGCTATTACAGGATTTTATCAGCGGTAGCCTTCATTCAACACCAAAGATTGAACAGCTGTTCAGAAATGTTCAGTACCTTAAGCAGACAATCAGTCAAAATCACAGTGTTGAGCAAATATGCAGAAAAAAATGTAAGCGGATCGATTGAACATGTGTTTGATTACGTCATCGATTGATATAAAGCCCACAAAAGGTCTCAAATGGAACTCTGAGAGTGTTATGGTGCAAATAGTATGAAGAGCGAAAGAAAAAGTCTAGGAGTATTGAATTTATTTAAATAGACGACAGACAAACAATTTAATAATGGATATGCTGGTAAAGATCTATGTTTCACATGTAACTCAAGAGAATGAGAATAAGCATTACAATGCCGAATCTGTGCTCAAAAGTCTTGATACTACTCTTCTTGAGAGATTAGTTGATATGCTGTGTGAAATACTAGAGGATCCCTAGAAAACAAGCTGAACGTCTTCAGTTTGTCAGTTTTTTTTCTGATAAGACTATTGACATATTTTCGCTATTAACCCCTTCCCCAAAATGGATGGTATCGCGCAGCTAACTTTGTTCGGGGAACCGTGCTATTTTTTATGTACACTGCCCCGTATAAACAAAGGAACATGTGTGGGTGTACTGATGTGACACAGTGTCATAGATCCTAAGAGAATGTTATTCTCAGACTACAAGAGATTTAGAAACATGTTTTCAGAGAATCTCTAAGTCGAAACATCGAAGATCAGCAAAATGTACACTCTATGGAGAGTTTTGTAAGTACACCTCCTGAGTGAGTTATCATCCCTCTTCAGCATTTAAACAGAAAGGAAATACCAATTGGAGTCGTATCCTACTTCTGCAGTTGAGTCGAGATTTAGGAGAAAATTGTTCAAAGTCTTGAGCATGTATTTAATATCTCAGTTTGCGTCACATACAACAAATGTCATCATTGTATCATTTGTCAAGATGAAGTTTATTAATTGCTTTTGATAGAGTTCTGTTTTCTAGCCTAGGCGTAAAACAAAATCAGCCAGTAGAGTGAAACGAATTGCTTCACAACCTATGTACCTGTAGATTTCATTGTTCCGTCTGAAGGATAAGTTGCATTTTCGCCAGCCTAGGTGTAAATTATGGTATGCAAACAATAGTTTATATGATAATCACAAAATATTCACATAAAAACTGACTGATCTTATTTACTGAACATTAGTTAAATAAGAAATGATGTTTAATAGAACCTACATTCTCATCTATCATAAGACCATATACAATCATACTGAATTCATCTGTTCCACAATGTACAAACTTTTCACAGATATTCTAGAAGAAGAAACGTAAATGCAGATAGAATTCTAGAAATTCTTCAGTTTCACATATCATCACATAATAGTGTTTCATTAGAGATTGTTAACTTTCCAAGTCACATTTGTATCATTATAAAATATTTATCCAATTGGTAGAGCAATGTGATATTACCAGTTCAGCCAATTAACTAACTACTTAAAAATTTATTTTTAAACGATAACACCATTAAGTATAAAAATGCCTGAACTGTGATCATTGGAATTTCGCCAAGCATTATGAAGATCTACTGCTCACTGTATTTCTTACTGTTTGTGGTGATTCATGTCGCAGGTAGATAACAAATTTAATATTATTCACACTATTTATACGTTTATTAATGTCATTTCATTACGACAATAAAGTCATTCATTATTCAGTAAAGATACTAGAATGACATCGTTATCACTTAGTTCATTATTTCATTCATTCAAACACTGACAAGTGTTTGGATACTATTGGAAAAATTCTTACCAGACAGACAATCGTAACCATGGCCACTGAGTAATTAATACGGTTCACTTCTATGTTGTAAGTACAGACCACGATATCATCTATTCAGGGGACAATTATTATGTCATCTTACAATCTTTACTCTCTCTCTCTCTGTGTCCAAGTGATGTTTGTGTTCTATCTTAAATCTTTTAATTTTTTTCATATTGATTCTAAGATGAACAACGTTCTATAAGGAGTCATTAAATACCCTTTGTCCAATGGTCTCAAACTAAATTCTTTGAAATTTTAGACTGTTAACTTCAGTTTTATAATGTAAAAGAAAGTTTAATGACACTGTTGACTTCCATGACCGTTATAAACGATATTAACGATACTGAGATAGATATTAAGTCAGAAAGGTAAGTATCCTGGAGGGATTATTTCTCCTGATCTATCCTGATCTTCTCATGTCTAGAGAAAAGATTAGGTTCAATATTCTTAAACACGCTTAGATATCAGTACTATATCAACAATACTGTCTGAAACAAACCTACCGCTGTTATTACTATTATTGTAATTATTATTATTGTTATTATTCTAGTGTTATTCTTTGCACAATTTTGATACTACTCATTACTGTAAAAGTAAAACCAACTTATGTGGTGAATTTTGTTTATTTCTAAATTTTCCAATGGTCCTCTAACTGATATCAGCTCATGATGAAATTGATATTTTGAGTAAACTGCACACATTATTGTGAAAATGCTTAAAATGCAACATTGTATGATTGACACTTTCCTTCCTTTGGAGTTGAACCTGGCGGTCATTATCCTGGACGAAATCGCCTCCCATTGTATCAGGGCTTTCGTTGCCGTCGGTGACATCATGATAGCCACGCCCTCGGTGTGCGTGTGGTTATCTTCTGGGTGACCGGAGTAGATCACTGACTCACCTGTTGACAATTTGGTGAGTCCACTCCCATTCCATCTGCTCTCACATATTCCCAGCACTTGTATTCCGTATCTTTTCATCTCGTTGGCGATCTGGGCAGCTTTCCCAGTCTCGTACATAGTTCGGACGTTCCATGTTCCTACACAGACTTTTTCTTTTGGTGCAAGGAGGTTCAACATACTGAAGTTTCCTTAGCAATTTTTGTTTACAGGGTGGGGTTGCTAGCCTCACGCCTGAGAAAGGAATGATTACATTAAGTAAAAGTTTAGAGAGAAGCAACTTTTTGGGTTGCTCCCCTCAAAATCAGAAAATAACGGACAAACAATGAGAACAACATCAACAAAGGAAACAGTTCACAGAAAAAAGGGCAAAAAGCGACGATAACTATACAATAAGACAACATGCAATATAGTTCAGTACATTTAACTAAAATGATATCTTAACCATAAACTCACTGACTTGGAGCAACTTGAACATATAAATCCAACAATATATACAATTATAGATGTGTTTATCTTTAAAAATTCCACAAATCCAAAGAGTGGGTTATGTGTATTATCTGTCAATAAGATTGTATTTTTTGGATTCAGTGTTCGAAAGGTTAATAATTGTGATAATTTCCGCAAACTCTTTGCATAAAATTTTACAGTAATACCAGTTTTATTAATGAGCAAAATGTCGCGTAATAGTCGAAAAGCGCGCGCTGTCATTTTTTCCCATATCCAATATGTAAACATTTATTGATATTGTTATGAAATTAAGATTACCAGAAAACGCCAATGGAATGAACCCTCAATTCGTGGCATACTCTGTGGTTAAAGTGTCCAGTCTTGTACAGAAAGATAAAGAATATGTACCCAATATTCGTGAAACTATAAGTAAATTTGTGTAATTAACAATAGATTTGCATACTCTACAGGAAAACCAGGGACAACAGAACCGCCAGTGGTGATTCGTTAAATATGTCCACGAGATTATAATAACACAGGATGCTTGCACACTAGAGGAACCGTTTGAACCCGGGCTATAAGAAGGTTTCAGAGACTAGAGACATTTTTGAACATCATTTCTATTGAAATCAGGGATGCAGGTATCAGTAACACTTGTAACACTCGAAAGTTTGGCATTTGTGGGCGAATATACGAAAGACTTGTTTAGTGTCCAAACATCAAAAGAATAGGGAATACTATTCATCTGCTAGCCACCAGTAATTTCTTTGAAAACTTTCCATACATTAGACGCATTTTTACAGGATATACACTTTTGTTTGTAAATTGATTTTAACCTGTGCATTTCAAATTTTATTGGGATGTTAATTCTTTTCAAACCAGCATTATCCTTCATAAGCCAGTGTTTATGGAGTTGATAAGGAGAACCTATCTGTTGAGTCTTAGCATCACATCCAATAAGCTGGTTTGAAAGGCGAATGGTACCCTTAAACAAACAGCTAATAAATCCAGGTGGATTTCCTCCGCTTCACCTGATTACGTGGATGCCCCAAGACAAATTGTGTCAAGCTCTTAACATGAGCGAATGTAAGGTGACTGAAGGTCTCCACAGTGACAGTGGCCACTTTCTGGAGAATGAATCCGAAGAGTTTTGAAAGGCATCGGCGGTGGTTAGCACCAAGTTGTAATCTAAGGCAGGTCGGTCACACGCTCAGGAGACTGATGGGTGACATCATATATCAAGCATTCGTTAAAGTTTAAGCGTACCATTCGCCTTCCAATCCAACTGACTGAGTATGGTGCTTATCCTCAACAGATAGGCACTTCTTTCCGTCTCGGGATACACGTTTGCCGTCTTTCTCACTATTTACATATTTTGTGTTACCATGAAGCTGTTATAAGCACAGGAATGTTGTATGTTACCGTTTCACACGTTGTTGACAGCTACAATTTCATGACATTCAAAATAGACGTCACTAAAAGTGGAGGTAAGTGAGTATAATGTGCCTTAATTTCCATTCTGTATAGAAAAATTATTACTGAGGACACAGCGATGAATATTATTCTTTTGTTGTTCACTCAGTTTCGATCTTCACTCGGATTGCTTGCACGTCAATGTTCGGCCTCAGTTCAAATGTCGGCTACTGGAAAAGACACTTTAATGGTGTCTGAGGACTATTTTGAAGTGAATTGTTGGATGGTGATTAGTAGTGAAATCCAGGATGCGCGTTTCACTCCATTCCCGATTGACTCGTTGATTGAATGTACCTGCATTCCCCTGTGAGTTATGGTACAACATTCAATCAGCGGGAAAATCGGAACTTATTTAAATATAATGGGATAATTTACAATCGTTGTGCAGGCTGAGACTTCCTTGGGCCAAGTGGTATAGTGGATTACGATTCGGGGTTCGAAACGATGCGCACTATAGTCAGGTCTAAGCATGAACGTAACCACTCACTGGGAATGCAGGTACATCCGGAAGACGAGTTTAACTTGTGCTCTGAAGTTCGGGTAAGGGTTGAAGTGGGCCGATTTTCCAGGAAATCGTGGACAGATTTAAGACCGACCACTTCAGAGAATCGAGCTGTGAGCTGCTAGTGGTGCATGTTAGGATGTGAATAGTAATCAGGATTGGAACTGAGAGGCAGACCTTCAACTATTGGAAACCAGTAGAAATCTGCTGTGGTGAAAACAAATAAGATGGGCTGGATTGCAGAAACTAACGACAATCCAAGTCGCTTAAATAGTTCATGTACTCAGTTGTTGTAAATTTTTGTAATAGTAGCATTGGTATTCCTCTAGGGGACTAATATTAGAGTTCACTAACATTCCAAGTATAAAAGTAATAATCCAAGTCAGTGGAGTGTTAAATCACAATATATTACCAAAAATACAGTGACGAGTTATAGCAACAAAAAGGATTACTTGTATATAACGTCTAAGTCCTCGGCTACAAATTAATTATATAATCCACGGGCACGTTAATTGTTTGGACTGCGTCTGCTGTAGCTGCTGTGTTCCGGTTGTAGAAATGTCTTCGGTTGAGAGTAGTAGGCTCCTACAATAAATCCGAAGTATACAACACGGTGTGAGTGGAGCAAGTAAGCAGAAGTGACCAGGGAGAAGACGAAGTCTCCAACAGCAGAGTGTATTTTTCAATTGTACACGGAAGTTATGTATATTTCAACAAGAAGCGTTTTAAACAAAAATTATGTACAATATCTCGAATTTATACAAGTAACCAAAAAGTGTACAATCACATTGTTACGTACTCAACACGGCTCCCCCCTAGAGGTCCGGAGAGACAACCGGGAAATGATAAGTAAAACTATGAAGTAAATAATAATAGTAATAGCAACTTTTGGATAAAAATAGGGATATATTACAACATGCATAAACGCGAGAAGGTATGTGAATCATGTAAAGTCTGAAAGCATATACAATGAGTTCAGCAATAAAAATTGAAAGAGAAAGTCATGTCACTTAAATTTGCACTAACCATGAACATAGATTTTTAATGTATAAAGAAAAATATGTAAATACACAGTAATTAAGGAGGGGAAAGAAAGCATTAAAAAGTATGAATTAAAGATCAATAGTTTCTGAAATGGACGATACCTGTTTTGTAGATGAGGTACATATAAATAAATAATAGTGATAGTAACATCAAAGTTTACGACGAAATACTAACCGTCATGATGATAATGTCTAAACGAAAAAGATAATAATAATCTTCAAGTATTGGTTTTTGTAGGGACCACTGAGCTCGCCTTGTAACCAGAAGGTCCTGGGTTCGAATCCCGGTGGGTGCGTACTGATGAGGAGTCCCAAACTAGGACGAAACGGCTGTCCAGTACTCCCAGGTTTTCCAGTGGTTCTCTAACTGATGTCAGCTCATGATTAAATCCTCCATGCAATCAAACAAAATCCCTACAAAACCAATACTTGAAAATTCATCTGATGCTCACTAGTGACTGGCCCTATTCAGGCAGTTAACCTGGGGTTCTAGTGGGAAGCCGTGACCAGTAGGGTACAGCAGGTCGAAGATGAGGCAGTAACTCATCGAAGAAGACATTGCGAAGTGGTCGCGCTATGTCGTGAACTGGCAGAAGTTAGAATTCAAGGACCATTGGATCGGGTCCCAGTGGCTCAATAATAATAATCTTTAATTATTTTTCTTTTGTTAGTCCTCAAAATGAACGTAGCGAGCCGGTTTACTGATTTGCCGACCACTACGTGTGTGATATGGAGGGAGGATAAGACTTGGTGCCGGTGGAGGGGATTCGGATGTTTGATTATTTGATTGCGCAGCTGCCGATGTAGATTCGAAGTCGTTGTCGGTGTATGCGGGTTTGATTCGATCAATTGAAACAGTCTCTCGTCTTCCATTCTTGTTCACTGTAAAGTGTTTGTCTGAACGTTTAATAACTTGAAAGGGTCCTTCGTATGGAGGTTGCAATCCTTTTCTGATGGCGTCGACTCGAATGAAGACGAATTTGCAAGTTTGTAGATGTTTGTTGATCTGATCTCTTCGGGGAGATTGTCGAGGTGCTGTTGGTTGAAGTTGAAGCATTTGTCTAGTTAATCGGTTAGTGAAGTCGGCAATGTTCACGTCTGTGGAATCGGCTGAGGGGACTAGCTGTCCAGGCAAGGTTAGGTTGGTGCCATAGACAAGTTGAGCCGGTGTACATCCTAAATCTTCTTTGATAGTAGAACGGATACCAAGTAAAATCAAAGGTAAGTATTCACTCCACTTAGATGTATCATTCTGCGCCATCAGGGAGCTTTTCAGTTGTCTGTGGAATCTTTCCACTAGACCATTCGCTGCCGGATGATAGGCTGTTGTGGAGATATGTTTCACTCCCAGAAGTCTCGTCAGTTCGCGAAAGAGTGTCGATTGGAATTGAGGACCGCGGTCGGATGTAATAGTAGTTGGTACACCGTAGTTTGACACCCAACGGTCGAGAAAAACTAAAGCAACGTTTTCAGCAGATATGTCGTTTAAGGGGCATGCAATAGCCCAACGAGTAAATCTATCAATCGCTGTCAGGATATGTGTATATCCCCTTGATGTTGGCAATGGTCCCACGATATCTATATGGATATGCTGAAATCTCCTTTCGGGTAATTTAAACGTCTTCGGGGTTGTAATAGTGTGGCGGTGTACTTTGGAGCATTGGCATTGGATACATTCTCGTGCCCATCTCCGAATGTCAGAGTTCATTTTAGGCCACACGAAGCGTTCGCTGATCAGTCTGACCGTGGCGCGTACTCCAGGGTGAGAAAGCGAATGTAAATGTTCGAACAATGCTTTTCGGCAACTGAGAGGGACAAATGGACGATTAGTGCCGGTAGATACATCGCAGACTATGGTTGCATCTGATAAGGGGATAGGCACATCTTTGAGCTGTAAGGAAGAGTTTCTGCGGCAGGTTTGGAGTTCAACGTCATCTCTTTGTAATTGAGCCATACGATCAAGACTGATGTCTACCGACGTTTGGAGCTGGTTAATGTCACTTCTTGAAAGAGAATCGGCTACCACGTTCGCATCCCCTTTGATGTACTGAATGTCGGTTGAAAATTGGGAGATATAATCCAACTGTCTGGCTTCTCTAGGGGAGTGTTTATCAAGTGAAGTAGTGAAAGCATGACACAGGGGCTTGTGGTCAGTAAAAATAGTGAAATGCCGGCCCTGTAGTAAGTAACTGAAATGCTTCACTGCAAGATATATGGCCAGCAATTCTCTCCCAAAAGTGCTGTATCGTGTCTGAGCCGGTTCCAACTTCTTAGAAAAGAATGCGAGTGGGGTGACTTCGCCCTTCATCTTTTGTTGTAATACTGCCCCTACAGCTACTTGGGAGGCATCTGTGCACAAAATAAGCGACGCTTCGGGGTTGATATGGGATAGCATAGTGACTCTGGATAAGGCATCTTTTGCGTTGCAAAATGATTCGTGTGCTTCAGCTGACCACTGAAACTTTTTAGGATCATTTTTAAGGAGGTCGGTTAACGGCTGGACGATGGAGGCACACGAAGGAATGAAACGCCGATAGAAATTAAACATCCCCAAAAAACGTCTGACCTTCTTGAGTGAATCTGGTTCGGGGAAGTTTTTGATGGACTCTATCTTTTCCTCCGTAGGCGTAATACCATTCGCGGTTATGTGGTGTCCCAGAAACTGTATAGAGGAGACACCGAATATGCACTTTTTGGGGTTAATGACGACTCCATATTGCTCAAATCGTTGAAATAAGATGGTGAGGTGATCAGTATGTTCTTCGGGCGACGAGCTAGCAATTAAAACGTCATCGATATATACAAATACAAAGTCCAAACCTTGTGTGACCTGATCCATGAAACGTTGGAAGGATTGTGCTGCGTTCTTTAGGCCAAATGGCATGCGGAGAAATTCAAACAAACCGAAAGGTGTGATGATGGCCGTTTTTTCGATATCCTCTTGGGCAACTGGTATTTGGTGATAGGCCCTGACCAAGTCTACTTTAGAAAAAATGGTTTTTCCGTGTAATGTCAGGGAGAAATCATGAAGATGAGGAATAGGATAACGGTCGGGAACTGTGGCATTGTTTAAATGTCGGTAATCCCCACATGGCCTCCAATCATGATCAGCTTTAGGCACCATGTGTAAGGGCGAAGACCAAGGACTATTGGAGGGTCTGATGATGCCGAGCTGCATCATGTGTTCAAATTCTGCCTTGGCTGCTGCCAATTTGTCCGGGGGTAATCTACGGGACGAGCACGAACTGGTTGACCCGTAGTAACTATCTTGTGAGTAACTGTGTGAGGGACGTCCTCGATGTTGTACGACGGCTTAAGAATTTTAGGGAAACGGTGAAGTAGGGAGGAAAAAGGGCAATCTGCTGGTCTTTCAATACTGATATTATAGACAGAATAGCTGGAGATAATTCCATGGATCTTTAGATGGGTGTTGTTATCAATCAGTTTTTTATTGTTGACGTCAACTAACAGGTTGAAATTACTCAAGAAATCTGCTCCGAGGATGGCGTGACTGACGTCGGCTACTATGAAAATCCATGTGAAACGCCGACGTAAACCTAGATCCAGTATGAGGGATTGCTCTCCATACGTCTGTATGCTTGTGTGGTTAGCTGCCCGGAGAGACAGTTTTCCGGGTGTCCGTGTAGATCGCCTGGATAGTGAAGGAGGGATTACGCTAACTTCTGCTCCCGTGTCTACCAGGAATAAAGTGTCTGAAGTTTTATCCTTCACATAGAAGAGGCGACTTGTTTGCTTGCCAGTAACAGCTGTCGCCATCACTGTCTGGCTGAGGCGTTTCCCTGAGCCTGGTTGGCTTCGCTAAAGCTGCACGGTTTTACACATTTCAGGGCATGACGTCCAAACTTCCAGTGATACCAGCATATATTGCTATCCCGAGAAGACGTGTAAGAACGCTGTCGTGAGAAGGATCGTCGTCGTGATGGTGACCTTCTTTGTGAACTCCGTCTCCGGACTTGTCGATCAGACTTATTAGTTTCCAACTTGTCAATCCTTGCCGCTAAGTCTGCAATGGCGGCGAGTATCGGTGTGTCTGCCGTGGGTGTGGAATGACACGGTGTGGCACTATCAGATGCTACGTGACTTATGGTGTTATCGGATAAAACATCCAAAATACTATCTGCCATGTCACTTAGTTGGTCTAAGTCATACGACTTTCCTGAGATGATTAAAATTTGCTGGACATTTCTAGGTAAACGTTGCAACCACATCTGTTTCAGCACTACCTCGTCTACTTTATGATTTCCGATTAACTGGCGCATGTGCCTGAGCAGCTGGGATGGTTTACGTGGGCCTAGTTCACAGCCTGTGAGCAATTGTTGGATTCTTTTCTCATCCGACAAACTGGTACGTTGTATGAGGAGGGCTTTAAGTTTATCAAATTGATGTTCCGTCGGAGGATCTTCGATGAAATCGCTGATTTCTGTCAATACTGACGGAGGGAGTTCTGCCAGCACCATACCATATTTGGCTATTTGGGACTTAATGCCCCGTGCTTCTAGCAACGGTTCAATTACCGCAAACCAAATCCTTGGTTCTGCGAAACCGTATTGGGGTAAACGAAAATCAGTGATGGCATTTATTGTGGCATTTGTCTCGCTATTAGTTGTCTGCTCGTTTGATGTACCGGACTGAGGTGATGACATTATATATATGAGGTTATTGGTGCAAATTAGGATACAAATATAAACCACACACAAAATCACAATGAATATAAAAATAGCAAAAATAAGAATATGAATATGCCAAAATAATCCGTGTTCTTATCGGGCTCACCAATTAATTTGTAGGGGACTAATATTAGAGTTCACTAACATTCCAAGTATAAAAGTAATAATCCAAGTCAGTGGAGTGTTAAATCACAATATATTACCAAAAATACAGTGACGAGTTATAGCAACAAAAAGGATTACTTGTATATAAAGTCTAAGTCCTCGGCTACAAATTAATTATATAATCCACGGGCACGTTAATTGTTTGGACTGCGTCTGCTGTAGCTGCTGTGTTCCGGTTGTAGAAATGTCTTCGGTTGAGAGTAGTAGGCTCCTACAATAAATCCGAAGTATACAACACGGTGTGAGTGGAGCAAGTAAGCAGAAGTGACCAGGGAGAAGACGAAGTCTCCAACAGCAGAGTGTATTTTTCAATTGTACACGGAAATTATGTATATTTCAACAAGAAGCGTTTTAAACAAAAATTATGTACAATATCTCGAATTTATACAAGTAACCAAAAAGTGTACAATCACATTGTTACGTGCTCAACATTCCGAGATGACCGAATTACAAGAATTCAACCAAAACACAGAGAGGGCGGAATTCTGGAAATTGTATTTGGCAAAATTATTATTCATTTCATATAAGAAATATATTAACAATCAACAGTAATTATTTAAACAATACAGAGATAGAAATAGTCAATCCCCACATCAGTTTATGAAGAAAGGCTTCTCAGCAATAGCCACTCTCCCTTCATAATGAATATCAAATGTCTTGAGATGAGCAGCCAGGAAGTCTTGCGTAGAGACAGTCGACAAGAGCCCGTCACTCAATAGGTAGAAGAGGAGAGAAGGAGATGGATTCGGAATACGCTGAGTATAACGTTGCATGACATCTTGTGCAAGTCGAGACTGTTATGGACAGCGGTAGATGTTTGTTAATAATATTGAAGCGGTTACGTCAAAATTTTGAGAACAAATGAACAAGAATATCCACGGGTATATAGTGACGAATCATTATGAATAATGTACACATTTAGCTTCATTCGGACTGATTGTTATCTTCAAATGACTGAGTGGTTATATTGGAGAAACAGAGAGAATGGAGCATATGGTTGTGTGTATTGAAGATTGTTATTCAGAAAAACAATAAGAAAGCAAGCAAGCTAGTCAACTCTCGCTTCATTTACCAATTTGACTGTTTCTGTGCAGTCAAACTGATGGACTTCATCAAATGGAAGTGTGGTGATTGACAATTTCTATCTCTGTATTGTTTAAATACTTACTGTTGATTGTTAATATTTCATATATGAATTGCATAATAATTCCGCTAAATACAAATTCCGGATTGCTGCCCTCTCTGAGTTTTGGTTGGATTCGTGTAATTCCGTCATCTCGAAATACTAATATTACAAGTGCAATAAATTACTACAGACCGATCACATCAGAGAATCGAGCTGTGACCTCTTAGTGGTGCATTTTAATATATGAATAGTAATCAGGATTGGGACTGAGAGGCAGACCTTCAACTACTGGACACCAGTAGAAATCTGCTGTGGTGAAAACAAATAAGATGAGCTGGATTGCAGAAACTAACGACAATCAAAGTCGCTTAAATAGTTCATGTACTTAGTTGTTGTAAATTTTTGTAATAGGAGTATTGGTATTCCGAGATGACCGAATTACAAGAATTCAACCAAAACACAGAGAGGGATGTATCAGAAGTTCATGGAGCTTGTCATATGGCAGAGAAATGGGTTTATCTGGAAACGCCAGATTCTTCACTAGGCTATATGCATCTAGCCCAATAGCAGTGACGAAATGTGATGGAATTTTGTCATCCCGAACATTCTTTGAAATGCACCATACATCGAAGAATTCAAGATAATCAGCAATCTCCTGCATTGAACCATTTATAGGAAATTTTCCAAGGTTATTTAGTTCCATCGCGATGCCAATTCGAGATGACCGAATTACATGAATCCAACCAAAACACAGAGAGGGCGGAATTCAGGAATTTTGTATTTAACGGAGTTATATTCAATTCATATGAAAATAATAACAATCAACAGTAAGTATTTAAACAATACAGAGACAGAAACAGTCAATCACCACATCAGTTTATGAAGAAAGGCTTCTGAGCAATAACCACTCTCCCTTCATAATGAATATCAAATGTCTTGAAATGAGCAGCCAGGAAATTTTGCGTAGAGACAGTCGGCAAGAGCCTGTCACTCAACAGGTAGAAGAGGAGGAAGGAGATGGATTCGGAATACACTGAGTATGCCGTTGCGTGACATCTTGTGCAAGTCAAGACTGTTATGGACAGCGGTAGATGTTTGTTAATAATATTGAAGCGGTTACGTCAAAATTTTGAGAACAAATGAACAAGAATATCCACGGGTATATAGTGACGAATCATTATGAATAATGTACACATTTAGCTTCATTCGGACTGATTGTTATCTTCAAATGACTGAGTGGTTATATTGGAGAAACAGAGAGAATGGAGCATATGGTTGTGTGTATTGAAGATTGTTATTCAGAAAAACAATAAGAAAGCAAGCAAGCTAGTCAACTCTCGCTTCATTTACCAATTTGACTGTTTCTGTGCAGTCAAACTGATGGACTTCATCAAATGGAAGTGTAGTGATCTATTTATCAAGATCTCCTTTCACTACCCTGTTTTCCCATATGATTTACTCACCAATTATTCACTGAAGGGAAAAAGATTATTAGACTGCTAGGCAGTTAGTACCGCGAGACAGAGGACAGTGTGAAGTCTCTAATGTTTGTCACATTCTTTTCACTGTTTCACTAAGTACATGGAACACCTAATTAGCGAATGATGTCAGCCTGATTGCAGTCAAGAAAAGTGGAAGAACGCTGATCACTACAGAACAGGCTGTTGCTTAGCCATATGGAATTATGTTTATAAAATTAAATAGAGTGATATGGAATTCGAGAGTATCTTTTTTCGTTGAATAAATTTAGATGTAATGATTTGAAATAATCGGTGTGATTACTTGACTGACCCCGTACTATCACACAATCTTCTGCATCACATATCTCATCAACTGTCAACTAGACTACTTCACCTTTCATCTTTGTGAGTGATAAAGTGCAAGTGGAGTCGTAATGGTGTCTCCTTCAGGTATTCATTTTCTAGAATGCTTTCAGCTACTCATTTCAACCAGTGGCATATGCAGATTGTCCTACCGTCGCCTTCCTTCTCCACACGCGTCTTTCCAGTGATAAGAATGTTTTTAATTCCAACACTTCGATCTTACAGGGGTTCTCATGCTTACTTGTCATGTTCAGCTGATTTATTTGTAAGCAATAAATGGTAAACTATTCATAAAAAAGGCGGAAAAAATTAAACCATTTCATCTCCGAACTCCTACTCATATCATTTTTCACTATGACTTCTCTTAGCATTATCCTATGTGGATAGAAAGCGACTGCATTTTGAAATGACCAGGTATAAATCGCTTGAACGTCATGACTGCTGAAACATTCTACAAAGTGTAACACTAGTGCAAGAATGTATGCTGCACACTTTGCGAGAATAAATTTCCATATTAGAAGTGTTTATCTGTTACAACATGCAGTACTGTGGTCATAATAAACCGTTGACTTATACAGCATAATATATTGCTTTCGATTCTGTAAACATTTTCACATCACATATCCATGGTTAGCTGGAAGTGTAAAGCTCTTGGAATGTTTAATACTAACCCAAAATTAAAGGGCAGATATAAAGGCAGCTTATCCGTTGTCTTTCAACGAATTCCTAAGTCGTGTGCACACGCAAACTCAAAATTAGATGAGATCCAGTTGACTTTCAAATGTGGAGATAGCTGGGGTGAAGCGTCTATCGCAGAGTGTAGAATTAAACGAAAAACGTGGGATAATACAGAGAGCCGGGTCTACAGCAGATAGCGAAACTCTCATAGGCGCTTAGATTTTCAATCACTCCATGAAAGACATCGCTCAAGTTGCGCCAAATCAAATGCCTTTGTGAGTGAACTAGCAGCCTGATGAGCAAGTAAAAAGGCTTGAGGAATAATATCAGGCAGATTATGAACAGAGAATAGCAAAGGACAAGTAATTCTTAGCTCTCAGGAAATGACCAGAAAATAAATAAGGAGTTGTAATACAGTTGAGCGATACTACAGCTTGATAATAAATTGGTTGAGAAGAGTCTGATTGCTGGATCATCACTTGTTTTGTTTTTCTGTTTGTCTCAATCAGAATTGTTCATGAATTGAACATTATCTGCGGTATATTCTACATTCTTATCCTGTTGTATGTGAAACATTGTCTCTCTGTATGCACTTATTTTGTATGGAATTTATGCACCGCTTCACCTGAACATGGATCACCGTTGAAACAGTTTTGCCAATTGGCATTTATTAACGACCAGCATTGACTGTGCATTAGACGACATTCAGCCTCAGACACCTCATAATTTGAGGTTGGTTAAGCATATCTCATTAATTGAGGTGTAGTAAAGCGTCGAACTGTAGACAATCAGACTGTTTTTAATTATAGCCTGTCACTTAGCATTTAGTTAAATCAGTCGATTGGATTATCGGTCAGGAAATCTGCAAGCATATACTTTTTACCATAAACAATAGATATTATTCGAATAAGACAAAATTATTCTGATTAATTTGTTATGAAATCAGAAAATACATGCTTAAACAAAAAGATGAAGTTGGGTGAGAGGAGAAACACTCACCGATGACACTGGATGGTGGCATCCTTATCATATCCGGTGGCATGAGTTAGGATTAGAAGGATACTGGTATATCTCCTAGTGAAACAATGACCCTCAGTATGAAACATTGTAGTTTCAAAGGAATTTTGCCTAGAAGGTCTTGTGCCTCCTACATTTCAATGATTCTGCAAAGAACTTCGAAGTGTGACAAAATCCTCAGTGTGTTGTTGATTTTTCGTCAAATTCCACTTCTATAACTTCATTAGCACTTTTATAAAACAAAACAGGCTAATAAAACAGATACAGTTTGCATTTTGTACTGAAATTCGAATAATATCTATTGTTTATGGTAAAAAGTATATGCTTGCTGATTTCCTGACCGATAATCCAATCGACTAATTTAACTAAATGCTAAGTGACAGGCTATAATTAAAAACAGTCTGATTGTCTACAGTTCGACACTTTACTACACCTCAATTAATGAGATATGCTTAACCAACCTCAAATTATGAGGTGTCTGAGGCTGAATGTCGTCTAATGCACAGTCAATGCTGGTCGTTAATAAATGCCAATTGGCAAAACTGTTTCAACGGTGATCCATGTTCAGGTGAAGCGGTGCATAAATTCCATACAAAATAAGTGCATACAGAGAGACAATGTTTCACATACAACAGGATAAGAATATAGAATACACCGCAGATAATGTTCAATTCATGAACAATTCTGATTGAGACAAACAGAAAAACAAA
This sequence comes from Trichobilharzia regenti, assembly GCA_944472135.2. NCBI lineage: Eukaryota > Metazoa > Platyhelminthes > Trematoda > Strigeidida > Schistosomatidae > Trichobilharzia > Trichobilharzia regenti. Next base: position 66,208,023 of record OX235266.1, on the reverse strand, counting down.
ACAAGTGATGATCCAGCAATCAGACTCTTCTCAACCAATTTATTATCAAGCTGTAGAATCGCGATTGATATTCCGACACTTCTGCAGGAATTGACGTTGTTGTTGTTGTCGACCGGATGAATGAGTATCAGGCGATTAAGCTTTCCTCTGCAACAAATAAAATACCGGTAAATAGTTTTACCCCACCCTTACTCATTGTATGATTAAATGTTAGGTAATGAATTCCAGTGTCCCAGCCACATTTCCGATAACTTTATACAATCGAACATTCTAGACCGTGTTATATTTCTATTTTCTCACAGATTTACTAAACTTCCTGGTAATGAACACTGGAGAGACTAATAGGATTTTGAATGTGAGTACAATCATACCAGAATGCTGATTGTAAGTGAAAAAGCATATCAAACAGAAATACTTAGGTATATTAGGCAAAACACAATCATGCGGAAGTGTTTTGAGTGTTCCTTTGATAGTTTGTATACACAATCTGGACGGTGATCATTTGAAGTGAAAATATCTATAGGCTAGCTATCCTTGACGAAATATGTTTGCGTAAAACATGGTGAGCAATATCTTGGTTAGACGTAGAGTGCTAAATGAGTAGGGTAAATTAGTATACGAAAGCTGTAAATCTGCATTCACTGAGGTGTCTATGACACTAATTGATTGTTTCAAACCATGCCATTTCTCGGCGGGTGATGTTGGCTAAGGTAGGTTTCTGTTGGGACATAGTTAAAAATGGTCAAAACAAAACTTGATACCAGTCCATCAGACTCACACTGATGATTTGAACCACGTAGGAAGTTGTGGACAGACTGCTTGGATTCCTCGTGATTGAATGATTCTATAACTTCATACTGTTTCGACATTTCTCAAAGCCGTCCTCTATTGCATAATCAATGCAGTAAACCAAGGATTCTTTGACCGCACTATTCTTTCCCTCTCTTTCAGTCGGTATACACAATTTTCCAAACTTTCTGAAATTTAAGCTTCATTTTATCTGCCTCAATCTACGAGTCTGTTCACGGTGCTCTGAATAGTAATCCGTTTAGTCCTGCTGCCTTTCTGGACATCAGTAGCATCAATGAATTCAGAATTTATGCTTTTTAAGGGAGATTCGTGTCCAATGATAGGCAGTTCTCTGCATACTATATTTTGAGTTACAGGTGATGGAACGTAGAGTATTCCTCTAGGTACATCGGCTTAATTAACCATCGAAAAGCTTGAATAAATATTCAGATCTGCTCAAAAGACCTAGGTGGGTAGGCGACAAGTCAACCAACACAATCAAGGCATAATAGAAAACTAAATCATCCGCAGAAGAATTCAAGATACACTAGATGAAACATGTCGATGACATCACGCTCCATACTGTACGATAGACGTCAGAACTCCAGCTAAAATTCGTTCAACTCCTAAATAGTTTCGAAATCATCCAACCCTGTCATACACCAGAGGTATCTCCAAAATGTGAGTTGAATATCTGTCGACTTTTCGTCCGGATGACAGTGTAGCTAATTCATTGAGCGTGAATATCACCACAAGTGAACACTACTCTCCGTCTTTGTTCTCATAGAATTAAAAGAAACACATTGTTCGCGTATCACTTAGTCGCATACTCACGTTAACCAACATTTGCACACACTAAGTTTTGTTGATGTAATTAGAGAAGTAAGCGCGTAATGAGTTTGTTGAAAAAATGTCTGTGTTTATTATTTTCTCATTATTATGGCGTGATGTCTGACTTGTTGATGGTATTCACTCCAGGGTCATGCACAGCATATTTCACATTTCAATGTGACCATAGAGATAACCGTCTAGAAGTGAATAGAAGCGAGAAAGAGATTTTGATATACAAATAAGCGGATTATAATTTCAGATAAAGTTCCTGTTCATTGAGTAGTTATGTATGAACACTATCTATTCATACTTGTGTTTTAGCTCAATCAGCGGTTTGACGACCGTCGTTAATTTTCTTCAGCTCGGGTCACTCAGTGAGACTCAAACTGACACACGTTCACGTGGCTCATCCTGGCTTGCGCGCTCAAGCGGGATAACCAGTAATATAGACGAGTATGAGTAAGTGCCTTGATGATATAGATCTTTGTATGTTTGTCGACACCTGTGGAGTTTGAAAGGAAGTGTTATCCGATCTGTCGGTGACGCAAGCTACCCGAGGACTTAATCAACCACCCCCAAGTATATCCTTTTGAAATGAACTTCACAAGTGTGAATATGCAATTCCATGGTTCTGCTGAATCAGTGAAATGTTTCACGCACCTTCCCCGACTTTGTGATAGTTACACTCACAATTTGTCGCTAAACTTTGCAATCTATCGAAGAGCACAACGTGTCCAGCGCACTCTACACTCAGTACAATATGATAATATTATGTCACCAGCTGTGAGTTTGAGTAATCGCGTCTCCACGAATCATGAACAATGAAGTACTTACCAGGAGCGAAAAAGCGCTTTGTTAACTGTTATCACAGTATTATCTATATCATCGATAATTTCCGACCTTCAAGATACAGTGAACTAATTGCTTCCACATTATTCGACTACACTCCATCATATTGGTTTGTTATTAGATGTATCACACAGTGAGTGTAATAGTGTTATTTACTGGATGACGTTTCGAACAAAATTTTGTTTTCATAATCATATCAGTTTTAATCACTTGACTTTGAAACTTGAGTTTTATAGTATTTTTTGTTTTCTCCTATTTGTCGTCATTGGGGTAGTAGAATTTTCCATATATATTTTTTTTTAAATTTTTTTTTAATTGCTGATTTACAGCTAGATTCCACACCGTATTTTCGGTACAAGTATGGAATATTCAGCATGGATATCGGTAGCCCGAATTTCGAAGGCCTACCATAGATATCAGATGTGCGTCGGCAGGGGATCCAACCTCGGACCATGTGCATGGTCGGTGAAAGTATTAACCACTGTGCCACCGACGCCCAGATTACTTGATGTTTATTCTTAATTACAAGATTTCTGTTAGCCACAGGATGTGGGGATTTACAGATTCCGTGCCCTAATTCAGAATAATATATCAGGGACAGGTTATGAATAATTACTATTAAATGTATTTGCAGTTGACTCGATAAACAAAGCTTCTTTTATCAATCTCTCCCTATCTCCTGTGACATTAGATTTTAAAACCGTCATCTTATCCCATCCTAATGTATGGATGTGTGTGATTGCATGTAATGCTATGGCTGAACTATTCTCCAGATTTCTTATCTTATTTGGGTTGACTAATCTTGATTTTGCTAGATTTTTGTGTTTGGCTAGTCTGACTGCCTTTGTTCCACTAGTTTGACCTATGTATTTGACCTGACAATCATTGCAGACAGGGTATTAGATAAACTGAATTTAATTTAATTGCCTCTACCTTCGAGTTGATGTGTTCGAAAAATCTATCTATACCTTGTGTTCCGAGTACAGTGAATGTGTCATCTACATACCTCCACCATACTTTTAGGGTGAGGTTGAACGTTTGAATCGCTATGATTTCCCACCTATCCAGGAATATATCTGCTACAACGGGGGCTATTGGTGATCCCATGGCAAGTCCCTCAGTTTGTTTGTATATTTCCCCTTGAAGTTTAAATTCTGTGGAAGTCAGAAATAGCTGCACCCCCAGCATTATGTCTTCAAGTGACACTTTTGTCCTAAGTTCAAGTTCTTGGTCAGAAATGAGTTCGTTTCTGACTGCCTTTATAGCCATATTTAATGGTATACGTGTATATAAACTGACAATGTTTTTAAATGACAATTTTTTCTTCATTATTTAATTTTTCTGTGCTGTCAAGTTTCCTCAGTAATCGGTGTTCTCACAGTTTGTGTTGGCCAGTATTGCGCCTGATCTTGCCTCATTTCCGAGCTTGTGTCATCCTAGTTAGACAGATGAGGAAGGGAATTTGGATGAAAGAAACGTGGAGGAGATGTTCGAGTTCGGTTGCACGATAAATGCTCGACGTGACTGAGAATAGGAAGCGACTAGTTGAGTGTTTGATGATCGCATGTGGAAAGGAGGATAGACATGATGAGCAGTCTAACGGATATTTGAAGCTGATGCAAAGCGACGGGTCCCCCAACATTTTATTATTGTTTTCCGTCTGCATTTAAACTACATCAGTTGACTAGTTTGTCTATATTTTCGTTGTTATTCAGATGGGTTCCGAGTATAGAATAAGGCTTCAACAGTGCATTGTCACTTGATCAGTTTGGTACAGTCCTCCCAACCTGGCCACAGACAGCTGCCAATAGACTGTCGTCATCGCTTCACAGCGTCGCTTCCATATCACACTTACACCGAACAACAGCTCGTCGCTTCCCACTCCCATTCCACTTGAGCCACTGCCTCGCATGTAATGCCATCCAGCGGTAGATGATTTTCCATTCTCTTCACCGTCACCGCGGAGACGTTCAGTCTTCTTACATTCAACCCTTGTCTTCTTAGAAGTTTGCCATAAGTTTTCTTGTGGCATCCTTGTAGTCAGCTAAAGTGGAGGAAATTCTTCGGGATTTATTAACTGTTGGTTTATGAGTACCAATCGCCTCCCAATCCAACTGACTGGATATGATGTTAGACCTCCACAGAAAGGCTCTCCTCATCATCACCAGAAAAACGTCTACCTCCTTTCTCACTACTTATAAATTTTGTGTTATCGTGAATCTTTTATCAGCACAGGAAGGTTGTATCTAACCGTTTCAAACGTTGTTGACAGCAACAAATTCTCGCTCCCTCACAACGTGGAGATTGACCGGTGTATGAAATATGTATGAAATCACTTGACCGTGATGCCTCAGTCTGAGCTGTTTTCTGGTCTTCCAACCCACTTTCTTCAGACACACTGTTCAATCATCCGAAAACGTGAAGATCCTTGGTGATAATAAGCTACCTGCTTTGCTGAGCTTCGTGTTGGGATGTGTAATCACCTCATACTCCATGAACGTGGTTCATAATTATTCGCAACACTACATTCCATAGTGCTGAAGTGGATTCAAATTCCTGCAGGATGGCTCCCGACCCATGTAGAACAAGTGAGTGACAGAACATTGGTGCATTCTCGAAGTCCTGTCTTTTCTGCTTTCCGGTCAAAGTGTCGGCTTTTGCCTGTATATCCACCTTATTCGTCCACGAAGTCCACATTTTCCACAATATTCTCAATGCTCCAATGTATTTCTGTCTTCTCAAATCCCACAGTCTGCCACGGGATCTGGTTCACAATGCACAGGAGTATAATCATTGACAGCAGGCAGCCCTTTCTTACCATCCCCCTCGTGGTGAGAATGTTTCACTGAGCGTGTGGCATCGCCATTTGAAGGTTGATAGAGATTCGGAGATTACTTCAAGGCAGACACCGTGGAAGGAATTCTCAGTGTCGGCGAAGGCCAGACGCTCATTAGATTTTCATTATAGCTTATGTTCAAAAATGATGCGCAGCATTGCAGTCTGATCCCTGTTCATCTTCATTCTCGCATGTGCAGGGAGTCGTGAATGACGAATTTCACCAGTGCATCCTTCAGTCAAACCACGAAGGTGTGGCCTTATGTTTCACTTGGATTGTAGAGTGAGATTTTCAGTAGCCAGGTGTTGCAAAGACTGAATAACTCTACTTTCACAGTTTGTCATCTTATCTCTTCTATCGGGAGACAAGAACATTCACCTTCTCCAACATCTTCTGCGGCGTGGGCGTTGGATATCCCAAAGAGTTCAGAGTCCATTTTATTCTATGTTATTCACTGGCGATCAAGTGAATGCATACACAGACAAGATGAAATTGATGGCCGAGTCATAATTCCTCCCATGTGATCACTATATCCTTTCTGTGCTTCTCTCTTTAGATATTATTGTTTCCTTCATTATCTTCTGTTGCTTTCACCGTGTTGATCACATGCTAAATTTCCAACTGGTTATTTCATATTGTATACTGATAAATCTCACCTACCTGTGACCTGTTCTAGAAAATAACATTTGCCCTTTCCAACTTATTTTCTTCCTCGTTTCCTTCTCTGCGCTGTTCAAAGAACTTAGCTCCCTCGTTCGTTCTTCATATCTGCTCCACCAACCGCCTCTGCTCCATCTGCATCCAATTATGCGAATACAGAAAGTTACTCCTACGAGATCATTTTCTTTCTTGAATTGTCTGCATAGTTTTACTGTCGGAGAGCTGCCACATAGCCTCACGACTCTTCCATTCTTAGGTTTCCTGTGTTGTCGTCTAATGTATACAGCCTTTCCATGACGATTTCAGTAATATTCTCACTTGTCGCTTCGTTTTTCAGTTGAACAACTGATTATTCATGGGAACTTTGAAGGCGTCACAAATGAAATTGTGTATTGTGAAAGAATAATAATATCATATGTTACTGAGAATTGATTGTGCCGGCTACGTTGTGCTCCTCACTAGGTTGAAAGTATTTGACGACAGATCGTGAGTGAAACTATGGCGAAGCAGTAGCGGTTAGGACTGTCGAATACCATGGATATGGTCCGGGGTTCGATCCCACACTGACGCATATTTAATATCTGTGTTCGGCCCGCAAACTTTACATGCATGCACGAAGAAATACGGTGTGGAATCAAGCTGAAATAAGAAATACAAAAATGAAGTGAAATTGTGTATTGTGAAAGAGATTTGTGTGCATTTCGAAAGCTACATATTTTTCGAAGTATTTCTGGTTCGAAAAGGATCCATTCTTCTATGTGATGCAGCATTATGACTATCTCCATAATTCTGTACACCTTGATTTGATCATTAAAGAAGGATAATTTAAATGCATTTCGGCGTGTACTTTTGTATACATGACATTATTAAAAGCAGTGATGTTATACTGTGAGAGAAATAATAGTGTTCTGCACGACGTGCATCATCTTCCATCAAGTGTTATTGTCGCTTTTCTCTAAACCACTGTCCGTTTGCATTCCTTATGGGATTCAGTGTGATGGCAGTATTTTGGGTGCAATTCCGGCGTGGCGAATTCAATTGATTTTGTGCTCTGCGCATTCCTCAATTCACTCGTGCTTCCCAATACTAGGTGTGTGCCAATCGAAATCGGAATACTCTGATTGTTGTAAGTGACACTGATGTGATCAGTGGGAAGAAAAGGTGTGAGGAATTGAGGACTACTGTGCAGGTCACGTCAGTCAAAGCAGTCACGTAATGAAAAAGATGACTACAGAATAAGTCTAACATTTCCACAATCTTCGTACCATGGTTGTCACCAGATATCTCATTCCATGAAGATGATAGAAATGATAATGTCTTCAAACATCCATCAGATGGTGTCAATGTAGTTGAAGATTGAACGATCAATTCATTGTTGTTTGCTAAAAACCAACTTTCCCAATTTTCGCGGAGGCATCAATACGACAGTCATCGTCTCATCGGTCGCTGTTCAGAAAGAAGTCAGGAGACAACCATCAGAAGTAATCTTGTGATTTATTATTGTAATATTTGTTCACAGACCTTAGTTCAAATATTATTTATTATCAGTGTTTTGGTTTTTACGTCCGTTATTACTAAGCGTTTCTGAAAAACTTCAAGGAACAGTGTGAGCCCGAGCGTAGCAAGAGCTGGGCATTAACGGTTTACGAGACGTGACTGACAGTTTCTGTTGGTAGAAACAGACTTTGGCGGATTCAGACAGTTGGTGAAAGTTTGGATAGTCACCGTTCATCTTTCGTGGTGCCGGTCAAGTCCTCTTTGAACAAGCAATATCTGGAACTTTTTTGAAATTGGGTCAAGTTCAACAATGCCTGGGTCAAAGAAGAGACAGAGTGTCTTGCATGCAAACAGGAAAGTAAGTCATGTTGACTTGTCTGTTAATTGTAACTATGTGTCTGATGCTAAGCATGACATGGTTGATGTTACTGTTTCGCCCTTCAGGGATAATAGGAACATCAAACTCCCTAAATTAGAACCACGGTGTTTTGATGGAAACCCAGCTGATTATTTACAATTTCTAAAGGAGTTTGAGATCATGTTGAGTGGTTTTATATTAAATGATGAATTGAAGTTAATGTATTTGATGAGATATTGCACTGGAGACGCTGCAAGAGCTATACAGTGCTGTAAGTTTATGAAGCCAAAAGAGGGCTACTACGAGGCTATGAGCATATTACGTCAAAGGTTTGGAAGACCTTCAGTGATTGTAAGGAACGTATATGAAGCTGTCAAAGGTAACGGCAGTCAGCTTCAATATGACTCCAAGGCACTCAATGAGTTTTTAGATAATCTTATGACTTATAAGAATACGTTGATTTCTATGAATTGCATGAGTGACCTCAACTCGAGTTTTATACTAGAAGTAATAGCAAGACGCCTACCTACTCGACTGCAAAGGAAGTGGGTGAAGATAAGCTCCCGTATGGAGGATGAGGGTATCGAGCCAAAGTTTGATGATATCCTGAAACTGGTAAAAGATAGCGTCAATCAATCTATGAGCAAGTTTGCCAGTATATTGAATCTCACCCCTAGAATAGAGCAATCTGAGAGCAAAATGCAATCATTGATGACGAATAGGCCTCAGAGAGGTGGATATCGAGAAGGCTCCATGATGTCTAGTAATGCATATAGACCTAGTGAGTGTAACAGGTTTCGTAGTACATCCTCAGCAGATAAGTTACAAGATGCAAGACAAACACGGTTGTGTTTTACACGTTTGCAAGAGGTGCATACAAAGATGAACTGTGAACCAGTGAGCAAGTTCAGTGATAAGCTAAATTGTAGTAATTTATTGTACTTGAAGTATTAATATACCGGGATGACGGAATTATAGGAATCTAATCAAAACCCAGAGAGGGCAGCAATCAGTAATTTGTATTTAGCGGAATTAGAATGCAATTCATATAAGAAACATATCAACAGTCAACAGTAAGTATTTAAACAATACAGAGATAGAAATTGTCAATCACCACATCCGCCACACCTCGAATATCTCCTCGCGTATTTATAACGATGTCTCGGTTTGCTTGCAAGTAGCTTCGAGCTAACTGATTCTGTGATATTATTTTCATCAGTATTATCTGGACTTATTTCTGAATTATCTACAAAATCAGGATTATTAGCGGAATCAATAATATTATAATTGGAACGACCTACTTCATTTATTGTCACTTTGTCCAGGTGTGCGTTATGAACTGAGTGATCTTTGATGTCTAATATCTTCACCACTCGATTTCCCATTTTTTGTAGTATAATTCCAACAGAAGGTCTATAGTTATTATCTCTGTAATAATGTACATTAGAAGTAGTGGACATCAGATGCTTTTTGAGAATTCGAGATTTGAATAGTTTTGCAGGACTTTCACAAGAACTTGTATGCTCTGGATTCACCAGACGTAGTCTATGCATATGCAGTAATTCCTCAATTTTATTCAGTTGCTCTCTCATCTCATTCAGGTCTTTTCGTGCTTTCGACAGTTCACATTGCAACTTAGCTACCTCATTTTTGAATACAGTTGATACTTGCGTTGCTGAACTTGCAGTGGAGGTTTTCATTGGATTAGCTTGAGTATTTTGAAAGGTTGAAAGACACATTGACTCCATTTTACTAGACAGCTTGGGAGAATTATAAGAATGTTGAGCAACATAAGTATTCGAACTTCTGCAAACCGTCTTGATGTGTCCAACTTTACCACATTTATAGCACTTAGCACTCCGAAAACGGCAAGTGCTTCGTAGATGTAACTTTCCACAGGATAAACACGGTTTAATGTTTTTGATCTCTCGCTGCATTCTATTACCTGTGGACGGCAGTTTGGATTTCTTTCCATGAACACTTGTATTTTCGACTTTGGAAAGCATGACATCAGATACTGACGTAGTGGGAGCAGAGTATTCATTATGGACGTCTTCATATGTAATACATACCTCTTTAGCAGTTTGAAACGTACAAGAAGGAATCTGAATTAACTCTTTCTCTAACTTAGGAATGTTGATTCCAGCAATTAGACGATCACGTAGTTGTGTATGCAGCTGATCTCCAAAATTACACTTTGAGGCTTGAATTTGGAGTTGTAGTATAAAGTCTCTTATCTTCTGATTGGGAGAACGTACCAGTTTGTTGAACTGAGCCCTCTCTCTGGTCTCAAAAGTAGTTACATGGAAGTGATCTATAAGAAGTTCACGGAGCTTAGCATATGGCATAGAAATGGGTTTATCTGGAAACGCCAGATTCTTCACCAGGCTATATGCATCAAGACCAATAGCGGTGATGAAATGAGCAGGTATTTTATCATCCCGAACATTCTTGGAAATGCACCACGCATCGAAGCATTCCAAATAATCAGCAATCTCCCGCGGAGACCCATTAATGGGGAATTTTCCCAGGTTACTTAGCTCCATCGCGACGCCAATTTATAGTAATTTATTGTAATCGGAATATTAGTATTTCGAGATGACGGAATTAACGAATGAAACCAAAACTCAGAGAGGGCAGCAATCAGTAATTTGTATTTAGCGGAATTAGAATGCAATTCATATAAGAAACATATCAACAGTCAACAGTATGTATTTAAACAATACAGAGATAGAAATTGTCAATCACCACATAAATGTAAACTCCAGGCCTGACTCCGAATTGTGTGACGATAACGGTGCGGTGAAGAAGTCTGTAGTTGCAACTGGTGAGCCATCGTTGAATAGAGTGTCACAGAATAGAGTTACTGCTTCAGAGTGCAGTTCTGACTCCACAAGTTTACAAGGTATTACTAGTCAGAGTGAAGGTATAAAATCGTTAGGGATTTGTGAGGAGGAACCGAAATTGTCTACTTCTGTTATTAAAGAGTTTGAAAATGATGAAGTTGACCGTAAAGTGAATATTCGTGATAATGTTCATGATACTTCACAGTTGTCTTTGGTTGATCATGATGAGATGAGGGATATGCCTACTACTGCTAAGTTGAACAAACGTTCTGTACAACTTGAACGTTAAGTAGAAATAAATGCAGATGCAGTTGCAGAAGGCATGCATACTTGTGAGACCGTCAGTGTGAGTGATCAGCATGTAGCCCACCTATCATCAGATGATATTGCTAAACCTGAACTGATAGTAAAAGACAGCAGTGGTGGTGGTCTTGCAGGTAGACAAATTTCTGAAAGCCGAACAAGAACAGCTTTTGATCCACCGCTAACTTCATCAACTGATATCAATCAGTCGTCGTTGGTGCTGTCATCCACAATGAAACAGACGCCCATCAACTCAAGTATCTTGTGCAATGACTCTGAGAGTATTGGTGCGTTTGAAAAGACGAAAGATATTGGTCAGTTTAGTGAGGATAAGCCCAGTGTAAACGAGAGAGTAATTGTTAAATTGACTTGCATGAATAAAGGCATTTCAAGTTTCAAGTTACTATTTGAATGCTATTATCTTTGGTGTGAATTACTCTGTTTCTACGCTTGGTTGATCAGATACTTCGTGTGTTTGTTCGTCATCTATATTCTACGATACAATGACATGAGCGTGTTACCGTCCACATTTGAGGATATAGCTGATAGGGGGAAGTCAGCAAATGAACTCTGCAACGATTTTCCAACCTAGAGCGTCAATCTGAGAAGGGTTGTAGGCGTACTGGTGTAAGTCTTACAGTTCTTCAAGGGTAGTTCTTCAAGGCAGAATCCACAAAAATTGATGTAGTGATTGTACATATGTTCGTGTTAAATAATTATGTGAGTTCCAATTGTCGTAATTGTTGGTTAATCTTTTTTCTGTTCGGACATTCCACAACTCACAATCGTCAACCTGTGAAGGGTTGTAGGCGTACTGGTGCAAGTCCTGCGATTCTTCAAAGGAATTCCATCAAGACATGATCCGCGAGTTTGTGTGTACTGTTTGTATATATGTGTGGTGTGTCATATCAATTGGTGATTTTGGATTCATTGTGTTTACTCGTTGTTTTCGTACCTTGTTGTTATTACGTAATTTTGTTAAAATTTTCGTCGTGATTACTTCTGAAGTTGTTTCTTGTCTTCTACATCCATGAATGAATTGATTGATGTTAGAGACAGCAGATGGGTCGTATACGCCGGGGAGGCTATTGGTGAGAATGACATGCACACGGAGATAACTGTTAGCTGTGATCCAACACGCCGGGGAGCGAGAGTGTAGACAACTGAGGCTTGCATACGCCACCATCACTAGAATTGAGGCAGAATGAATGACAAGCGATTGCAGTGGTATGTGGTGGTGAGTAGATAAGAGGATGTGCGTAGAGTATCGTGAGGTGCTTCTATAGTCACGTTGCATTCCGCAAGAGTCATTCTAGCAAGTGGCGATTTTGTTGAAAGAGGATGTGTCAAGAGGATGCCTTTAACTGGAAGGCGCAGGTCGTCATTGATGTGTGAGATTGTGCTGTGGGTATGCTTGTGGTTTGTTGACTTTTCTGTTTGTTTTCCATTTCAGCTCTGTCCGTGTGACCCAGGTTCTCACAATGGCATCCAAGTCAACATGTTTTGGTCGTGAAGGAAAAAAGGGATGGATCCGTAATTTGCCGGGGAGTGTCAATGTAGTTGAAGATTGAACGATCAATTCTTGGTTGTTTGCTCAAAACCAACATCCCCAATTTTCGCGGAGGCATCAATACGACAGTCATCGTCTCATCGGTCGCTGTTCAGAAAGAAGTCAGTAGCAAACCATCAGAAGTAATCTCGTGATTTATTATTGTAATATTTGTTCACAGACCTTAGTTCAAATATTATTTTTATATGTTGGTGTAACAATAAAGAATTCTCAAGCGGCCAATCGGTGTTTTGGTTTTTGCGTCCGTTATTACTAAGCGTTTCTGAAAAACTTCAAGGAACAGTGTGAGCCCGAGCGTAGCAAGAGCTGGGCATTAACGGTTTACAAGACGTGTCTTACAGTTGGTTTGCCTTTTCCGCAACACTGCAATCCTGCCTACACACAAATCGCGCTATTTGAAGCCTGGTCTCGTCGACACTTTCCATCATCTGCATACAACTCTATATACGAAGTACCATATGACATTTTCATGGTGACTTCAACATGGGTCACAGTTTTTAGTTGTTTCAAAGTCATTCTCATTATTCTCAAAAAAATTCGTAACAATAGCAGAATTGCCTTTTTTGCTGACGTGCTGAAAATATCTTGGTTATTCTTTCTGTAGTTGTTTCATTGCCTGTTGTTGGACTCCTGGTCTAGTGGTGCAGGCAAAATCATTTCTCTTCGATCGCTTCCCGTGTCTACTGTTATGCACTCTAATCAGACGTCAGTGTGTGTGACCGTTACAAAGATGAAGAATTTTCTTTTGATTGGACTAGATCGCAGTTTCATTTCGGTTAAGATTCACACTCGACAGATTAGTGAAACAAGTTTAGAAAGAAAATTGCGAATGTCGCCTTATGCCAACACTCCCAATATTGTCTTTGAGATCCCGGTTTTGGCAGATCATAGGTGGAATTGATGAATCGAAATAAGCGTGCAGTGCATAAATCTATGATGACATTGATCACTTTTCAATTTCCTATCGCCACCTTAGTAGTCAGCGGTAAGAGCGACACAGTCTGACATTATTTCATGTGTTTGATACATTTTACGCAACGAAGGATCTCACAAGAACGAGAGTTCCTCACAAACACGTGATGGATAGCTTCCCTATCGATGGAAGAAATTTGAAAGATGTCACATCTATCGTTTGACTGTCTGGATGAAGCATAGTTTTACCAACAGGCAGTCGGATCGGATGTAGATGTGGAACCAAAGAGAATAAGAAAGGCGAAACAGACCTTCATCACTCTGAAGTCAGTTTGAAAATCATCTGCGCTGACTCAGGATTGACAACGAGACTTGGAATGTTACACCCATGCTGAGTCTGTCTCTTCCTCTCTATGTGTGAAAGTCGTGCACAGCGAGTCACAAAAGCATTTCAAAGAGACCACAGCAGACATCGACTAACAACCGGCTTCGAAGACCCAATACACACGTTCCGACCACCAGTCAGAAGAGATTATCAACAAGAAAGTGTGTGAGTTAACCAACAAGCGAGAAGCCATCGTTAAACAAATGTGTCGAAAAAATGAAGATGGATTGGACACACGCCACTGAGGAGATAGTCGAGTAACATCACACTCAGTGCAGACTATTCCCCGTGTAGATGGCGAAAGGGAGACGACGAGTCAGGTGTGAGTTCTATGGGGGAATGATGGAGACCGCGTGAGATGGAGACCAGAGAATATGGGTAATCGTGGGATCAGCTAGAGTGTGTTGTAGAGCAAAGGACATAGTAGAGATTTTTTTATAATTATTGCTCCCTTGGGTTCCTAGTGGAACATAGGGTTTTAACTGCTCGCCTCCACTTGCTTCTGCCTTCTGCTGTATTTTCACTTGGAAGTGTGTCCACTCAGCACAATGGATTATCATCAATTCCTTCGAAGTCTTCAGAGGAATTCATATGCGAGAGTCGAAATTCGGAAGAGCATTGTTCCGATAGGGAAGGGTGTTTCGATGATATAAGCAAACAAACAAACTCAGACATGCACACACAAAGACATACTGCTAAAGAAGCACACACCTAGACTACAGAGCTTCAAAGCCCCACTGTTCAAGAGAAACCATTTCAATTTCAACATGAAAGCATTTGATCAATTAGTCGCTACGATTTCTCCCAGACAGTAGATGTGGATGATGAATGAGAGATTCGTACAGACTTGATACTGACTCATTGATGGTGCCAGGGTTGACAGGACCTTCTGTCACATTTAGCGTTTGTGTGTGTACCAGCGATCGAACACAATCGTTTTGATCGGGAATGTAGTAGAATTCATCTCTTTCACACTGTTTACTAAACAGTGCGGAAGATATGAATTTAGGTGGTCATCACAGTGCCAAAATAACTGGGCACGGCGATCGATTCAGAGGTAGTCAAGATCGAGTGGAAATATGAACCTCAAAATGTTGCCTCATTGGAAACAACACCCAAGGTTTTACACTAGATTCCTTCCTAAACACAGAAATATATTTGCTTCAAATTGCATCACTGTTTACCTCGCTTGATGACGCAACACACGATTCGGCATTCTAGAATGCCAATTTGCATCTCTCTCGGTATTACAACAGCAGTATAGACACGCAGTCTCTTCACAGACAAAGTTCACATTCGATAGATAGGTGTAAACTGTCTAGTTTTGCCTGCTCTCTGTGCGTTCAAGGGTTTGATCTTCAAAGGACCTACTCATATCTTGTCTGCAGTCAGACATGTTGATCATTGGAGTAACGGACACTCTTCTGAATGGTTGAACACGGAACAAACAAGAGCCATTCACGGCTTTGTTCGGACACACTTTATAGATGGCGAGTTTATTTTGACTTTAAGTAGGCATCCAAACATGTTTATCGCATTCCCACTTGTAATAATTTCGATTTCTGTGTCCATTGAAATCTTCTGGGAGAAGTCAAGTCTGTGTGCTGAAATGTGTATTTCGTGCAGTTTCTGTCATTTCGATCAATATATGAGTCTACAAGACTGATAGATTTGACAAGCCACAAAGTCGCCCACTCTTATTTATTCATTTAATCGTTTCGTTCTTTGAAGTAATTCATCTTCAGTCGCTGATTATGTAACGAATTTACTGCTCAATTATTCCTCAAATGCAACCAGAATATGCATTGAGTAACGTAGCCGTGCAACTTTTACTTTCAACTCACGGAATATACACATTTGATCATAAGAGTTATTAAGAAGACAATTGCAGCGAGGATAATTTTCTTTTCGACGAAGTCATCATCAAGGCTGTACATTCATGTATTTATATCACATGGGTGGGAAAGTCCCAGAATGATTTCCGTTTATGGGTCAAATTAATAAAAATTAAAATTGGGAATTAGAACGCCATAATGAACAGGGAGACGGATAAAACAAACAAAGTAACATCATAATAAATAAGAAGATCGATATTGTTCAATAAGAGGTTAGAAATGTAAAAATAGTAAAATGACAATGTAAACACAAAGTGCGGGTATGAAAATATGGTAGTGTAAACAGAGATTAAGAAAAAATTAAAATAACATGAATTAAATAGGAAGTTAAGATGAAAAAGACGATGAGATGTTCATTATTAAAAAATTACACGCTGATAATGGCCATGGCAGCGACACAGGTCGGACGTATTTCTTTTGGATACAAAGGGTGGGTTTGAGCTTTTGGATAGCTAATGCCTCAGCTAATCTTCAATATCTGATGTGATTTCTGTCAATTAATACCACATACTTCATTTCGTCTCATCGTTTAAGACAACCAATCTTCGTCGTCATGTTCCAGTTCACTGTTACGCTCACACATCCATCCCTATTGCAGGAGGGATTTCTGGTGAAAAACAAAACTAACTTGAATTTGAATTATAACCTCTTTAATTATATATTAAATGTTAGCGGCTGTGCCGGTTAGCGACAACTAACCGTATATATCACAGTGCATGCATTTATGCAGGAGGATATAATAATGAACAGAAAAATAATGCAAGCAAGCATTCCCATCATTCAACCCCACGTTTATCCCCAATTGTAGGGTACTGGAGACCAGAATGCTTGTCACCTCATAAAAGCGGATACAAAAGAAAACAAATTAGCCATCATGTCTCAATCTGATTCACATTTGTGCAAGTGAAATTGTCGTCTGCTTTGAGAGTGAAACAGTCGATCATCATTATAGAATGTTGCCATCATGCAATGACAATGTCAACGCCATTGAGAAGAGGACGCAGTGATTTCATCACTCCACAACGTTCAACTTCCAACTAATGAACAAGCCATGTTTCATTGTAATTAGATCTTCTATCTACTTCTTGAATTTCAAGTGATCTCAGGAGCAACAGTACACGTTGTGAGGTGAATCATTCAACCAGGGTCGGTGTACGCCACCATACATATCCACAGGTGGAGATATTCTTCACATCTTTGCAGCTGCCTGTGTATGTGAAATATTCCGGTTCACGCATAACACTAAACTGGTGCGAAATCTTTGTGAGAAATACTTAGATTCCATTCGTCAACATTTCCATGTGCTTTTATCAGTCAGGCGATTGTTCATTCCCATGGATGAGCAGTAATAATAATAATAGTATATTCTCATTTTGTACATGAGGGACGCCAGTTTACAGACATCATCAATATGATGAACTAGATACGATAAATTACATATACGATTAGCAATCATACTCATTAATAATGTTTTAATAAAATACATATTTTTTCCTACCTGTGTAGGACACACCAAATGAACACACACGAATAAAACACACGAATCCATGACTCTTGCGAGACGAGAACGGCATGCAGGATCAACCTGTAGCGCAACCACTCGAGAGCCCTCTCACTCGGTGGACCATTATTTAGATTTCATAAATTTGGTTTATGGTTAAGTTACATGGTTGCTGACGTTTTTGTCTTTGGTTTGTGGGAACAATATGATAGCCAGTCATTCAATGGAGCACATCATGAAATATAGGAATATTGACTTCGCATTAACAGAAAAACCCAAGAAAAGTTTTGGATGGATTAAAAATACTTGGGAAAAAATAAAGCTTGAAGTAATTCCACAATATAACTAATCATTCAATGGAGCACATCAAGAAATATAGAAATATTGTCTTCGCATTAATCCCTGTTGCAGGAAAAGGGAAACTCGAAGAGCAAATACCAAGTTGTGGAAAAGGCAAACCACATGATTGATTTTCAACGACCTCATCAATTATATCATTTGTATGGAATGAGATATCCGGTTACAACCATGATACGAAGATTGTGACGATTGTTTGATTTATCCAGAAGTTATATCGTTTGACACGTGGCTGAGTTGACTAAAGGGACCTGCACAATCTTCGTCAATTCCTCAATCTCTTTCTTCACACTGACGACAACAATGTTACCAACAAAACTCAGAGTGTGCCGAATCATGAGTAACCTGGAGAAATTGCAGAGCACAATATCCATTGAATTCGACGCGCAGGAATTGCATCAAAAACACTGTCATCACACTGATTGCCATAAGGAATGCAAAGAGATAGTGGTTTAGCACAAAACGACAATATCACTTGATAAAAGATGATGCACGTCGTGCAAAACACTATTATTTCTCTCACAGTGTAATATCACTGCTTCCAATTATGACATGTATACAAAAGTACACACCAAAATCCATTCCAATTATATTTTCTCAATCATCAAGTCAAGGTGATAAAGAATACGGGACAGCCAACACCTTGGATGAAGTATGTGAGCGAATCCATTGCAATGCTCGTCCGACTAGGAAATGAATCTCTTGGGGCATGTAGAATTGTGCCAATAAGTTACATAGATGAACTGACTCCAAAAATAGTAAAAAACAATTCCATACGCCTCGTCTGTCTTCATCCTAAACCACTTGCTAAAAATTCCTTACAGCATTAAATCGAGACATGTTAATAAATCCCGTGGATTGTGAATGCCTACCCGCGAGAATAGAGAATGACATGTAAAATCCACTGAGTATCCCAAGAATCCACATATCTCACCTTCTGTTTAATCATAATCATCGCTAGTCAAGTGAGCTGATAATAGCACATTGGATTTATAAGCGATTTACCGCTCTGCCATCACTGATGTGCAGTCACAAATGATCACAATCTCAGCAAATCTCTGTGCTATTCAACCAGGAATATTTCACTGTCGCTTCACCATACAAGTAAACGTGAAATTGTATTATTCGGGTGACTGATAATTTCTGTGAAAGCGAGAACCCAGTCATGTTTACATTTCACTTCCTAACACAATTTCATGTGAACACGCATTCTCCAACGGATGACAGTATAGCTAATTCACAAAGCGTGAATATCACCACAAGTGAACACTACTCTCCGTCTTTGTTCTCATAGAATTAAAAGAAACCTATTGTTCGCGTAACACCTAGTCGCATACTCACGTTAACCAACATTTGCACACACTAAGTTTTGTTGATGTAATTAGAGAAGTAAGCGCGTAATGAGTTTGTTGAAAAAATGTCTGTGTTTATTATTTTCTCATTGTTATGGCGTGATGTCTGACTTGTTGATGGTATTCACTCCAGGGTCATGCACAGCATATTTCACATTTCAATGTGACCATAGAGATAACCGTCGAGAAGTGAATAGAAGCGAGAAAGAGATTTTGATATACAAATAAGCGGATTATAATTTCAGATAAAGTTCCTGTTCATTGAGTAGTTATGTATGAACACTATCTATTCATACTTGTGTTTTAGCTCAATCAGCGGTTTGACGACCGTCATTAAT
Source organism: Trichobilharzia regenti (assembly GCA_944472135.2). NCBI lineage: Eukaryota > Metazoa > Platyhelminthes > Trematoda > Strigeidida > Schistosomatidae > Trichobilharzia > Trichobilharzia regenti. The sequence continues at coordinate 66,188,744 of OX235266.1, read as the reverse complement.
TTTCTTCATTTCAGGTTACTCAGTTAGACTGCAACTGGCACAGGTTCACGTGGCTCATCCTGGCTTTCTCTCTCAAGCGAGATAGTCAGAATTATGGACGAGTATGAGTAAGTAATTTGATACAAAAATGTTCATATGTGCGTCGGCACCTGTGGAGTTTGAAAGGAAGTGTTATCCGATTAGACGGTGACGCGAGCTACCTAGAGTCTTTGCCACCCATCTCCCAATATTATCTCTTGAAATGAACTTCACAAGTGTGAATATGCAATTCCATGATTCTGATGAATCACTGAACTATTTCACGCACATACACTGTTCAATATATCAAATACTCGAATTGTGCTGTGGTCGTGAAAATCAAGTCGCATATCATAAACGGATGCCCTTCAGGTGCATGAGGAAGTAATGAGTTGCTGGTAACTGGACTTCAAATTTCTAGTTCGTAGTCTGCTGGATCTCACTTAAGCATCAGGTGTATTCTGTACATACCTAGCTAGCAATGCGACGATCTAATGCAAGTTCAAAATTTGAGGGCGTCGACATAGGCTCATATTGATTAAGGGTATCAAACAAGGATGAACTAGTTCTGCAGTTCGCTATAGATTTCATTTTGTAACGGATTCCTTTACACTCAGATTCAGAATGAACCACATGGATTCAGGAAACCATCACAAACTCGACCTATAGCTGATGAGTCCCAAATTACGGTTGGCGGACAGAAAACGTCTACGCCACTAATATCGATCCATTATCCAACTGACAGGAAACCAAGTCACTACAAACAAAATCTTTGAATATATGGAGGTGTTCTCTGACTGATATCTGCCTGTGACAAATTTGGAATGAAAAGATTGTTTTATATAGCTGAGTAATTGTTATGCATTTCATATTATGTTATTATTGAGGACCATGCTAATTGTAAAGCGAGTGTAGTGAAATATCGGAATGAAGATATCACTTAGCGAAATTCGTGATTTAAATGCCTTAATCAAATTCATCAAGTGGAATAATTGATTTCATTTTCTCAGACGACTTTTATGTCAAATGTGTTGCTGCTAATCATATTCTTATCAGAGCGATGAACGAGATCATGTGACTTGAATTGTAAATACGTTGAAATGCTTCCCAGGTTGAATAAACAAGTTAGAGTAATGAAAAATAGCTCAGATACGTTACTACACACCGTCCCACACGATCACATGATAGGAATGGAGAAAGTGTCCGTCTTTAAACGTATGTATTGTTTATATAACAGAAAGAGAGCAAATCGTGACATCTAAGAGTGTGATTATGAAATCGGATCAGAATGATTGTGATTGGAATGACTGAAGGGCTATTTGAAGTTGGCAGAAGCATGAATTGGGGACTTCCTGCCTAAGACGAATATTCCACCTGAGAACTGAGGGATCAATAATAATAATAATAACATTTATCCGGAACCACTGAACGCTCTCCGTCTTCAAATCACAGGTAATCAAATCAACCGAATCGGCTCTCCTACAGGTTTCGTTCCCCTAAACCTATTTATTTCTTAGCAACAAGAATTCCATATCACTGCGTTAACATCAAAATCACGCAAGAATGATACTAAGCCAGATACATTGATGTCAGATCTGAAGAGATGAGATGTCAAGAGGTTGAAGACTCAGAACTCCGGATTCCTGAGTGCTCCTCAACTTATATGAACGACAAATTGTCACTCGATTGCAAAACACGATCAGCAAACAGACAGGGATGTGTTGCATTAATGCAACAACCAAACCCATAAAAGTAGATGCCAGTGTGTATAAACATTCAACAGTATCACTCATCTGGTCTAACAGACAGCATCATTAACTGCCTTTAATTCAGCTGCAGTGTGGATAAACACACACGGATAGACAGGTTGAGTGATAAATATAGAGGAATTATGCATTTGTGCAGGAAGACATTTGGGGTGAAATACATCGAGAATAATGAGCGTGGTCTTTTTGCCAACATGTAAATTCTAAATAAAATGCGAACCTATATCTGAGGCAATTCGAAACAAAACTGAGATGGAGGAGATCACACAAACATTACAATATCACAACTGCAATTACTTCGCATAGTCAGGAGCGTAATAGAAGTGACAGTGCCTCCACTAAGCATGTATGAACAATCGATATTGAAAATGATGGCATACAAATGTTCATCAAATACTATTCAAAAGGATGTGAATTTCATCACGTAGCACAATTTCCACATACGTATAGGTTAGGTGGAAATATATACCAATGACGCAGAAAAGTGAGGTGCATAAACTGGATTGTGAATGTGCCCCTTAGAAGAGTGCTGACTGAATGCTGATTGTCCTATCACAGATACATTCACGCAATAACATATCCAAATGCGTTATTAGCATCCATGTTGCGAAATATGCATGACTCATTTTGTCAGTGTAATCACAAGCATGGGTGAAATATTTGTGATAGTGCTGTCTGCAGAGAAGCATCATCAGCTCGGTTGATCGGATGTTTCTCAGAGTTGTTTGTGGTATTCAGTGAACTGTTCTCTCCAAAGGATACTATTCATCTAGCCAATCGTTTTCGTTGATGAGATAGACGGACCTACTAGCACAGTGAAAAAATTGTGTGTATAACTGTGATCAAGCACCACGACATTGTTCGGCATTGTGAAAGAATTGCCTTACTGCGTTTTCAGAATAGTGTGAAAAATACAAATTGACTTCGTCATCAGAGGATAACAACCTCTTGGCATGGCGATTGATTATTGTGGAATACAAAATCGAGTGGAAATATGCATCTCAAAACGCTGCTATTGTTACAAATTTTTTTGAGAATAATGAGAATGACTTTGAAACAACTAAAAATTGTGACCCATGTTGAAGTCACCATGAAAATGTCATATGGTACTTCGTATATAGAGTTGTATGCAGAGGATGGAAAGTGTCGACGAAACCAGGCTTCAAATAGCGCGATTTGTGTGTAGGCAGGATTGCAGTGTTGCGGAAAAGGCAAACCAACTGTAAGACACGTCTTGTAAACCGTTAATGCCCAGCTCTTGCTACGCTCGGGCTCACACTGTTCCTTGAAGTTTTTCAGAAACGCTTAGTAATAACGGACGCAAAAACCAAAACACCGATTGGCCGCTTGAGAATTCTTTATTGTTACACCAACATATAAAAATAATATTTGAACTAAGGTCTGTGAACAAATATTACAATAATAAATCACGAGATTACTTCTGATGGTTTGCTACTGACTTCTTTCTGAACAGCGACCGATGAGACGATGACTGTCGTATTGATGCCTCCGCGAAAATTGGGGATGTTGGTTTTGAGCAAACAACCAAGAATTGATCGTTCAATCTTCAACTACATTGACACTCCCCGGCAAATTACGGATCCATCCCTTTTTTCCTTCACGACCAAAACATGTTGACTTGGATGCCATTGTGAGAACCTGGGTCACACGGACAGAGCTGAAATGGAAAACAAACAGAAAAGCCAACAAACCACAAGCATACCCACAGCACAATCTCACACATCGCTGACGACCTGCACCTCCAGATAGAAACCTCCTCTTGACATCTTGCAACACAATCGCCACTTGCTAGAATGACTCTTGCAGAATGCAACGTGACCATAGCACCACCTCATGATACTCTACGCACATCCTCTTATCTACTCACTACCAATTATCGCTGCAATCGCTTGTCACTCATTCTGCCTCAGTTCTAGTAGCGGTGACGCATGCGAGCCTCAGTCGTTTACACTCTCGCTCCCCGGCGTGTCGGACCGCAGCTAACAATTATCTCCGTATGCATTTCATTCTCAGCACTAGCCTAGCTTCCCCGGCGTATACGACCCATCTGCTGCCCTTAACATCAATCAATTCATTCATGGATGTAGAAGACTCGAAACAACTTCAGAAGTAATCACGACGAAAATTTTAACAAAATTACGCAATAACAACAAGATACGAAAACAACGAGTAAACACAATGAATCCAAAAACACCAATTGACATGACACACCACACGCATATACAAAATCACACACCAAGAACGTTGGGCCGCTCATTGATGCGCTGCCCTTTGAAGAATTGTAGGACTTACAGCAGTACGCCTACTGACCAATATCTTTCGTCTTTTCAAACGCACCAATACTCTCGGAGTCATTGCACAAGATACTTGAGTTGATGGGCGTCTGTTTCATTGTGGATGACAGCACCAACGACGACTGATTGATATCAGTTGATGAAGTTAGCGGTGGATCAAAAGCTGTTCTTGTTCGGCTTTCAGAAATTTGTCTACCTGCAAGACCACCACCACTGCTGTCTTTTACTATCAGTTCAGGTTTAGCACTAGCATTTGATGATAGGTGGGCTACATGCTGATAACTCACACTGACGGTCTCACAAGTATGCATGCCTTCTGCAACTGCATCTGCATTTATTTCTACTTAACGTTCAAGTTGTACAGAACGTTTGTTCAACTTAGCGGTAGTAGGCATTCACTCCATTTCAACATTATCAACCAAAGACAAATCTGCACTATCATGATCATTATCACAAATATTCAATTTACCATCATCTATCTGGTCTACCTCATCATTATCAAAATCTTTAATAACAGAAGTAGACAATTTTGGTTCCTCCTCACTAATCCTTAAAGGCTCTATATCTTCACTCTGAATAGTAATACTTTGTAAACTTGTGGAGTCAGAACTGCACTCTGAACCAGTAACTATGTTCGGTGACACTCTATTCAACAATGGCTTACCAGTTGCAACTACAGACTTCTTCACCGCACCGTTATCGTCACACAATTCGGAGTCAGGTCTGGAGTTTACATTTAGCTTATCACTGAACTTGCTCACGGTTCACAGTCCACTTCTGTATGCACTTCTTGCACACGTGTGAAACAAAACCGTGTTTGTCTTGCATCTTGTAACCTATCAGATGAGGATGTACTACGAAACCTGTTACACTCACTAGGTCTATATGCATTACTAGACATCATGGAGCCTTCTCGATATCCATCTCTGTGAGGCTTATTCGTCATCAATGATTGCATTTTGCTCTCAGACTGCTCTATTCTAGGGGTGAGATGTAATAGACTGGCGAACTTGCTCATAGATTGATTGACGCTATCTTTTACCAGTTTCAGGATATCATCAAACTTTGGCTCGATACCCTCATCCTCCATACGGGAGCTTATCTTCACCCACTTCCTTTGCAGTCGAGTAGGTAGGCGTCTTGATATTACTTCTAGTATAAAACTCGAGTTGAGGTCACTCATGCAATTCATCGAAATCATTCCATCTTTGTAAATTAGCAAATTATCTAAAAACTCAGTGAGTGCCTGGGAGTCATCGTGTAATTGACCACCATTACCCTTAACAGCCTCGAATAATTTCCCTGCAATCATCGAAGATCTTCCAAACCTTTGACGTAATATGCTCATAGCCTCGTAGTAGCCCTCTTTTGGCTTCATAAACTTACAGCACTGTATAGCTCTTGCAGCGTCTCCAGTGCAATATCTCATCAAATACATTAACTTCAATTCATCATTTAATATAAAACCACTCAACATGATCTCAAACTCCTTTACAAATTGTAAATAATCAGCTGGGTTTCCATCAAAACACCGTGGTTCTAATTTAGGGAGTTTGATGTTCCTATTATCCCTGAACGGCGAAACAGTAACATCAACCATGTCATGCTTAACATCAGACACATCGTTACGATTAACAGACAAGTCAACATGACTTACTTTCCTGTTTGCATGCAAGACACTCTGTCTCTTCTTTGACCCAGGCATTGTTGAACTTGACCCAATTTCAAAAAGTTCCAGATATTGCTTGTTCAAAGAGGACTTGACCGGCACCACGAAAGATGAACGGTGACTATCCAAACTTTCACCAACTGTCTGAATCCGCCAAAGTCTGTTTCTACCAACAGAAACTGTCAGTCACGTCTCGTAAACCGTTAATGCCCAGCTCTTGCTACGCTCGGGCTCACACTGTTCCTTGAAGTTTTCAGAAACGCTTAGTAATAACGGACGCAAAAACCAAAACACCGATTGGCCGCTTGAGAATTCTTTATTGTAACACCAACATATAAAAATAATATTTGAACTAAGGTCTGTGAACAAATATTACAATAATAAATCACGAGATTACTTCTGATGGTTTGCTACTGACTTCTTTCTGAACAGCGACCGATGAGACGATGACTGTCGTATTGATGCCTCCGCGAAAATTGGGGATGTTGGTTTTGAGCAAACAACCAAGAATTGATCGTTCAATCTTCAACTGCATTGACAGGATGATACTGGATACTTGTCACTACTAAAAAATGAATTTTAATAAAACACATTCAGCGTCATGTCTCAATCTGGTTCAAATTTCTTCAAACGAAATTCTCGTCTAGATGACGATGAAACTGTCAGTCATCACTAGAGATTGCTGCCACCATTCAGTAACAGTGAGAATATACCCCTAATATTCTATCACTTTACAACGTATGACTTTCAAATTAAAGAAAACGCCCTGTGAGTGTGGCACCGTGCAAGCAAATCAGCCAGTCAGTATACACATATCAGAAAATCGGTGAGGCGAGATCATGTACGTTGTCACCAAGCTGAGAAATATCACGGTATTTGCATTTACATGAATTTAAAGAGCACACTGTAAGTGGAAAGGGCCTACTTCATCGATTCAAACAATATGTGATGTGCACAAGCAAAGCGTAACATTTCACATACACAAATGACCGCAAAATTGAAGAGAATATCTCACCTTGAAGGTATGAATCGTGGACCAATAGAAATATCCTGATATACACTGACTATGTGTTTGGTTGAATTAAGGAGAAAGTGAGTGGGATGTATTTGAGTATGTCTGGTCAATCAGCACCTAATAAAGAACTGGTCAAATGAAACCTGGGTCTCCATCACCTTACCACCGCACGTATAGAAAACCAGTCAGTAATCATCGTGAACACTCACTGTTTTATGTGCTCATTGATGGATCATCCTCAAGAACAACCCACTCACTTTCTCTCTCATTCATCCAACCAAACACATAGTCAGTGTGCCTCAGAATATTTCTATTGGTTACACTCATTGAATCACCGCCACATGTGTTCACATCACACTCTTCTTGAGAAGTATAAATACGTGCCCATATCCACTGGTTCTTAACATCGTTACCAACGAGTGTCAGTCGCATTCAGTGAGAATGGTAAGTCAGTGCGTGACATTTGATGGTGATGTTCATGTTTCATTCTGTTTAGATTTGCTACCTACTTCTTACAGTCCTGGTGATTTCAGCTGTCGACAGTGCGCGTATTAAGGCATATCACCCAAGCACAGCCGACATGCTCCACGATTCATCCTCCAAGGTGAGATATACTCCAGGTTTACGCCACCAACTGTGTGCTCATTTAGGACATGCATATGCAAAGTTCTTGATAATTCTCATCACGGTGAAAACGTTTGTGATGCCGTCTCACTGATTTCCCAATACGTGTCTGCCAGCTGGCTGATTTATTTGCACAATGCCATACTGACATGGTGTATTCATTAGTTGAAAGCTATAAGTTGTGGATTGAGAGAATACATAAGGCCCATTCTCAATGGCTTTGACACTGACATTGAATGATATCAGTATTCTGTAATGGTGAATGGCAGCTTTACCCACCAGCAATTTTATTTGCAGAAATGTATTTCAGTTTGCGACATGATGCTGAATGTGTTTTCTTCCGTATTCATTTTCAGGTGATGACAAGCATTCTGGTATCCAGTATCACCCAGGTGTGGATGAACGAGACTTCGATGTGATGTTATGTATATCTTTTCGGATTCTTTGTCCATATATACAGTAACAGATTGAAATGCATGTACTGTGATGTATTTAGTCGGTTGTGTCCAACCGGCATGGTTGGCAACCTTTAAATTCTAATAAAAAGGTTGTTGTTCAAATTCAAGTTACTTTTGTTTTTTATCGGAAATCTGTCCTGCTGTAGGGATGGATTTGTGAATGTCACAGTGAAACAGAACGCGACTATGACCAGTTATCGTTTATGATCAAATGAAGTGCATATTAAAAATCCGAGAAAACGAAATTTGAATGCAAATAAGTATGCATAATTTGAACGGATATATTAAGATAATATAAGATAAGCTTTATTCCAAATCAGTACTTGTGTTGCAGATGGGAATTCTCCGCATTTTGCTACAATATTGCATCCATTTAGTACATTAACAATAAATATATTTCTACATAGATTAAGTTTATCTCAGTTAGTTTTGGCAACAACATATTAGCATGTCGGTAGCAAATCCAAAATTTAAACAGAGTGTTTGAAGGTGTTAGAAAAGTAGATACTACTAGCATATTTACTGGCGTAAGCAATAGCAAAATGGTCGATGTATGCAGAGTGTGAAAGAACGAACAAGAATGTTTTAAGTAGAGTTTGTAAGGAAGAGAGAAACAAAACAGCACATAAGAAAAATAAATACAGAATGAAAAAAGGTAGAGAGAAAACGTTGTACCTGTAAATGATGTGAGTTGGAAAGACGAGATCCATTTGTTCTACTGACTATTTAATAAGTTAAAGGTTTCACGCCTAATCCTTTCTTTATCGCACAGAACACGAACTAAGTAGGGTATGGATGAGTTTTTGTACTTACTAGTGCGGGCATATAGTTTCCTATATAGGCTTCTGGTTTCCCTGAAGAGATACATGGGGAGAGTTGTGAATGTAGAGGGTGTTGTGAGTCAGATAAAATGGATTTTGCCCATTTTTCACATGAGTCCATGTGCCTGTCCACCAGAATATTAACAAGCTGGCTAAGTGGCAAACTGCTTACCCTGCTGACAACCTTTAACATCCTACGTAATAAGGTATAGTCTTTCTTCAATAGCCCAGGAAAGACTAAGGGGAAACAATAGAGAATAATAGGCAGAATACGGAAGTTAACAAATTGTAGGAGTAAGGGTTGGGTTACACCAGAATGTCTTAACTTCTTGATGTAGAAGGTAAGACGAATATTTTCTTAGAAATCGTCAAGATATGAGACGACCAGGAAAGATCAGAAGATAGAGTGACGCCTAGGTATTTAATTTCCGACTTGGTTTCTATTTCAGTGCCATCTATGTTGCACATCTCGTGAGTCCTAACCAGTTTGTTTAGGTCAGATTTGTGCCTAAAGGTGAAATTAACTGTTTGGCATTTGGAGGGGTTTAAGGTGAGACCGTTTTCCTTGGACCATTGGCTGATTTCTGATAAGAAGCCATTTAGTTTAGAGCAGTCACTTTGACATTTGACAGGTAAAGATACAGTTAGGTCATCAGCATATTTGACAAAGTTAATGTCATTTGAAGTTGGTAGGTCATGTAGAAAGAAATGAAAAGAGAAGTGGGGAGAGTACAGCACCTTGGGGGACACCAGCTTCAGTGAGCACAGCAGAGGAGGATTCACCTTTGTATACGGTGTACTGCATTCTGTTTGAAAAGTAGGAATGCAACCAGTTAGTGACCCAGGACTCGGTTTGTGTCATGGAGAGCTTATTTAGCAAGAGACATCTAGGTACAGAGTCGAAAGCAGAAGTGAAGTCAAGAAACGTGCAGCGGACATATTTGGCACCTTTGTCTAATGATGAGACAATACTGTTGTGTAAGACGGCTGCAGCGTCTAAAGTACTCCTACCCTGTCTGTAGGCAAATTGTTTGGGGTCTTCGAAGCTTTTAAGGGAGGGTTCGAGTTTAAGAAGTACTAGTTTTTCCATGAGCTTTAGAAACGGGGAAGTGATGGCAATGGGTCTGAACTTTACGTTCTTGCTATTTCCAGGTTTAGGGACAGGGACTATTTTAATGTCTTTCCATGGAACAGGTACAACGTTTTCGGAGAAAGAAGCATTTAGGATATTAGTTAGAGGAGAACATAAAGCATCTGCACATTGTTTTAGAACATATGCAGGTATGCCATCAGGGCCAAGACTATGTGAGGGCTTAAGAGTTTTAAGACATTTCAAAACATCGAGAGTATTAAGTCCTGGAAGTTATCAGCTACAAGATTAGTAACGTTAGAAGTGGTTATAGTAGAAGGAGAGCGTATAAAAGACAGATTAAGAGCATTAACATCACAAGAGGGAAAAACATTACATCGCTTACAATGCCAGTAATTTCATTGAAAAATTTCCACATGCTGATAGGAGATTTGCATGATAAAAGTGTTTGGTTATAGATAGCATTAAGATTTTTGATTTCAGATTTGATTTGAGCATTAATCTTTTTAAGTCCTAACTTGTCTTTGCATTTATATAACATTTCTTTTTGCCTGCGAAGTTGTTTGAGATGGGGAGACGAGAAGCGGTCGAGGCGTTTGAACAGTGTTTGTTTGGGACAGCATATGTCGAGGCAGAACTTGAGATAATCCATTATATTGGTGATTGAGTCATCTAATGTACTTTCATAGAATAAATCCCAGTTAGTATCTTTTAACATGCATCTTAGATTGAGAAGGTTGTCAGATGTGTAGCTTCTTTGCTGTGCGTCGTAGACAGGTGTGAGAAGATTTTAATATGTGTTTTGCTGTATATTTTTGGCAAAACGCGGACAATGCAGTGATCGGAGTTAAGTATCGGTGAACGTCTACGTGTTTCATATACTCCTTCGTCATTAGTAAAAACTAAGTCGAGTGTTTTGTCAAGTCGAGTGGGAAATTTGACTATGTTTGTGTGACCAAGAGCTTCAAGAAAGGAGCAATCTGAGGTGTTGAAGTCTCCAGTAATAACGGATAGAGAGTTGTCGAAGTTGGCAGCAGCAAACATGGTGAATTCATCAGCAAAATTAGATAGATCAGATGGAGAGCAACTAGGAGAAATGTACATGTTTGTAATATAGATTGTTTATATTTGGGGAGATGTTTGGGGCGACATTTGACAGTAATACAGTCAATGAAGTCATTTGAGAAGGTGAAGCAGACGTTATTTGAGACAGACCATTTGGAGTGAATAAAAGTTGCAACGCCACCACCATTTTTCTTATTAAAACATTGACGGTCTTGACGAAATAAAATAAAGTCCTTTAGTGAGATAAGGTTGTCATCATACAGTTCATGCAACCACGTTTCTTGTAATGTGATTATGGCGGTGTTATGATACGTATCAGTTGACATCAAGGATTGTAGGTACATTATCTTGTTTGGCATAGAGCGACAGTTTGTGTTCATTATGACGGGGACCGTAGTTAAGTGTATTGACGTACGTTTGAGAGCTCTCTGCCAACCACTACGATGTTTCCTCTTTGGTTTCTTTGGAATATGAATGTCATTTGGTCGCAGATGATTAATAAAGTTACGAGAGTAAATGATTCTGATAGAATTCATGTTTAAGTGAAAAATAAATGTTGTTAAAAAGAAGACTGGGTGCAAAATGTAAATATTATAGTACCAGGCCCAAAATTTCGAACAGACCGCCAAGATAAAGGTCGTCGGATATATTGCTCAAAGCGAAATTCGTTTGCGTATGAGGGATAATTCAGAAATACGTGTCTATTTGAATCGATTATTTAATAAGCAGCTAAAGATGAATCGTTGAGAATAATGAGATTATTAGTAGAACGGTAACAAGCTGAAGGCTCCAAAGAATGTGGAATCTCTCAGTCTTGTACATCTATATATGGTGTAAATTCATATCAGCCTAAAAAACTCGGCTGCTTCAAGAAGATTCTAAAACACAGAGTGGTGTGTGAAGCAAGCGCTCACAAAGCAAAATCATTATCAGTAGGAATGTGATAAATAACTTAGATGAGTCTTTGGGGTCAAACTTCACTGAATTTCCACCAAGTCCTCTGACAGAGTTATGAATAGTTATTCCCTGTTCCCTATGTCAACTATCCAGAAACGTTTTGGTGAATCCGATGATTAAAATGCGTAATTATAGGCGAAATTAAACAGTTTACACTTTTCCCTCGAATGTGAAATTTGAGTATGTGTGAACAGACCACGTGACTCTGCTGCAGTGAGTGCTAATTCTACTGCAGTTTCAGGTAGACGCGGTGTCACCTGTCCACTCATTGATGCTGACGTCAATTGAACTGAAGCTGATTTCATACTCATGAAGGCATACTGCGAATAGAGTCATTATATTGCTATTGCTGAGGGACTAAAATTGACATATTAAAATGCCTAATCGTGGGTTCCGTCATCAGGTGAAGGTAAACAGTCTTATGAGCAGCATGTTGACACAGTTTATAACGAATATATTTGTGTAATTTGCAACAGATCTAGCGTCAAAACTGTGCTTTCCTTCCTGACGAGCTGTTGTTTGGTGTAAGTGTGATATGGAAGCGACGCTGTGAAGCGATGACGACAGTCTATTGGCAGCTGTCTGTGGCCAGGTTGGGAGGACTGTACCAAACTGATCAAGTGACAATGCACTGTTGAAGCCTTATTCTATACTCGGAACCCATCTGAATAACAACGAAAATATAGACAAACTAGTCAACTGATGTAGTTTAAATGCAGACGGAAAACAATAATAAAATGTTGGGGGACCCGTCGCTTTGCATCAGCTTCAAATATCCGTTAGACTGCTCATCATGTCTATCCTCCTTTCCACATGCGATCATCAAACACTCAACTAGTCGCTTCCTATTCTCAGTCACGTCGAGCATTTATCGTGCAACCGAACTCGAACATCTCCTCCACGTTTCTTTCATCCAAATTCCCTTCCTCATCTGTCTAACTAGGATGACACAAGCTCGGAAATGAGGCAAGATCAGGCGCAATACTGGCCAACACAAACTGTGAGAACACCGATTACTGAGGAAACTTGACAGCACAGAAAAATTAAATAATGAAGAAAAAATTGTCATTTAAAAACATTGTCAGTTTATATACACGTATACCATTAAATATGGCTATAAAGGCAGTCAGAAACGAACTCATTTCTGACCAAGAACTTGAACTTAGGACAAAAGTGTCACTTGAAGACATAATGCTGGGGTGCAGCTATTTCTGACTTCCACAGAATTTAAACTTCAAGGGGAAATATACAAACAAACTGAGGGACTTGCCATGGGATCACCAATAGCCCCCGTTGTAGCAGATATATTCCTAGATAGGTGGGAAATCATAGCGATTCAAACGTTCAATCTCACCCTAAAAGTATGGTGGAGGTATGTAGATGACACATTCACTGTACTCGGAACACAAGGTATAGATAGATTTTTCGAACACATCAACTCGAAGGTAGAGGCAATTAAATTAAATTCAGTTTATCTAATACCCTGTCTGCAATGATTGTCAGGTCAAATACATAGGTCAAACTAGTGGAACAAAGGCAGTCAGACTAGCCAAACACAAAAATCTAGCAAAATCAAGATTAGTCAACCCAAATAAGATAAGAAATCTGGAGAATAGTTCAGCCATAGCATTACATGCAATCACACACAACCATACATTAGGATGGGATAGGATGACGGTTTTAAAATCTAATGTCACAGGAGATAGGGAGAGATTGATAAAAGAAGCTTTGTTTATCGAGTCAACTGCAAATACATTTATTAGGAATGATTCATCACCTGTCCCTGATATATGGAAAATTCTACCTCCCAAATGACGACAAATAGAAGAAAACAAAGAAAACTATGAAACTCAAGTTTCAAAGTCATGTGATTAAAACTGATATGATTATGAAAACAAAATTTTGTTCGAAACGTCATCCAGTAAATAACACTATTACACTCACTGTGTGATACATCTAATAACAAACCAATATGATGGAGCATAGTAGAATAATGTGGAAGCAATTAGTTCACTGTATCTTGAAGGTCGGAAATTATCGATGATATAGACAATACTGTGATAACAGTTAACGAAGCGCTTTTTCGCTCCTGCTAAGTACTTCATTGTTCATGCTTCGTGGAGACGCGATTACTCAAACTCACAGCTGGTGACATAATATTATCATATTGTACTGAGTGTAGAGTGCGCTGGACACGTTGTGCTCTTCGATAGATTGCAAAGTTTAGCGACAAATTGTGAGTGTAACTATCACAAAGTCGGGGAAGGTGCATGAAACATTTCACTGATTCACCAGAATCATGGAATTGCATATTCACACTTGTGAAGTTCATTTCAAGAGAATATACTTGGGGGTGGGTGATTAGGTCCTCAGGTAGCTTGCGTCACCGACAGATTGGATAACACTTCCTTTCAAACTCCACAGGTGTCGACGAACATACAAGGATTCGTCTCATCAAAGTACTTACTCATACTCGTCTCTATTTCTGGTTTTATCGCTTTAGAGAGAGAGCAAGGATGAGCCACGTGAACCTGTGCCAGTTGCAGTCTAACTGAGTAACCTGAAATGAAGAAAATTAATGACGGTCGTCAAACCGCTGATTGAGCTAAAACACAAGTATGAATAGATAGTGTTCATACATAACTACTCAATGAACAGGAACTTTATCTGAAATTATAATCCGCTTATTTGTATATCAAAATCTCTTTCTCGCTTCTATTCACTTCTCGACGGTTATCTCTATGGTCACATTGAAATGTGAAATATGCTGTGCATGACCCTGGAGTGAATACCATCAACAAGTCAGACATCACGCCATAACAATGAGAAAATAATAAACACAGACATTTTTTCAACAAACTCATTACGCGCTTACTTCTCTAATTACATCAACAAAACTTAGTGTGTGCAAATGTTGGTTAACGTGAGTATGCGACTAGGTGTTACGAGAACAATGTGTTTCTTTTAATTCTATGAGAACAAAGACGGAGAGTAGTGTTCACTTGTGGTGATATTCACGCTTTGTGAATTAGCTATACTGTCATCCGTTGGAGAATGCGTGCTCACATGAAATTGTGTTAGGAAGTGAAATGTAAACATGACTGGGTTTTCGCTCTCATAGAAATTATCAGTCGCCTGAATGATACAATTTCACGTTTACTTATGTGGTGAAGCGACAGTGAAATATTCCTGGTTGATCTCCCTCATCTCACCACCACACATATAGACAACCAGTCAGTAATCATCGTGAACACTCACTGTTTTATGTGCTCATTGATGGATCATCCTCAAGAACAACCCACTCACTTTCTCTCTCATTCATCCAACCAAACACATAGTCAGTGTGCCTCAGAATATTTCTATTGGTTACACTCATTGAATCACCGCCACATGTGTTCACATCACACTCTTCTTGAGAAGTATAAATACGTGCCCATATCCACTGGTTCTTAACATCGTTACCAACGAGTGTCAGTCGCATTCAGTGAGAATGGTAAGTCAGTGCGTGACATTTGATGGTGATGTTCATGTTTCATTCTGTTTAGATTTGCTACCTACTTCTTACAGTCCTGGTGATTTCAGCTGTCGACAGTGCGCGTATTAAGGCATATCACCCAAGCACAGCCGACATGCTCCACGATTCATCCCTCCAAGGTGAGATATACTCCAGGTTTACGCCACCAACTGTGTGCTCATTTAGGACATGCATATGCAAAGTTCTTGATAATTCTCATCACGGTGAAAACGTTTGTGATGCCGTCTCACTGATTTCCCAATACGTGTCTGCCAGCTGGCTGATTTATTTGCACAATGCCATACTGACATGGTGTATTCATTAGTTGAAAGCTATAAGTTGTGGATTGAGAGAATACATAAGGCCCATTCTCAATGGCTTTGACACTGACATTGAATGATATCAGTATTCTGTAATGGTGAATGGCAGCTTTACCCACCAGCAATTTTATTTGCAGAAATGTATTTCAGTTTGCGACATGATGCTGAATGTGTTTTCTTCCGTATTCATTTTCAGGTGATGACAAGCATTCTGGTATCCAGTATCACCCAGGTGTGGATGAACGAGACTTCGATGTGATGTTATGTATATCTTTTCGGATTCTTTGTCCATATATACAGTAACAGATTGAAATGCATGTACTGTGATGTATTTAGTCGGTTGTGTCCAACCGGCATGGTTGGCAACCTTTAAATTCTAATAAAAAGGTTGTTGTTCAAATTCAAGTTACTTTTGTTTTTTATCGGAAATCTGTCCTGCTGTAGGGATGGATTTGTGAATGTCACAGTGAAACAGAACGCGACTATGACCAGTTATCGTTTATGATCAAATGAAGTGCATATTAAAAATCCGAGAAAACGAAATTTGAATGCAAATAAGTATGCATAATTTGAACGGATATATTGCTCAACGCGAAATTCGTTTGCGTATGAGTGATAATTCAGAAATACGTGTCTATTTGAATCGATTATTTAATAAGCAGCTAAAGATGAATCGTTGAGAATAATGAGATTATTAGTAGAACGGTAACAAGCTGAAGGCTCCAAAGAATGTGGAATCTCTCAGTCTTGTACATCTATATATTGGTGTAAATTCATATCAGCCTAAAAACTCGGCTGCTTCAAGAAGATTCTAAAACACAGAGTGGTGTGTGAAGCAAGCGCTCACAAAGCAAAATCGTTATCAGTAGGAATGTGATAAATAACTTAGATGAGTCTTTGGGGTCAAACTTCACTGAATTTCCACCAAGTCCTCTGACAGAGTTATGAATAGTTATTCCCTGTTCCCTATGTCAACTATCCAGAAACGTTTTGGTGAATCCGATGATTAAAATGCGTAATTATAGGCGAAATTAAACAGTTTACACTTTTCCCTCGAATGTGAAATTTGAGTATGTGTGAACAGACCACGTGACTCTGCTGCAGTGAGTGCTAATTCTACTGCAGTTTCAGGTAGACGCGGTGTCACCTGTCCACTCATTGATGCTGACGTCAATTGAACTGAAGCTGATTTCATACTCATGAAGGCATACTGCGAATAGAGTCATTATATTGCTATTGCTGAGGGACTAAAATTGACATATTAAAATGCCTAATCGTGGGTTCCGTCATCAGGTGAAGGTAAACAGTCTTATGAGGCAGCATGTTGACACAGTTTATAACGAATATATTTGTGTAATTTGCAACAGATCTAGCGTCAAAACTGTGCTTTCTTTCCTGACGAAGCAACGTTTTGAGGTGCATATTTCCACTCGATTTTGACTTCCACAGTAATCAATCGCCATGCCAAGAGGTTGTTATCCTCTGATGACGAAGTCAATTTGTATTTTTCACACTATTCTGAAAACGCAGTAAGGCAATTCTTTCACAATACCGAACAATGTCGTGGTGCTTGATCACAGTTATACACACAATTTTTTCACTGTGCTAGTAGGTCCGTCTATCTCATCAACGAAAACGATTGGCTAGATGAATAGTATCCTTTGGAGAGAACAGTTCACTGAATACCACAAACAACTCTGAGAAACATCCGATCAACCGAGCTGATGATGCTTCTCTGCAGACAGCACTATCACAAATATTTCACCCATGCTTGTGATTACACTGACAAAATGAGTCATGCATATTTCGCAACATGGATGCTAATAACGCATTTGGATATGTTATTGCGTGAATGTATCTGTGATAGGACAATCAGCATTCGGTCAGCACTCTTCTAAGGGGCACATTCACAATCCAGTTTATGCACCTCACTTTTCTGCGTCATTGGTATATATTTCCACCTAACCTATACGTATGTGGAAATTGTGCTACGTGATGAAATTCACATCCTTTTGAATAGTATTTGATGAACATTTGTATGCCATCATTTTCAATATCGATTGTTCATACATGCTTAGTGGAGGCACTGTCACTTCTATTACGCTCCTGACTATGCGAAGTAATTGCAGTTGTGATATTGTAATGTTTGTGTGATCTCCTCCATCTCAGTTTTGTTTCGAATTGCCTCAGATATAGGTTCGCATTTTATTTAGAATTTACATGTTGGCAAAAAGACCACGCTCATTATTCTCGATGTATTTCACCCCAAATGTCTTCCTGCACAAATGCATAATTCCTCTATATTTATCACTCAACCTGTCTATCCGTGTGTGTTTATCCACACTGCAGCTGAATTAAAGGCAGTTAATGATGCTGTCTGTTAGACCAGATGAGTGATACTGTTGAATGTTTATACACACTGGCATCTACTTTTATGGGTTTGGTTGTTGCATTAATGCAACACATCCCTGTCTGTTTGCTGATCGTGTTTTGCAATCGAGTGACAATTTGTCGTTCATATAAGTTGAGGAGCACTCAGGAATCCGGAGTTCTGAGTCTTCAACCTCTTGACATCTCATCTCTTCAGATCTGACATCAATGTATCTGGCTTAGTATCATTCTTGCGTGATTTTGATGTTAACGCAGTGATATGGAATTCTTGTTGCTACGAAATAAATAGGTTTAGGGGAACGAAACCTGTAGGAGAGCCGATTCGGTTGATTTGATTACCTGTGATTTGAAGACGGAGAGCGTTCAGTGGTTCCGGATAAATGTTATTATTATTATTATTGATCCCTCAGTTCTCAGGTGGAATATTCGTCTTAGGCAGGAAGTCCCCAATTCATGCTTCTGCCAACTTCAAATAGCCCTTCAGTCATTCCAATCACAATCATTCTGATCCGATTTCATAATCACACTCTTAGATGTCACGATTTGCTCTCTTTCTGTTATATAAACAATACATACGTTTAAAGACGGACACTTTCTCCATTCCTATCATGTGATCGTGTGGGACGGTGTGTAGTAACGTATCTGAGCTATTTTTCATTACTCTAACTTGTTTATTCAACCTGGGAAGCATTTCAACGTATTTACAATTCAAGTCACATGATCTCGTTCATCGCTCTGATAAGAATATGATTAGCAGCAACACATTTGACATAAAAGTCGTCTGAGAAAATGAAATCAATTATTCCACTTGATGAATTTGATTAAGGCATTTAAATCACGAATTTCGCTAAGTGATATCTTCATTCCGATATTTCACTACACTCGCTTTACAATTAGCATGGTCCTCAATAATAACATAATATGAAATGCATAACAATTACTCAGCTATATAAAACAATCTTTTCATTCCAAATTTGTCACAGGCAGATATCAGTCAGAGAACACCTCCATATATTCAAAGATTTTGTTTGTAGTGACTTGGTTTCCTGTCAGTTGGATAATGGATCGATATTAGTGGCGTAGACGTTTTCTGTCCGCCAACCGTAATTTGGGACTCATCAGCTATAGGTCGAGTTTGTGATGGTTTCCTGAATCCATGTGGTTCATTCTGAATCTGAGTGTAAAGGAATCCGTTACAAAATGAAATCTATAGCGAACTGCAGAACTAGTTCATCCTTGTTTGATACCCTTAATCAATATGAGCCTATGTCGACGCCCTCAAATTTTGAACTTGCATTAGATCGTCGCATTGCTAGCTAGGTATGTACAGAATACACCTGATGCTTAAGTGAGATCCAGCAGACTACGAACTAGAAATTTGAAGTCCAGTTACCAGCAACTCATTACTTCCTCATGCACCTGAAGGGCATCCGTTTATGATATGCGACTTGATTTTCACGACCACAGCACAATTCGAGTATTTGATATATTGAACAGTGTATGTGCGTGAAATAGTTCAGTGATTCATCAGAATCATGGAATTGCATATTCACACTTGTGAAGTTCATTTCAAGAGAATATACTTGGGGGTGGGTGATTAGGTCCTCAGGTAGCTTGCGTCACCGACAGATTGGATAACACTTCCTTTCAAACTCCACAGGTGTCGACGAACATACAAGGATTCGTCTCATCAAAGTACTTACTCATACTCGTCTCTATTTCTGGTTTTATCGCTTTAGAGAGAGAGCAAGGATGAGCCACGTGAACCTGTGCCAGTTGCAGTCTAACTGAGTAACCTGAAATGAAGAAAATTAATGACGGTCGTCAAACCGCTGATTGAGCTAAAACACAAGTATGAATAGATAGTGTTCATACATAACTACTCAATGAACAGGAACTTTATCTGAAATTATAATCCGCTTATTTGTATATCAAAATCTCTTTCTCGCTTCTATTCACTTCTCGACGGTTATCTCTATGGTCACATTGAAATGTGAAATATGCTGTGCATGACCCTGGAGTGAATACCATCAACAAGTCAGACATCACGCCATAACAATGAGAAAATAATAAACACAGACATTTTTTCAACAAACTCATTACGCGCTTACTTCTCTAATTACATCAACAAAACTTAGTGTGTGCAAATGTTGGTTAACGTGAGTATGCGACTAAGTATTACGAGAACAATAGGTTTCTTTTAATTCTATGAGAACAAAGACGGAGAGTAGTGTTCACTTGTGGTGATATTCACGCTTTGTGAATTAGCTACACTGTCATCCGTTGGAGAATGCGTGCTCACATGAAATTGTGTTAGGAAGTGAAATGTAAACATGACTGGGTTTCGCTTCCACAGGGATTATTTGTCGTCTGAATTTAACAATATTTGATGTGTGCGATAATGAAGTATGGCTGGTTGATCAGCACAGAGATTCGCTGAGATTGTGTTCATTCATGACTGCAAATTAGAGTTGAGTGCAAATTATTTATCAATTCCAATTTGCCATTATCAGCTCACTTGACAAATAATCGTAATAACTAAACAGAAGATAAGATATGTGGAACCGAGCATTCTCAGTATTCGCAATGGTAGTGCGTCGGTGACGCAGTGGTTAAGACTCTCGCCTACCGTGCAATTGGTCCTAGGTTCGAATTATTGCCGTTGCACACCTTATACTATGGTCGGCAAGCCTAAAATTGAGCTACCGTTATCACATTTCAAACTTCCATGCATTTACCAAAAATATGGGGTGTGGAATCAAGGCAAAATATAAAATAAAAAAATCAAATAAAATTGTGTGAGATGCGTGCGCATTTCACAAGCTACATCTTTTTAGAAGTATTACTGGTTTGAATAGTATATATTCGTCCTGCGGATGCAGCATTTTGACTGTCCACATGTTCCTGTCCACCTCCACTTGATGACTGAAGAAATACTATTAGAATGGATTTTGACGTGTACATTTGTTTACATGTCGTTACTGGAAGCAGTGATGTTATACTGTGAGATTTATAATAATGTTCTGCACGACATGCATCATCTTCTATCAAGTGATATTGTAGCTTTTTGCAAAACCACTGTCCATTTGCATTCCTTATGTCATCCAGTGTGATGACAGTATTTTGGGATGCAATTCTTGTTGACAAATAGCAACCAAACATTTTCCACAAAGATTTTACACCAGTTTGGTGGTGATATGTGTAAGATTTGCAGCGGAATTAATCACAAAGTCATAGTTAACCCCGGAGAATTCCCTTAGGATCGCTCACAGATAGTGTGCCATTTTGGTTCAAGCGAGACCAGTAAAAGCTCCTCTGTACAACAGGAATATTTCGTATCACGCTGGGTTTGAGAAGATTTCACTGTGCGGAGATTGAAGGATGAATACTGTTCCTCGAACGCACTACGTCATTAAACTCCGGACGAAAAGTCAACAGAAAATCAACCCACATGTTGTATTTATTTGTAATCGTAGTATTAGTAATTTGAGATGACCGAACTACATGAATCCAACCAAAACACAGAGAGGGCGGTATTCAGGAACTTGTATTTAGCGGAATTATATATTCAATCCATATAAGAAATATATTAACAATCAACAGTAAGTATTTAAACAATACAGAGATAGAAATAGTCAATCACTACATCCGCCACACGTCGAATATCTCCTCGCGTATTTATAACGAAATCCCGGTTTGCTTGCCAGTCTCTGCTATCTTCTAACTGATTCTAAGATATTATTTTCATCATTAACATCTTGACTTATTTTTGAATTATCTACAAAATCAGGATTAGTGGCGAAATCATTAAAATTATAATTGAAACGAGCTACTTCATTTATTGTCACTTTGTCCAGGTGTCTGTTATGAACTGAGTGATCTTTGATGTCTAATACCTTCACCACTCGATTTCTTATTTTTTGTAGTATGATTCCAACAGAAGGTCTATAGTTATTATCTTTGTAATAATGTACATTAGAAGTAGTGGACATCAGATGCTTTTTGAGAATTCGAGATTTGAATAGTTTTGCAGGACTTTCACGGGTACTTGTATGCTCTGCATTCACCAGACGTAGTCCATGCATATGCAGTAATTCCTCAATTTTATTCAGTTGCTCTGTCATCTCAGTCAGCTGTTGACGAATAAACAACCAGCCAGCTTCCATTTGACTCTTTTCTTCATGTTTCCGACAGTTCGCATTGTAACTCGGCTATCTCATTGTCGAAAACACGTGATACAATTGACGCTTGAGTTGCTGAACTTGTAGTGAAGGTTTTCATTGGATGAGATTGAGTATTTTGAAAGGTTGAAAGACACATTGACTCCATTTTACTAGACAGCTTGGGAGAATTATAAGAATGTTGAGCAACATAAGTATTCGAACTTCTGCAAACCGTCTTGATGTGTCCAACTTTACCACATTTATGACACTTAGCACCCCGAAAACAGCAAGTGCTTCGTAAGTGAATTTTTCCTCATGAAAAACACGGTCTAATGTTTTTGATCTCTCTCTGCATTCTATTACACTTGGACGACGGTTTGGATTTCTTTCCATGACCATTTGTATTTTCGACTTTGGACAGTAAGACATCAGATACTGACGTAGTGGGAGCAGAGTATTCACTGTTGACATCTTCATATATAATTTTTAATTTAATTTTTTAAGTTTAATTTAATTTTATAATAGATATATGTTGAGCAGTTTGAAAGGTGCAGGAAGGAATCTGAAATATCTCTTTCTCTAACTTAGGAATATTGATTCCAGCAATTAGACGATCACGTAGTTGAGTATGGAGCTGATCCCCAAAGTTGCACTTTGAAGCTTGTATTTGGAGTTGAAGAATGAAGCCTCTAATCTTCTGGTTGACAGCACGAACCAGTTTGTTGAATTGAGCCCTCTCTCTGGTCTCAAAAGTAGTTACGTGAAAGTTATGTATCAGAAGTTCATGGAGCTTGTCATATGGCAGAGAAATGGGTTTATCTGGAAACGCCAGATTCTTCACTAGGCTATATGCATCTAGCCCAATAGCAGTGACGAAATGTGATGGAATTTTGTCATCCCGAACATTCTTTGAAATGCACCATACATCGAAGAATTCAAGATAATCAGCAATCTCCTGCATTGAACCATTTATAGGAAATTTTCCAAGGTTATTTAGTTCCATCGCGATGCCAATTTGTTGTGATTATGTGTAATCGTAGTGTTAGTAATTCGAGATGACCGAATTACATGAATCCAACCAAAACACAGAGAGGGCGGAATTCAGGAATTTTGTATTTAACGGAGTTATATTCAATTCATATGAAAATAATAACAATCAACAGTAAGTATTTAAACCATGCAGATATAGAAATAGTCAATCACCACTTCACATGTTTGAGATACGTCTGTGTATGACAGGGTTAGGATGAACTCTATATCATTTTGGAGGTGAACGAATTTTAGCTGGAGTACCAGCGTCTATCTTACAATATTGAGTGTGATGTCGTTGACATGTTTCATCTAGTGTATCTTGAAGTCTTCTGCGGATGATGTGGTTTCCTATTATGCCTTGATTGTGTTGGTTGACTTGTCGCCTACCCACCTAGGTCTTTTGAGCAGATCTGAATATTTATTCAACCTTTTTGATGGTTAATTAAGCCGATATACTTAGAGGAATACTCTACGTTCCATCACCTGTAACTCAAAAAATAGTATGCAGAGAACTGCCTATCATTGGACACGAATCCCCTTAAAAAGCATAAATTCTGAATTTATTGAAACTACTGAAGTCCAGAAAGGCAGCAGGACTAAACGGATTACTATTCAAAGCACCGTCAACAGACTCTTAGATTGACGCGGACATTATGAAGCTCAAATTTTAGAAAGTTTGTAAAATTGTGTATACTGCCAGGAAGAAAGGGAAAGAATAGTGCGGTCGAAGAATCCTTGGTTTACTGCATTGATTATGCAATAGAGGACGGCTTTGAGAAATGTCGAAACAGTATGAAGTTATAGAATCATTTAATCACGAGGAACCCAAGCTGTCTCTTCACAACTTCCTACGTGGTTCAAATCATCAGTGTGAGTCTGATGGACTGGTATCAAGTTTTGTTTTGACCATTTTTAACTATGTCCCAACAGAAACCTACCTTAGACAACATCACCCGCCGCGAAATGGCATGGTTTGAAACAATCAATTAGTGTCATAGACACCTCAGTGAATGCAGATTTACAGCTTTCGTATACTAATTTACCCTACTCATTTAGCACTCTACGTCTAACCAAGATATTGCTCACCATGTTTTACGCAAACATATTTCGTCAAGGATAGCTAGCCTATAGATATTTTCACTTCAAATGATCACCGTCCAGATTGTGTATACAAACTATCAAAGGAACACTCAAAACACTTCCGCATGATTGTGTTTTGCCTAATATACCTAAGTATTTCTGTTTGATATGCTTTTTCACTTACAATCAGCATTCTGGTATGATTGTACTCACATTCAAAATCCTATTAGTCTCTCCAGTGTTCATTACCAGGAAGTTTAGTAAATCTGTGAGAAAATAGAAATATAACACGGTCTAGAATGTTCGATTGTATAAAGTTATCGGAAATGTGGCTGGGACACTGGAATTCATTACCTAACATTTAATCATACAATGAGTAAGGGTGGGGTAAAACTATTTACCGGTATTTTATTTGTTGCAGAGGAAAGCTTAATCGCCTGATACTCATTCATCCGGTCGACAACAACAACAACGTCAATTCCTGCAGAAGTGTCGGAATATCAATCGCGATTCTACAGCTTGATAATAAATTGGTTGAGAAGGGTCTGATTGCTGGATCATCACTTGTTTTGTTTTTCTGTTTGTCTCAATCAGAATTGTTCATGAATTGAACATTATCTGCGGTATATTCTACATTCTTATCCTGTTGTATGTGAAGCATTGTCTCTCTGTATGCACTTATTTTGTATGGAATTTATGCACCGCTTCACCTGAACATGGATCACCGTTGAAACAGCTTTGCCAATTGGCATTTATTAATGACCAGCATTGACTGTGCATTAGACGACATTCAGCCTCAGACACCTCATAATTTGAGGTTGGTTAAGCATATCTCATTAATTGAGGTGTAGTAAAGCGTCGAACTGTAGACAATCAAACTGTTTTTAATTATAGCCTGTCACTTAGCATTTAGTTAAATCAGTCGATTGGATTATCGGTCAGGAAATCAGCAAGCATATACTTTTTACCATAAACAATAGATATTATTCGAATAAGACAAAATTATTCTGATTAATTTGTTATGAATTCAGAGAATACATGCTTAAACAAAAAGACGAAGTTGGGTGAGAGGAGAAACACTCACCGATGACACTGGATGGTGGCATCCTTATCATATCCGGGGGCATGAAATAGGATTAGAAGGATACTGGTATATCTCCTAGTGAAACAATGACCCTCAGTATGAAACATTGTAGTTTCAAAGGAATTTTGCCTAGAAGGTCTTGTGCCTCCTACATTTCAATGATTCTGCAAAGAACTTCGAAGTGTGACAAAATCTTCAGTGTGTTGTTGATTTTTCGTCAAATTCCACTTCTATAACTTCATTAGCACTTTTATAAAACAAAACAGGCTAATAAAACAGATACAGTTTGCATTTTGTACTGAAATTCGAATAATATCTATTGTTTATGGTAAAAAGTATATGCTTGCTGATTTCCTGACCGATAATCCAATCGACTAATTTAACTAAATGCTAAGTGACAGGCTATAATTAAAAACAGTTTGATTGTCTACAGTTCGACGCTTTACTACACCTCAATTAATGAGATATGCTTAACCAACCTCAAATTATGAGGTGTCTGAGGCTGAATGTCGTCTAATGCACAGTCAATGCTGGTCATTAATAAATGCCAATTGGCAAAGCTGTTTCAACGGTGATCCATGTTCAGGTGAAGCGGTGCATAAATTCCATACAAAATAAGTGCATACAGAGAGACAATGCTTCACATACAACAGGATAAGAATGTAGAATATACCGCAGATAATGTTCAATTCATGAACAATTCTGATTGAGACAAACAGAAAAACAAAACAAGTGATGATCCAGCAATCAGACCCTTCTCAACCAATTTATTATCAAGCTGTAGAATCGCTCAACTGTATTACAACTCCTTATTTATTTTCTGGTCATTTCCTGAGAGCTAAGAATTACTTGTCCTTTGCTATTCTCTGTTCATAATCTCCCTGATATTATTCCTCAAGCCTTTTTACTTGCTCATCAGGCTGCTAGTTCACTCACAAAGGCATTTGATTTGGCGCAACTTGAGCGATGTCTTTCATGGAGTGATTGAAAATCTAAGCACCTATGAGAGTTTCTCTATCTGCTGTAGACCCGGCTCTCTGTATTATCCCACGTTTTTCGTTTAATTCTACACTCTGCGATAGACGCTTCACCCCAGCTATCTCCACATTTGAAAGTCAACTGAATCTCATCTAATTTTGAGTTTGCGTGTGCACACGACCTAGGAATTCGTTGAAAGACAACGGATAAGCTGCCTTTATATCTGCCCTTTAATTTTGGGTTAGTATTAAACATTCCAAGAGCTTTACACTTCCAGCTAACCATGGATATGTGATGTGAAAATGTTTACAGAATCGAAAGCAATATATTATGCTGTATAAGTCAACGGTTTATTATGACCACAGTACTGCATGTTGTAACAGATAAACACTTCTAATATGGAAATTTATTCTCGCAAAGTGTGCAGCATACATTCTTGCACTAGTGTTACACTTTGTAGAATGTTTCAGCAGTCATGACGTTCAAGCGATTTATACCTGGTCATTTCAAAATGCAGCCGCTTTCTATCCACATAGGATAATGCTAAGAGAAGTCATAGTGAAAAATGATATGAGTAGGAGTTCGGAGATGAAATGGTTTAATTTTTTCCGCCTTTTTTATGAATAGTTTACCATTTATTGCTTACAAATAAATCAGCTGAACATGACAAGTAAGCATGAGAACCCCTGTAAGATCGAAGTGTTGGAATCAAAAACATTCTTATCACTGGAAAGACGCGTGTGGAGAAGGAAGGCGACGGTAGGACAATCTGCATATGCCACTGGTTGAAATGAGTAGCTGAAAGCATTCTAGAAAATGAATACCTGAAGGAGACACCATTATGACTCCACTTGCACTTTATCACTCACAAAGATGAAAGGTGAAGTAGTCTAGTTGACAGCTGATGAGATATGTGATGCAGAAGATTGTGTGATAGTACGGGGTCAGTCAAGTAATCACACCGATTATTTCAAATCATTACATCTAAATTTATTCAACGAAAAAAAGATACTCTCGAATTCCATATCACTCTATTTAATTTTATAAACATAATTCCATATGGCTAAGCAACAGCCTGTTCTGTAGTGATCAGCGTTCTTCCACTTTTCTTGACTGCAATCAGGCTGACATCATTCGCTAATTAGGTGTTCCATGTACTTAGTGAAACAGTGAAAAGAATGTGACAAACATTAGAGACTTCACACTGTCCTCTGTCTCGCGGTACTAACTGCCTAGCAGTCTAATAATCTTTTTCCCTTCAGTGAATAATTGGTGAGTAAATCATATGGGAAAACAGGGTAGTGAAAGGAGATCTTGATAAATAGATCACTACACTTCCATTTGATGAAGTCCATCAGTTTGACTGCACAGAAACAGTCAAATTGGTAAATGAAGCGAGAGTTGACTAGCTTGCTTGCTTTCTTATTGTTTTTCTGAATAACAATCTTCAATACACACAACCATATGCTCCATTCTCTCTGTTTCTCCAATATAACCACTCAGTCATTTGAAGATAACAATCAGTCCGAATGAAGCTAAATGTGTACATTATTCATAATGATTCGTCACTATATACCCGTGGATATTCTTGTTCATTTGTTCTCAAAATTTTGACGTAACCGCTTCAATATTATTAACAAACATCTACCGCTGTCCATAACAGTCTTGACTTGCACAAGATGTCACGCAACGGCATACTCAGTGTATTCCGAATCCATCTCCTTCCCTCCTCTTCTACCTGTTGAGTGACAGGCTCTTGCCGACTGTCTCTACGCAAAATTTCCTGGCTGCTCATTTCAAGACATTTGATATTCATTATGAAGGGAGAGTGGTTATTGCTGAGAAGCCTTTCTTCATAAACTGATGTGGTGATTGACTGTTTCTGTCTCTGTATTGTTTAAATACTTACTGTTGATTGTTATTATTTTCATATGAATTGAATATAACTCCGTTAAATACAAAATTCCTGAATTCCGCCCTCTCTGTGTTTTGGTTGGATTCATGTAATTCGGTCATCTCGAATTACTAACACTACGATTACACATAATCACAACAAATTGGCATCGCGATGGAACTAAATAACCTTGGAAAATTTCCTATAAATGGTTCAATGCAGGAGATTGCTGATTATCTTGAATTCTTCGATGTATGGTGCATTTCAAAGAATGTTCGGGATGACAAAATTCCATCACATTTCGTCACTGCTATTGGGCTAGATGCATATAGCCTAGTGAAGAATCTGGCGTTTCCAGATAAACCCATTTCTCTGCCATATGACAAGCTCCATGAACTTCTGATACATCCCTCTCTGTGTTTTGGTTGAATTCTTGTAATTCGGTCATCTCGGAATACCAATA
This sequence comes from Trichobilharzia regenti, assembly GCA_944472135.2. NCBI lineage: Eukaryota > Metazoa > Platyhelminthes > Trematoda > Strigeidida > Schistosomatidae > Trichobilharzia > Trichobilharzia regenti. The sequence continues at coordinate 66,160,027 of OX235266.1, read as the reverse complement.
CTCCTATTACAAAAATTTACAACAACTAAGTACATGAACTATTTAAGCGACTTTGATTGTCGTTAGTTTCTGCAATCCAGCTCATCTTATTTGTTTTCACCACAGCAGATTTCTACTGGTGTCCAGTAGTTGAAGGTCTGCCTCTCAGTCCCAATCCTGATTACTATTCATATATTAAAATGCACCACTAAGAGGTCACAGCTCGATTCTCTGATGTGATCGGTCTGTAGTAATTTATTGCACTTGTAATATTAGTATTTCGAGATGACTGAATTACACGAATCCAACCAAAACTCAGAGAGGGCAGCAATCCGGAATTTGTATTTAGCGGAATTATTATGCAATTCATATATGAAAATATTAACAATCAACAGTAAGTATTTAAACAATACAGAGATAGAAATTGTCAATCACCACATCCGCCACACCTCGAATATCTCCTCGCGTATTTATAACGATGTCTCGGTTTGCTTGCAAGTAGCTGCGACCTTCTAACTGATTCTGTGATATTATTTTCATCAGTATTATCTGGACTTATTTCTGAATTATCTACAAAATCAGGATTAGTGGCGGAATCATTACAATAATAATTGGAACGACCTACTTCATTTATTGTCACTTTGTCCAGGTGTGCGTTATGAACTGAGTGATCTTTGATGTCTAATATCTTCACCACTCGATTTCCCATTTTTTGTAGTATAATTCCAACAGAAGGTCTATAGTTATTATCTTTGTAATAATGTACATTAGAAGTAGTGGACATCAGATGCTTTTTGAGAATTCGAGATTTGAATAGTTTTGCAGGACTTTCACGGGTACTTGTATGCTCTGCATTCACAGACGTAGTCTATGCATATGCAGTAATTCCTCAATTTTAATCAGTTGCTCTCTCATCTCATTCAGGTCTTTTCGTGTTTTCGACAGTTCACATTGTAACTCGGCTGCCTCATTTTTGAAAACAGTTGACACTTGAGTTGCCGAACTTGTGGTGGAGGTTTTCGTTGGATTAGCTTGAGTATTTTGAAAGGTTGAAAGACACATTGACTCCATTTTACTAGACAGCTTGGGAGAATTATAAGAATGTTGAGCAACATAAGTATTCGAACTTCTGCAAACCGTCTTGATGTGTCCAACTTTACCACATTTATGGCACTTAGCACTCCGAAAACGGCAAGTGCTTCGAAGATGTAACTTTCCACAGGATAAACACGGTTTAATGTTTTTGATCTCTGGCTGCATTCTATTACCTGTGGACGGCAGTTTGGATTGCTTTCCATTACCACTTGTATTTTCGACTTTGGAAAGCATAACATCAGATACTGACGTAGTGGGAGCAGAGTATTCATTATTGACATCTTCATATGTAATACATACATCTTTAGCAGTTTGAAAAGTACAAGAAGGAATCTGAATTAACTCTTTCTCTAACTTAGGAATATTGATTCCAGCAATTAGACGATCACGTAGTTGAGTATGCAGCTGATCTCCAAAGTTACACTTTGAAGCTTGTATTTGGAGTTGAAGAATAAAGTCTCTAATCTTCTGGTTGGGAGAACGTACCAGTTTGTTGAACTGAGCCCTCTCTCTGGTCTCAAATGTAGTCGCATGAAAGTGATTTGTCAGAAGTTCACGGATCTTGTCATATGACAGAGAAATGGGTTTATCTGGAAACGCCAGATTCTTCACCAGGCTATATGCATCAAGCCCAATAGCAGTGATGAAATGAGCTGGTATTTTGTCATCCCGAACATTCTTTGAAATGCACCACGCATCGAAGCATTCCAAATAATCAGCAATCTCCCGCGGAGACCCATTAATGGGGAATTTTCCCAGGTTACTTAGCTCCATCGCGACGCCAATTTATAGTAATTTATTGTAATCGGAATATTAGTATTTCGAGATGACGGAATTAACGAATGAAACCAAAACTCAGAGAGGGCAGCAATCCGGAATTTGTATTTAGCGGAATTATTATGCAATTCATATAAGAAACATAGTAACAATCGACAGTAAGTATTTAAACAATACAGAGATAGAAATTGTCAATCACCACACGGTCTTAAATCTGTCCACGATTTCCTGGAAAATCGGCTCACTTTAACCCTTACCCGAACTTCAGAGCACAAAACACTACGAGAGCATTAGGCAGACCACATTTTTAAATGAATTGTCAATTTCGATTTATTAATGACCGAATGACTTGTTATGATGTTGTGGATTTTTCAAAGCACTAAATGTGTTTTGATTGAAGAATTGTAGCTGTCAGTTCTTTGCTTCTTCATTTGTCTACTCTGCACTCTGTATTGAAACCATCTGCATCTCCTTTTTAGTTTTCCTCGATTTTCATTCTCTTAAACATGAAACGATACGAAGCAATCTGGATATGTGTAGTTCATTTCTACATTATATGATGTTTTCTATGGGCTGCACACGGTTTGATGGATTACGTGAATTGTTAAACTTGAAAAGGAAACGACGATTACGATTACGCAGTAACAGTATAATAGAAGTACACAAACGTTTACTACTTACTACAGGCAAGTAGTGTAAAGTTGAATAAAAGAGAAACAGTAACATTGGTAAGGATTGGAAAAAAACAACTTCTGTTCCATTAATTTGATGCACTTCTCGATCGATACATTTCTGTGTCTACTGCAAAGTAGCTTACCATGACTAATTACATAACAGTATTTTGATGTGCTGTGTTCATTGCGTTGACCTCGACATCTGATTAGTGGAAAGTTCATATCAGAAAGACTCAAGGGTGTCAAATGTTCATTAGTCCCGCAACCCAAGGCAACGAATAGTGGACAGAATTTGTCCTTGATCAGTGTCCTATCTGTGTGACAGATCCTATTTAACAGGAATAAAAGTCATGAAGTAATTTGTTAGATTAAGAGTAGGCGTGGAATGCAGGATGCGAATTTCAGTCAATTCGAGAGTAACTCGTCTTCCGGATGTACCTGCATTCCCAGTGAGTGATTACGTTCCCGCTTAGACCTGACTATAGTGCGCATCGTTTCGAACCCCGAATCGTAATCCACTATACCACTTGGCCCAAGGAAGTCTCAGCCTGCACAACGATTGTCAATTATCCCATTATATTTAAATAAGTTCCGATTTTCCCGCTGATTGAATGTTGTACCATAACTCACAGGGGAATGCAGGTACATTCAATCAACGAGTCAATCGGGAATGGAGTGAAACGCGCATCCTGGATTTCGATACTAATCACCATCCAACAATTCACTTCAAAATAGTCCTCAGACACCATTAAAGTGTCTTTTCCAGTAGCCGACATTTGAACTGAGGCCGAACATTGACGTGCAAGCAATCCGAGTGAAGATCGAAACTGAGTGAACAACAAAAGAATAATATTCATCGCTGTGTCCTCAGTAATAATTTTTCTATACAGAATGGAAATTAAGGCACATTATACTCACTTACCTCCACTTTTAGTGACGTCTATTTTGAATGTCATGAAATTGTAGCTGTCAACAACGTGTGAAACGGTAACATACAACATTCCTGTGCTTATAACAGCTTCATGGTAACACAAAATATGTAAATAGTGAGAAAGACGGCAAACGTGTATCCCGAGACGGAAAGAAGTGCCTATCTGTTGAGGATAAGCACCATACTCAGTCAGTTGGATTGGAAGGCGAATGGTACGCTTAAACTTTAACGAATGCTTGATATATGATGTCACCCATCAGTCTCCTGAGCGTGTGACCGACCTGCCTTAGATTACAACTTGGTGCTAACCACCGCCGATGCCTTTCAAAACTCTTCGGATTCATTCTCCAGAAAGTGGCCACTGTCACTGTGGAGACCTTCAGTCACCTTACATTCGCTCATGTTAAGAGCTTGACACAATTTGTCTTGGGGCATCCACGTAATCAGGTGAAGCGGAGGAAATCCACCTGGATTTATTAGCTGTTTGTTTAAGGGTACCATTCGCCTTTCAATCCAGCTTATTGGATGTGATGCTAAGACTCAACAGATAGGTTCTCCTTATCAACTCCATAAACACTGGCTTATGAAGGATAATGCTGGTTTGAAAAGAATTAACATCCCAATAAAATTTGAAATGCACAGGTTAAAATCAATTTACAAACAAAAGTGTATATCCTGTAAAAATGCGTCTAATGTATGGAAAGTTTTCAAAGAAATTACTGGTGGCTAGCAGATGAATAGTATTCCCTATTCTTTTGATGTTTGGACACTAAACAAGTCTTTCGTATATTCGCCCACAAATGCCAAACTTTCGAGTGTTACAAGTGTTACTGATACCTGCATCCCTGATTTCAATAGAAATGATGTTCAAAAATGTCTCTAGTCTCTGAAACCTTCTTATAGCCCGGGTTCAAACGGTTCCCCTAGTGTGCAAGCATCCTGTGTTATTATCATCTCGTGGACATATTTAACGAATCACCACTGGCGGTTCTGTTGTCCCTGGTTTTCCTGTAGAGTATGCAAATCTATTGTTAATTACACAAATTTACTTATAGTTTCACGAATATTGGGTACATATTCTTTATCTTTCTGTACAAGACTGGACACTTTAACCACAGAGTATGCCACGAATTGAGGGTTCATTCCATTGGCGTTTTCTGGTAATCTTAATTTCATAACAATATCAATAAATGTTTACATATTGGATATGACTTTCAATGTATGCCGTTAAGCTACAACTAAATCTGTCATTCTAATCCGAGAAAAGGAGGAACCATAGTAATTGAAAGCACACGTGAGATACATTTTGCATTATCCTCTGTGAAACTGTAACGGAATGGCTCATGAATACATTCGTAGTGGATTAAACTTGATGAGCTCACGTATAACCTGATATCAGTAGTTCATCACTGAAGATTCCACCCTGACATTTTTTTTTCGATCTCCGAACTGCACATGTCTATTCATTACTTATAGAAACTTCCGATTTTGATATCTTTAAAAATCTGGAGTCCAATTGTTTTGAGACTAAACCAAAAACGCGTGTCAATATTTACACAAAATTTTACTGAGCGATTGATGTGGTTATCTTGTAAAAAAATGCTCATCTTGCTTTTTGCAGTTTGAAATCGTTACAAAAAGATAATCCTTTAGAAAGCATGCTGATTATGAGACATTCGACTACATCAGTCAGTGTCATCCAAATCGGTGTTACTGTGACATCTAGTGAATTGTGGATTCTCATTAATGAAGTATTCTTAGACTAACCGATTCCAGGATATAAGGTTTTTATCACCTATTAAGCTATGCATCTTCAAAATTATGGATGATTTCTTCAGAATATTTGGGAATAATCCTGAGAGATATTCTGGTTAGCGGCACCCTGTTTACGGTTCTGACTTAAATCCAACTTCACAAATGTCAAGGGGAAATCCGACAGTTGATTCAAAAAGTATTCACACTGATTTTCCAGATCAATATCATTTACCCCATGCTTGTCAAAACTTTGTGGCTAAAGTTGAAGTGAATTTAGCATTTTTTCATATTTCTCACATCTATTTCATTGTGCGTCGGTGGCACAGCGGTTAGGACGCTCGCCGTCAATGCCCATGGTCCGGGGTTCGATTCCCGGCCGACGCACTTCTTTACCTCGCTTAACTCATAATGAGACTGCTAAAGAGGAAAGGTTGGGCATGAGGCTAGCAACCCCATCCTATAAAAATAAACAATGCTACAGAAACTTCAAGCCACTGGCTTGAAGCCCTTTGTTCCACTGGGGAACGTGAAGAAAAAATTTTAAAAAAATTAAATTTCATGTAATAATTTTTCTAAACTTTCAATTTTGCCGTCACTATTTACCAGGATGCACAAACCGTTTTCTGAAGACATGGAAATACTAAATAAATTTGTTATAACCTATTGTTTGAGATCCTGATTTTCGCCAGCTTTACAGTGTCTAGACCGAATAAAATTCAAACTTCAGTGAAGCATATGGTTTGCACAAGAAAAGTGTCACGATGTGTTCCTTTTGGTGTATAGTCACTAGCAGTTGATTGTCCGCAACGCATTTCTTCCAGTTTTTAAATCAGCCAGCTTGATGATGGTGTTTCTTCTGAGATTCAAACATAGAATGCGTTGTTTCATACTTCACAATAATTTGCATAAGTGCACTCTAGCCAAATTGCCGCTTAGTTAGACCCTCTAAGTGGATCGCAGCTGATGTTCAGGTGAGGAGGACAAATGCACATCCTTTGCTGCGAACCTTATCACTCTGTACTGAAAAACATAATGTTAATCCACAGAGGGTATCTTGTCATCCCTGGTGGAAGACAATAATGTCAACAGGGGAGGAACATTCAGTTGGCGTAAATTAAAAGTGCCTTAAACATAAAATGCAATTGAGGCTTATCTTTTAAAATGTATTCCCTAGTAAATAATGGCTATATGTTTGATTCTAAAACCTCCATAGTTTGCTGACTCACTAGTTTCATAGACAATCCCAAGCCGGGGAAAGAGCAATCAACATGCGGCTATCGACCCTATAATACCAATCAAACTGCTACAGAAGCTTCAACGCACATGAAAAAATTACAAATGGCAAAATTATAAAAACAGTTTCATTCTCCGCTGGAATCAGGAGGATGAACGTACGCTGGCTATTGAACGCCTTACACACACGGTTCCTTCAAACTTGGTGACACGTATGTACAGTGTGAGGATATAGGCTATAACCAGGTGTTATCGCGCAGCTTCATCGGTTACCGCGTTCACGGCTACAGGCGTTATAATCGCCTATTTTTTTGGAAATAGATCATATTTGACTAGTTTTAGACTTCTGGAGCCAGATGGCATTATTTTGTTCATAGTAAAGCGTAAAATTGTATATTATAGCTCGGACGGATTATCAATGAAGATGTCATCCTTTTGAAGAAAGTTCGCATAGAAAGACTATTATTTGCATTGAAGTGCGTTGAGGGTTTGTTTTTCGCAAGTTGTTTGTGGTAATTGACTATTTCTATCTTTGTATTGTTTAAATACTTACTGTCGATTGTTAATATTTCATATATGAATTGCATTAGAATTCCGCTAAATACAAATTCCGGATTGCTGCCCTCTCTGAGTTTTGGTTTCATTCGTTAATTCCGTCATCTCGAAATACTAATATTCCGATTACAATAAATTACTATAAATTGGCGTCGCGATGGAGCTAAGTAACCTGGGAAAATTCCCCATTAATGGGTCTCCGCGGGAGATTGCTGATTATTTGGAATGCTTCGATGCGTGGTGCATTTCAAAGAATGTTCGGGATGACAAAATACCAGCTCATTTCATCACTGCTATTGGGCTTGATGCATATAGCCTGGTGAAGAATCTGGCGTTTCCAGATAAACCCATTTCTCTGTCATATGACAAGATCCGTGAACTTCTGACAAATCACTTTCATGCGACTACATTTGAGACCAGAGAGAGGGCTCAGTTCAACAAACTGGTACGTTCTCCCAACCAGAAGATTAGAGACTTTATTCTTCAACTCCAAATACAAGCTTCAAAGTGTAACTTTGGAGATCAGCTGCATACTCAACTACGTGATCGTCTAATTGCTGGAATCAATATTCCTAAGTTAGAGAAAGAGTTAATTCAGATTCCTTCTTGTACTTTTCAAACTGCTAAAGATGTATGTATTACATATGAAGATGTCAATAATGAATACTCTGCTCCCACTACGTCAGTATCTGATGTTATGCTTTCCAAAGTCGAAAATACAAGTGGTAATGGAAAGCAATCCAAACTGCCGTCCACAGGTAATAGAATGCAGCCAGAGATCAAAAACATTAAACCGTGTTTATCCTGTGGAAAGTTACATCTACGAAGCACTTGCCGTTTTCGGAGTGCTAAGTGCCATAAATGTGGTAAAGTTGGACACATCAAGACGGTTTGCAGAAGTTCGAATACTTATGTTGCTCAACATTCTTATAATTCTCCCAAGCTGTCTAGTAAAATGGAGTCAATGTGTCTTTCAACCTTTCAAAATACTCAAGCTAATCCAACGAAAACCTCCACTACAAGTTCGGCAACTCAAGTGTCAACTGTTTTCAAAAATGAGGTAGCCGAGTTACAATGTGAACTGTCGAAAACACGAAAAGACCTGAATGAGATGAGAGAGCAACTGATTAAAATTGAGGAATTACTGCATATGCATAGACTACGTCTGGTGAATGCAGAGCATACAAGTACCCGTGAAAGTCCTGCAAAACTATTCAAATCTCGAATTCTCAAAAAGCATCTGATGTCCACTACTTCTAATGTACATTATTACAAAGATAATAACTATAGACCTTCTGTTGGAATTATACTACAAAAAATGGGAAATCGAGTGGTGAAGATATTAGACATCAAAGATCACTCAGTTCATAACGGACACCTGGACAAAGTGACAATAAATGAAGTAGGTCGTTCCAATTATAATATTAATGATTCCGCTAATAATCCTGATTTTGTAGATAATTCAGAAATAAGTCCAGATAATACTGATGAAAATAATATCACAGAATCAGTTAGGTCGCAGCTACTTGCAAGCAAACCGAGACATCGTTATAAATACGCGAGGAGATATTCGAGGTGTGGCGGATGTGGTGATTGACAATTTCTATCTCTGTATTGTTTAAATACTTACTGTTGATTGTTAATATGTTTCATATATGAATTGCATAATAATTCCGCTAAATACAAATTCCGGATTGCTGCCCTCTCTGAGTTTTGGTTGGATTCGTGTAATTCAGTCATCTCGAAATACTAATATTACAAGTGCAATAAATTACTACAGGCTTATCTTTTGAAATGTAATCCCTAGTAAATAATGGCTATATGATTGATTCTAAAACCTCTATAGTTTGCTGACTCACTAGTTTCATAGACAATCCCAAACAGGGGAAAGAGGCGAACAATCAACATGGGGCTGTCGACCCTATAATACCAATCAAACTGCTACTGAAGCTTCAACGCACATGAAAATATTACAAATGGCAAAATTATAAAAACAGTTTTATTCTTCTCTGGAATCAGGAGGATGAACTTACGCTGACTGTTGAACGCCTTACACACACTGTTCTTTCAAATTTGGTGACAGGTTTGTACGTCTTTTCGCTTATATTAGTTCTTTGAGTTCAACTAAATACTTACCAGAACTCTAAAAAGCGTGTTATTAAGAACGCTAGTAATTAAGAAAACAGCCTAAGCCTATCCAGTGACGCATTATCACCCTTTGAACCAGCTGTAATTATTAGTCCACCCAATACAAATGGTTCCAACATAATGGTAACCCCTGTAAAACAGGTGGAAGATATCCTTTCAGAAAAGGCAGATATTACTAACATAGTCTGCATTAATAACTACATGCAGCTACAAATAAATGATCTCAGGACGAAACTAAATCTACTTAAGTCAATTGACCTGGTACCAGAAACAATGTCAGATTAATCTCACATCTTTAAAAGGGAACTTGGGGATTTCACCTTCCTTAGACTCTCTAAATTGAGGACTGAACCAACTCACACTGACTCGGAAAATTCTAAGCAACTAGAGAGCGCTATGGACTATTTGTCGAGCAAAGTTGTCAAAAAACTCGCTTCTAAACAGAATGACATAGTGTACAGCATACCGCACAATGAGCACATCAATCAATGTAACACTCCTTGCTAATAGCTGCAAACCTCTTCAGTGCACCCAGTCAGTGTATTTGGCTAAATAAAAAACAGCCACACCACACGTGTTCCTGTAATTATTTGTAATAGTAGTATTAGTATTTCGTGATGACCGAATTACAAGAATTCAACCAAAATACAGAGAGGGAGGAATTTAGGAATTTCTATTTGGCGGAATTATATTTCAATTCATATAAGAAATATATCAACAAGCAACAGTAAGTATTTGAAAAATACAGAGATAGAAGTTGTCAATCACCAGATCCGCCACATACCGAATGTCTCCTTGCGTATCTATAATGATGTCGCGGTTTGCTTGCCAGTCTCTGCGATCTTTTAATTGATTCTGTGATATTATTTTCATCAGTATTATCTTGACTTATTTTTGAATTATCTACAAAATCAGGATTAGTGGGGAAATCATTAACATTATAATCGGAACGACCTAATTCATTTATTTTCACTTGATCCAGGTGTCTGCTAAGAACTGAATGATCTCCGATGTCTAATATCTTCACCCCACCGTTTCTCATTCTTTGTGGTATGATTCCAACAGAAGGTCTATAATCATTCCCTCTTTAATAATGTACATCAGAAGTCGTGGACATCAGATGCTTTCTGAAAATTCGAGATTTGAATAGTTTTTCAGGATTTTCATGGGTACGTGTATGCTCCGCATTACGATATTGGAGTAGGAAGTTGTCTACACTTCTCTCCAGCTCATCGAAATTCTTAAGACTCTTTGATACTAGGGGCAATCTTTAACGTTCGTACAAAATTTCTGCCAACCCGTTTGACTGAGGATGACGTGATGCTGCGTACAGATGACGAAAACCTATATGTTAAAGCCAATCATTGAAGTTGTTCTCAGTGAAATGAGTACCATTAAGAGTAACTAGGACATCTGGAATTCCTTCTCGGCTAAAAATCTTTCTCAACGCTCTGTGAGTGAATTATGCATTAGGATTATCCGTAACTATGACATCTGGCCATCTAAAATAAGAATCCCCAATAATTAAAGCATAGTATAAATTTAAGAATGAACCACAGTAATCTTCATGAATGCAATACCACACCTAACAAGATGCAGACCACGATTTCCATGATGACTTCCCATACTACATTTTATGCAAACAGCTAGATCAGCTCTTTATTCTTGTATTAATGTCAGCATCAATTCCCGGCTACCAGCATGTTAGCCACGCTAATGATTTCATCTTATCAGCTCCCAGATGAGCAGAATGAAAAGTATTCAAAATCGCAGATCTTAATGTTGGAGGAATAATAGTCTTGTTATTTAGACATAGAAATCCTTCATGATGGACTGAAATCTCATCTATTCACTTATAAAAGTCTGGAAATCTTCGCTTACAACGAATATCCCAACCTCTTTTTGTTGCATTTATAACGCATCCGTAATATTTCCGAGTATCGTTTATAAGTCTAACTGGATCCGTAGGTAACAGCTGGACTAACAAACAATCAGCATCATTAGCAGCATTTTCAAATAATGAATAACAAGATAAGAAGTCTGCATGAGGTATATCCTTTGCCGATCTATGTTCAATAGTGTAATCATATGCACTTAGTTCTAAACTCCATCTTTGAACCATAGCAGCAGATGATTTATTCAAAGATTTTTCTGGATTGTAAATGAATTTCAAAGCTTGATGACCAGTGACTATGTGAAACTTGGTACAAAATAGATAGTTGTACTATTTACCATAAACAATAGATATTATTCGAATAAGACAAAATTATTCTGAATAATTTGTTATGAATTCAGAGAATACATGCTTAAACAAAAAGACGAAGTTGGGTGAGAGGAGAAACACTCACCGATGACACTGGATGGTGGCATCCTTATCATATCCGGTGGCATGAAATAGGATTAGAAGGATACTGGTATATCTCCTAGTGAAACAATGACCCTCAGTATGAAACATTGTAGTTTCAAAGGAATTTTGCCTAGAAGGTGATGTGTCTCCTGCATTTCAGTGATTCTCCAAAGAACTTCGAAGTGTGACAAAATCTTCAGTGTGTTGTTGATTTTTCGTCAAATTCCACTTCTGTAACTTCATTAGCACTTTTATAAAACAAAACAGGCTAATAAAACAGATATAGTTTGCATTTTGTACTGCAATTTTTGGAGCTTTTACAACAGAATTTATTCATTAAACCTATCCCGAACTTGGATTGCTGACTACTCGTAAAAGCTGCTTCCATTTTGGCCTTTCTCTGGAGTGTCTGCTCTCTTTTTCTTTATATAAGCATGTCACATATCAAAATGTGGGTGCGTTTTCCGGCTTTCCAAGTAAATTGTGTTAAAATTTGATATGTATCCATATATATATGTGTGTATGGTGGTCTCTCTTTCTTTTGCTCTCTTAGCCTGTGACCGTTTCACTTTCATGAACCTGTCTCCTTTAACAATGCATATTCCCCTTATACTATATATGATATGTGCGTTTGTTGACAGTCTGTCCTTGGTGATATATATCCATGTAATATGTGTGTTTGTTGACATGTCTGCTATATTTTGCTATATATATATGGATAGATACTCCATTATAATTAGCCAATCATGTTAAGACTGTCTATTGATTGTTCACACTTGTTTGGACATTCATATATATTTTGCTCTCACATTACTGTGTGAATGGATTCTCCCGGTGTTTTGGAAAATAGAAGTATCATCGCAAACCCAGTGGTCTTCTGATTTCCGCCTTCTTGCGTCAGGACTATTACATTCTCGACCAGTACATAATAATTTGGCAACGAGTACATAACAATTTGGCGACAGGGATGGGATACTATTAACCACTCAGCAGCAGCAACATAACAAAATTCCACTTAAATTAGTGTCTTCTGGAAATAATGATTTATTTGCTTTTCATTAAAGATTGAGAAAAGACTCCAAAGCAGTATGATAAATCATTATATTTCATGGAATATGCGTCAACCTGAGTAGCAATATGAAAGACAAATTGATGTCATATATAGCTAAACATGTATATTGAGTCGAATGTCCACTGAGATAAAGAAGAACCTTATTTTGAAGGCTAACATATTCAAAATGCAGAAGTAGGATATGAGCATTGGTGAAGACAAGTTTATTAGTCATAATACAGCAGTCACCGTATCAATGTGTTCACATGACTTCATTCTGGCTCAATCCTGGTATTTTATTTTATTTCTCCATTTATCAGCGATTGATATTCCGACACTTCTACAGGAATTGATGTTGTTGTTGTTGTCCACCGGATGAATGAGTATCAGGCGATTAAGCTTTCCTCTGCAACAAATAAAATACTGGTAAATAGTTTTACCCCACCCTAGCTCATCGTGCGATTAAATGTTAGGTAATGAATTCCAGTGTCCCAGCCACATTTCCGATAACTTTATGCAATCGAACATTCTAGATCGTGTTATATTTCTATTTTCTCACAGATTTACTAAACGTCCTGGTAATGAACACTGGAGAGACTAATAGGATTTTGAATGTGAGTACAATCATACCAGAATGCTGATTGTAAGTGAAAAAGCATATTGAACAGAAATAATTAGGTATATTAGGCAAAACACAATCATGCGGAAGTGTTTTGAGTGTTCCTTTGATAGTTTGTATACACAATCTGGACGGTGATCATTAGAAGTGGAAATATCTATAGGCTAGCTATCCTTGACGAAATATGTTTGCGTATAACATGGTGAGCAATATCTTGGTTAGACGTAGAGTGCTAAATGAGTAGGGTAAATTAGTATATGAAAGCTGTAAATCTGCATTCACTGAGGTGTCTATGACACTAATTGATTGTTTCAAACCATACCATTTCTTGGCGAGCGATGTAGGCTAAGGTAGGTTTCTGTTGGGACATCGTTAAAAATGGTAAAAACAAAACTTGATACCAGTCCATCAGACTCACACTGATGATTTGAACCACGTAGGAAGTTGTGAAGAGACTGCTTGGGTTCCTCGTGATTGAATGATTCTATAACTTCATACTGTTTCGACATTTCGCAAAGCCGTCCTCCATTGCATAATCAATGCGGTAAATCAAGGATTCTTTGACCGAACTATTCTTTCCCTTTCTTCCTGACGGTATACACAATTTTCCAAACTTTCAAAAATTTAAGCTTCATCATATCTGCCTCAAACTAGGAGTCTGTTCACGGTGCTCTGAATAGTAATCCGTTTAGTCCTGCTGCCTTTCTGGACTTCAGTAGCTTCAATGAATTCAGAATTTATGCTTTTTAAGGGGGGTTCGTGTCCAATGATAGGCAGTTGTCTGCATACTATATTTTGAGTTGCAGATGATGGAACGTGGAATATTCCTCTAAGTATATCGGCTTAATTAACCATCAAAAAGCTTGAATAAATATTCAGATCTGCTCAAAAGACCTAGGTGGGTAAGGGACAAGTCAACCAACACAATCAAGGCATAATAGGAAACCACATCATCCGCAGAAGACTTCAAGATACACTAGATGAAGCATGTCAGTGACATCACACTCAGTACTGTACGATAGACGTCGGTACTCCAGCTAAAATTCGTTCACCTCCAAAATGATATAGAATTCATCCTAACCCTGTCATACACAGACGTATCTCCAACATGTGTAGTGGTGATTGACTATTTCTATCTCTGTATTGTTTATATACTTACTGTTGACTGTTATTATTTTCATATGAATTGAATATAACTCCGTTAAATACAAAATTCCTGAATTCCGCCCACTCTGTGTTTTGTTTGGATTCGTGTAATTCGGTCATCTCAAAATACTAATACTACGATTACAAATAATCACAACAAATTGGCATCGCGATGGAACTAAATAACCTTGGAAAATTTAGTATAAATGGTTCAGTGCAGTAGATTGCTGATTATCTTGAATGCTTCGATGTATGGTGCATTTCAAAGGATGTTCAAGATGACAAAATTCCAGCACATTTCGTCACTGCTATTGGGCTAGATGCATATAGCTTGATGAAGACTCTGTCGTTTCCAGATAAACCAATTTCTCTGCCATATTATAAACTCCGTGAACTTTTGATACATAACTTTCACGTAACTACTTTTGAAACCAGAGAGAGGGCTCAATTCCATAAACTGGTTCGTGCTCTCAACCAGAAGACCAGAGGCTTCATTCTTCAACTCCAAATACAAGCTTCAAAGTGCAACTTTGGAGATCAGCTGCACACTCAACTACGTGATCGTCTAATTGCTGGAATCAATATTCCTAATTTTAAGAAAGAGTTAAATCAGATTCATTCCTGTACCTTTCAAACTGCCAAAACCTAATGTATTACATATGAAGATGTCAATAATGAATACTCTGCACCCACTACGTTAGTATCTGATGTCATGCTGTCCAAAGTCGAAAATACAAATGGTCATGGAAAGGAATCCGAACCGTCGTCCAAGTGTAATAGAATGCAGAGAGAGATCAAAAACATTGAACCGCGTTTTTCATGAGGAAAAATTCACCTACGAAGCACTTGCCGTTTTCGGGGCGCTAAGTGTCATAATTGTGGTAAAGTCGGACACATCAAGACTGTTTGCAGAAGTTCGAATACTTATGTTACTCAGAATTCTTACAATTCTCCCAATCTGTCTAGTAAAATGGGGTCAATGTGTCTTTCAACTTTTCAAAATACTCAATCTCATCCAATGAAAACCTTCACTACAAGTTCAGCAACTCAAGCGTCAATTGTATCACGTGTTTTCAACAATGAGATAGCCGAGTTACAATGCGAACTGTCGAAAACACGAAAAAACTGAGTCAAATGGAAGCTGGCTGGTTGTCCATACGTCAACAGCTGACTGGGACGACAGAATAACTGAATGAAATAGAGGAATTATTGCATATGCATATACTGCGTCTGTCGAATGCACAGCATACAAGTACTCATGAAAGCCCTGCAAAACTATTCAAATCTCGAATTTTCAGAGAGCATCTGATGCCCACGACTTCTAATGTACATTATTACAAAGGGAATGACTATAGACCTTCTGTTGGAATCATACTACAAAAAATGAGAAATCGAGTGGTGAAGGAATTAGACATCAAAGATCACTCAGTTCATAACGGACACCTGGACAAAGTGACAATAAATGAAGTAGGTCGTTCCAATTATAATATTATTGATTCCGCTAATAATCCTGATTTTGTAGACAATTCAGAAATAAGTCCAGATAATACTGATGAAAATAATATCACGGAATCAGTTAGAAGATAGCAGAGACTGGCAAGCAAACCGCGACATCATTATAAATACGCAAGGAGACATTCGGTGTGTGGCGGATGTGGTGATTGACTATTTCTATCTGTGTATTGTTTAAATACTTACTGTTGATTGTTGATATTCTACTTATATGAATTGCATTAGAATTCCGCTAAATACAAATTCCTGAATTCCGCCCTCTCTGTGTTTTGGTTGAATTCATGTAGTTCGGTCATCTCGAATTACTAATACTACGATTACAAATAATTACAACATGTGGGTTGATTTTCTGTCGACTTTTCGTCCGGAGTTTAATGACGTAGTGCGTTTGAGGAACAGTATTCATCCTTCAATCTCCGCACAGTGAAATCTTCTGAAACCCAGCGTGTTACGAAATATTCCTGTTGTACAGAGGAGCTTTTACTGGTCTCGCTTGAACCAAAATGGTACACCATCTGTGAGCGATCCTAAGGGAATTCTCCGGGGTTAACTTGGACTTCGTGATTAATTCCGCTGCAAATCTTATACATATCACCACCAAACTGGTGTAAAATCTTTGTGGAAAATGTTTGGTTGCTATTTGTCAACAAGAATTGCATCCCAAAATACTGTCATCACACTGAATGCCATAAGGAATGCAAATGGACAGTGGTTTTGCAAAAAGCTACAATATCACTTGATAGAAGATGATGCACGTCGTGCAGAACACTATTATATATCTCACAGTATCACATCACTGCTTCCAGTAACGACATGTAAACAAATGTACACGTCAAAATCCATTCTAATAGTATTTCTTCAGTCATCAAGTGGAGGTGGACAGGAACATGTGGACAGTCAAAATGCTGCATCCGCAGGACGAATATATACTATTCAAACCAGTAATACTTCTAAAAAGATGTAGCTTGTGAAATGCCCACGCATCTCACACAATTTTATTTGATTTTTTTATTTTATATTTTGCCTTGATTCCACACCCCATATTTTTGGTAAATGCATGGAAATTTGAAATGTGATAACGGTAGCTCAATTTTAGGCTTGCCGACCATAGTATAAGGTGTGCAACGGCAATAATTCGAACCTAGGACCAATTGCACGGTAGGCGAGAGTCTTAACCACTGCGTCACCGACGCACTACCATTGCGAATACTGAGAATGCTCGGTTCCACATATCTTATCTTCTGTTTAGTTATTACGATTATTTGTCAAGTGAGCTGATAATGGCAAATTGGAATTGATAAATAATTTGCACTCAACTCTAATTTGCAGTCATGAATGAACACAATCTCAGCAAAACTCTGTGCTGATCAACCAGCCATACTTCATTATCGCACACATCAAATATTGTTAAATTCAGACGACAAATAATCCCTGTGGAAGCGAAACCCAGTCATGTTTACATTTCACTTCCTAACGCAATTTCATGTGAGCACGCATTCTCCAACGGATGACAGTGTAGCTAATTCACAAAGCGTGAATATCACCACAAGTGAACACTATTCTCCGTCTTCCTTCTCATAGAATTAAAAGAAACACATTGTTCTCGTAATACTTAGTCGCATACTCACGTTAGCCAACATTTGCACACACTAAGTTTTGTTGATGTAATTAGAGAAGTAAACGCGAAATGAGTAGGTCGAAAAAATGTCTGTGTTTATTATTTTCTCATTGTTATGGTGTGATGTCTGACTTGTTGATGTTATTCGCTCCAGGGTCATGCACAGCATATTTCACATTTCAATGTGACCATAGAGATAACCGTCGAGAAGTGAATAGAAGCGAAAAGAGATTTTGATGTACAAATAAGCGGATAATAATTTCAGATAAAGTTACTGTTCATTGAGTAATTGTGATTGAACACCATTTATTCATACTTTTATTGGCTTAACCAGCAGTTTGACGACCGTCGTTAATTTTCTTCAGCTCGGGTCACTCAGTGAGACTCAAACTGACACACGTTCACGTGGCTCATCCTGGCTTTCTCTCTCAAGCGAGATAGTCAGAATTATGGACGAGTATGAGTAAGTAATTTGATAGGAAAATGTTCGTATGTGCGTCGACACCTGTGGAGTTTGAAAGGAAGTGTTGTCCGATTAGACGGTGGCGCGAGCTGCCTAGAGTCTTTGCCACCCATCTCCCAATATAATCTCTTCAAATGAACTCCACAAGTGTGAGTATGCAATTCCATGATTCTGATCAATCAGTGAAATGTTTCACGCACCTTCCCCGACTTTGTGATAGTTACACTCACAATTTGTCGCCAAATTTTTCCAATCTGTCGAAGAGCACAACGTGTCCAGCGCACTCTACACTCAGTATAATATGATAATATTATGTCACCAGCTGTGAGCTTGAATAATCGCGTCTCCACGAAGCATGAACAATGAAGTACTTACCAGGAGCGAAAAAGCGCTTCGTTAACTGCTACCTCAGTATTGTCTATGTCATCGACAATTTCCGACCGTCTAGATACAGTGAACTAATTGCTTCCACATTATTCGACTATGCTCCATCATATTGGTTTGTTATTAGATGTATCACACAGTGAGTGTAACAGTATTATTTACTGGATGACGTTTCGAACAAAATTTAGTGATCATAATCATATCAGTTTTAATCACATGACTTTGAAACTTGAGTTTCATAGTTTTCTTTGTTTTCTCTTATTTGTCGTCATTGGGGTAGTAGAATTTTCCATATATCAGGGACAGGTGATGAATCATTCCATTAAATGTATTTGCAGTTGACTCGATAAACAAAGCTTCTTTTATCAATCTCTCCCTATACCCTGTGACATTAGATATTAAAACTGTCATCTTATCCCATCGTATTGTATGGTTGTGTGTGACTGCATATAATGCTATGGCTGAACTATTCTCCAGATTTCTTATCTTATTTGGGTTAACTTATCTTGATTTTGCTAGATTTTTGTGTTTGGCTAGTCTGACTGCCTTTGTTCCACTAGTTTGACCTATGTATTTGACCTGACAATCATTGCAGACAGGGTATTAGATAAACTGAATTTAATTTAATTACCTCTACCTTCAAGTTGATGTGTTCGAAAAATCTATCTATATCTTGTGTTCTGAGTACAGTGAATGTGTCACCTACATACCTCCACCATACTTTTGAGGTGAGGTTGAACGTTTGAATCGCTATGATTTCCCACCTATCCATGAATATATCTGCTACAACGGGGGCTATTGGTGATCCCATGGCAAGTCCCTCAGTTTGTTTGTATATTTCTCCTTGAAGTTTAAATGCTGTGGAAGTCAGACATAGCTGCACTCCCAGCATTAAGTCTTCAAGTGATACTTTTGTCCTAAGTTCAAGTTCTTGGTTAGAAATGAGTTCGTTTCTGACTGCCTCTATAGCCATATTTAATGGTATTCGTGTATATAAACTGACAATGTTAAAAATGACAACTTTTTCTTCATTACTTAGTTTTTCTGTGCTGTCAAGTTTCCTCAGGAATCAGTGTTCTCACAGTTTGTGTTGGTCAGTATTGCACCTGATTTTGCCTCATTTCCAAGGCTTCTCTCATAGCTTTCTCTCTCAAGCGAGATAACCAGTAATATAGACGAGTATGAGTAAGTACTTTGACGCGAAAATGTTCGTATGTTCGTCGACACCTGTGGAGTTTTAACAGTAGTGCTGTCCGATCTGTCGGTGACGCAAGCTACCCGAGGGCTTAATCACCCACCCTCAAGTATATTCTCTTGAAATGGACTTCACAAGTGTTAATTTGCAATTCCATGATTCTGATGAATCAGTGAACTATTTCACGCACATACTCTATCCAATATATCAAATGCTCGAATTGTGCTGTGGTCGTGAAAATCAAGTCACATATCACAGACAGATGCCCCTCAGGTGCACGAGGAAGTAATGATTTGCTGTTAACTGGAATTCAAATTTCGAGTTCGTAGTCTGCTGGATCTCACCTAAGCATCGGGTGAATTCAGTACATACCTAGCTAGCAATGCGACGATTGAATGCAGGTTCAAACTTTGAGGGCGTCGACATAGGCTCATATTGATTAAGGGTATCAAATAAGGATGAACCAGCTCTGCAGTTCGCTTTAGGTTTCAATTTGTAACGGATTACTTTACACTCAGATTCAGAATGAACCACAAGGATTCAGGAAACCATCACAAACTCGACCTATGGCTGATGAGTCCCAAATTACGGTGAGCGGACAGAAAACGTCTATGTCACTAATATCGATCCATTATCCAACTGACAGGAAACCAAGTCACTACAAACAAAATCTTTGAATATATGGAGGTGTTCTCTGACTGATATCTGCCTGTGACAAATTTGGAATGAAAAGATTGTTTTATATAGCTGAGTAATTGTTATGCATTTCATATTATGTTATTATTGAGGACCATGCTAATTGTAAAGCGAGTGTAGTGAAATATCGGAATGAAGATATCACTTAGCGAAATTCGTGATTTAAATGCCTTAATCAAATTCATCAAGTGGAATAATTGATTTCATTTTCTCAGACGACTTTTATGTCAAATGTGTTGCGGCTAATCATATTCTTATCAGACCGATAAATGAGATCATTTGATTTGAATTGTTAATACGTTGAAATGCTTCCGAGGTTGAATAAACAAGTTAGAGTAATGAAAAATAGCTCAGATACGTTACTACACACCGTCCCACACGATCACATGATAGGAATGGAGAAAGTGTCCGTCTTTAAACGTATATATTGTTTATATAACAGAAAGAGAGCAAATCGTGACATCTAAGAGTGTGATTATGAAATCGGATCAGAATGATTGTGATTGGAATGACTGAAGGGCTATTTGAAGTTGGCAGAAGCATGAATTGGGGACTTCCTGCCTAAGACGAATATTCCACCTGAGAACTGAGGGATCAATAATAATAACATTTATCCGGAACCACTGAACGCTCTCCGTCTTCAAATCACAGGTAATCAAATCAACCGAATCGGCTCTCCTACAGGTTTCGTTCCCCTAAACCTATTTATTTCTTAGCAACAAGAATTCCATATCACTGCGTTAACATCAAAATCACGCAAGAATGATACTAAGCCAGATACATTGATGTCAGATCTGAAGAGATGAGATGTCAAGAGGTTGAAGACTCAGAACTCCGGATTCCTGAGTGCTCCTCAACTTATATGAACGACAAATTGTCACTCGATTGCAAAACACGATCAGCAAACAGACAGGGATGTGTTGCATTAATGCAACAACCAAACCCATAAAAGTAGATGCCAGTGTGTATAAACATTCAACAGTATCACTCATCTGGTCTAACAGACAGCATCATTAACTGCCTTTAATTCAGCTGCAGTGTGGATAAACACACACGGATAGACAGGTTGAGTGATAAATATAGAGGAATTATACATTTGTGCAGGAAGACATTTGGGGTGAAATACATCGAGAATAATGAGCGTGGTCTTTTTGCCAACATGTAAATTCTAAATAAAATGCGAACCTATATCTGAGGCAATTCGAAACAAAACTGAGATGGAGGAGATCACACAAACATTACAATATCACAACTGCAATTACTTCGCATAGTCAGGAGCGTAATAGAAGTGACAGTGCCTCCACTAAGCATGTATGAACAATCGATATTGAAAATGATGGCATACAAATGTTCATCAAATACTATTCAAAAGGATGTGAATTTCATCACGTAGCACAATTTCCACATACGTATAGGTTAGGTGGAAATATATACCAATGACGCAGAAAAGTGAGGTGCATAAACTGGATTGTGAATGTGCCCCTTAGAAGAGTGCTGACTGAATGCTGATTGTCCTATCACAGATACATTCACGCAATAACATATCCAAATGCGTTATTAGCATCCATGTTGCGAAATATGCATGACTCATTTTGTCAGTGTAATCACAAGCATGGGTGAAATATTTGTGATAGTGCTGTCTGCAGAGAAGCATCATCAGCTCGGTTGATCGGATGTTTTTCAGAGTTGTTTGTGGTATTCAGTGAACTGTTCTCTCCAAAGGATACTATTCATCTAGCCAATCGTTTTCGTTGATGAGATAGACGGACCTACTAGCACAGTGAAAAAATTGTGTGTATAACTGTGATCAAGCACCACGACATTGTTCGGCATTGTGAAAGAATTGCCTTACTGCGTTTTCAGAATAGTGTGAAAAATACAAATTGACTTCGTCATCAGAGGATAACAACCTCTTGGCATGGCGATTGATTATTGTGGAATACAAAATCGAGTGGAAATATGCATCTCAAAACGCTGCTATTGTTACAAATTTTTTTGAGAATAATGAGAATGACTTTGAAACAACTAAAAATTGTGACCCATGTTGAAGTCACCATGAAAATGTCATATGGTACTTCGTATATAGAGTTGTATGCAGAGGATGGAAAGTGTCGACGAAACCAGGCTTCAAATAGCGCGATTTGTGTGTAGGCAGGATTGCAGTGTTGCGGAAAAGGCAAACCAACTGTAAGACACGTCTTGTAAACCGTTAATGCCCAGCTCTTGCTACGCTCGGGCTCACACTGTTCCTTGAAGTTTTTCAGAAACGCTTAGTAATAACGGACGCAAAAACCAAAACACCGATTGGCCGCTTGAGAATTCTTTATTGTTACACCAACATATAAAAATAATATTTGAACTAAGGTCTGTGAACAAATATTACAATAATAAATCACGAGATTACTTCTGATGGTTTGCTACTGACTTCTTTCTGAACAGCGACCGATGAGACGATGACTGTCGTATTGATGCCTCCGCGAAAATTGGGGATGTTGGTTTTGAGCAAACAACCAAGAATTGATCGTTCAATCTTCAACTACATTGACACTCCCCGGCAAATTACGGATCCATCCCTTTTTTCCTTCACGACCAAAACATGTTGACTTGGATGCCATTGTGAGAACCTGGGTCACACGGACAGAGCTGAAATGGAAAACAAACAGAAAAGCCAACAAACCACAAGCATACCCACAGCACAATCTCACACATCGCTGACGACCTGCACCTCCAGATAGAAACCTCCTCTTGACATCTTGCAACACAATCGCCACTTGCTAGAATGACTCTTGCAGAATGCAACGTGACCATAGCACCACCTCATGATACTCTACGCACATCCTCTTATCTACTCACTACCAATTATCGCTGCAATCGCTTGTCACTCATTCTGCCTCAGTTCTAGTAGCGGTGACGCATGCGAGCCTCAGTCGTTTACACTCTCGCTCCCCGGCGTGTCGGACCGCAGCTAACAATTATCTCCGTATGCATTTCATTCTCAGCACTAGCCTAGCTTCCCCGGCGTATACGACCCATCTGCTGCCCTTAACATCAATCAATTCATTCATGGATGTAGAAGACTCGAAACAACTTCAGAAGTAATCACGACGAAAATTTTAACAAAATTACGCAATAACAACAAGATACGAAAACAACGAGTAAACACAATGAATCCAAAAACACCAATTGACATGACACACCACACGCATATACAAAATCACACACCAAGAACGTTGGGCCGCTCATTGATGCGCTGCCCTTTGAAGAATTGTAGGACTTACAGCAGTACGCCTACTGACCAATATCTTTCGTCTTTTCAAACGCACCAATACTCTCGGAGTCATTGCACAAGATACTTGAGTTGATGGGCGTCTGTTTCATTGTGGATGACAGCACCAACGACGACTGATTGATATCAGTTGATGAAGTTAGCGGTGGATCAAAAGCTGTTCTTGTTCGGCTTTCAGAAATTTGTCTACCTGCAAGACCACCACCACTGCTGTCTTTTACTATCAGTTCAGGTTTAGCACTAGCATTTGATGATAGGTGGGCTACATGCTGATAACTCACACTGACGGTCTCACAAGTATGCATGCCTTCTGCAACTGCATCTGCATTTATTTCTACTTAACGTTCAAGTTGTACAGAACGTTTGTTCAACTTAGCGGTAGTAGGCATTCACTCCATTTCAACATTATCAACCAAAGACAAATCTGCACTATCATGATCATTATCACAAATATTCAATTTACCATCATCTATCTGGTCTACCTCATCATTATCAAAATCTTTAATAACAGAAGTAGACAATTTTGGTTCCTCCTCACTAATCCTTAAAGGCTCTATATCTTCACTCTGAATAGTAATACTTTGTAAACTTGTGGAGTCAGAACTGCACTCTGAACCAGTAACTATGTTCGGTGACACTCTATTCAACAATGGCTTACCAGTTGCAACTACAGACTTCTTCACCGCACCGTTATCGTCACACAATTCGGAGTCAGGTCTGGAGTTTACATTTAGCTTATCACTGAACTTGCTCACCGGTTCACAGTCCACTTCTGTATGCACTTCTTGCACACGTGTGAAACAAAACCGTGTTTGTCTTGCATCTTGTAACCTATCAGATGAGGATGTACTACGAAACCTGTTACACTCACTAGGTCTATATGCATTACTAGACATCATGGAGCCTTCTCGATATCCACCTCTCTGAGGCTTATTCGTCATCAATGATTGCATTTTGCTCTCAGACTGCTCTATTCTAGGGGTGAGATGTAATAGACTGGCGAACTTGCTCATAGATTGATTGACGCTATCTTTTACCAGTTTCAGGATATCATCAAACTTTGGCTCGATACCCTCATCCTCCATACGGGAGCTTATCTTCACCCACTTCCTTTGCAGTCGAGTAGGTAGGCGTCTTGATATTACTTCTAGTATAAAACTCGAGTTGAGGTCACTCATGCAATTCATCGAAATCATTCCATCTTTGTAAATTAGCAAATTATCTAAAAACTCAGTGAGTGCCTGGGAGTCATCGTGTAATTGACCACCATTACCCTTAACAGCCTCGAATAATTTCCCTGCAATCATCGAAGATCTTCCAAACCTTTGACGTAATATGCTCATAGCCTCGTAGTAGCCCTCTTTTGGCTTCATAAACTTACAGCACTGTATAGCTCTTGCAGCGTCTCCAGTGCAATATCTCATCAAATACATTAACTTCAATTCATCATTTAATATAAAACCACTCAACATGATCTCAAACTCCTTTACAAATTGTAAATAATCAGCTGGGTTTCCATCAAAACACCGTGGTTCTAATTTAGGGAGTTTGATGTTCCTATTATCCCTGAACGGCGAAACAGTAACATCAACCATGTCATGCTTAACATCAGACACATCGTTACGATTAACAGACAAGTCAACATGACTTACTTTCCTGTTTGCATGCAAGACACTCTGTCTCTTCTTTGACCCAGGCATTGTTGAACTTGACCCAATTTCAAAAAGTTCCAGATATTGCTTGTTCAAAGAGGACTTGACCGGCACCACGAAAGATGAACGGTGACTATCCAAACTTTCACCAACTGTCTGAATCCGCCAAAGTCTGTTTCTACCAACAGAAACTGTCAGTCACGTCTCGTAAACCGTTAATGCCCAGCTCTTGCTACGCTCGGGCTCACACTGTTCCTTGAAGTTTTCAGAAACGCTTAGTAATAACGGACGCAAAAACCAAAACACCGATTGGCCGCTTGAGAATTCTTTATTGTAACACCAACATATAAAAATAATATTTGAACTAAGGTCTGTGAACAAATATTACAATAATAAATCACGAGATTACTTCTGATGGTTTGCTACTGACTTCTTTCTGAACAGCGACCGATGAGACGATGACTGTCGTATTGATGCCTCCGCGAAAATTGGGGATGTTGGTTTTGAGCAAACAACCAAGAATTGATCGTTCAATCTTCAACTGCATTGACAGGATGATACTGGATACTTGTCACTACTAAAAAATGAATTTTAATAAAACACATTCAGCGTCATGTCTCAATCTGGTTCAAATTTCTTCAAACGAAATTCTCGTCTAGATGACGATGAAACTGTCAGTCATCACTAGAGATTGCTGCCACCATTCAGTAACAGTGAGAATATACCCCTAATATTCTATCACTTTACAACGTATGACTTTCAAATTAAAGAAAACGCCCTGTGAGTGTGGCACCGTGCAAGCAAATCAGCCAGTCAGTATACACATATCAGAAAATCGGTGAGGCGAGATCATGTACGTTGTCACCAAGCTGAGAAATATCACGGTATTTGCATTTACATGAATTTAAAGAGCACACTGTAAGTGGAAAGGGCCTACTTCATCGATTCAAACAATATGTGATGTGCACAAGCAAAGAGTAACATTTCACATACACAAATGACCGCAAAATTGAAGAGAATATCTCACCTTGAAGGTATGAATCGTGGACCAATAGAAATATCCTGATATACACTGACTATGTGTTTGGTTGAATTAAGGAGAAAGTGAGTGGGATGTATTTGAGTATGTCTGGTCAATCAGCACCTAATAAAGAACTGGTCAAATGAAACCTGGGTCTCCATCACCTTACCACCGCACGTATAGAAAACCAGTCAGTAATCATCGTGAACACTCACTGTTTTATGTGCTCATTGATGGATCATCCTCAAGAACAACCCACTCACTTTCTCTCTCATTCATCCAACCAAACACATAGTCAGTGTGCCTCAGAATATTTCTATTGGTTACACTCATTGAATCACCGCCACATGTGTTCACATCACACTCTTCTTGAGAAGTATAAATACGTGCCCATATCCACTGGTTCTTAACATCGTTACCAACGAGTGTCAGTCGCATTCAGTGAGAATGGTAAGTCAGTGCGTGACATTTGATGGTGATGTTCATGTTTCATTCTGTTTAGATTTGCTACCTACTTCTTACAGTCCTGGTGATTTCAGCTGTCGACAGTGCGCGTATTAAGGCATATCACCCAAGCACAGCCGACATGCTCCACGATTCATCCCTCCAAGGTGAGATATACTCCAGGTTTACGCCACCAACTGTGTGCTCATTTAGGACATGCATATGCAAAGTTCTTGATAATTCTCATCACGGTGAAAACGTTTGTGATGCCGTCTCACTGATTTCCCAATACGTGTCTGCCAGCTGGCTGATTTATTTGCACAATGCCATACTGACATGGTGTATTCATTAGTTGAAAGCTATAAGTTGTGGATTGAGAGAATACATAAGGCCCATTCTCAATGGCTTTGACACTGACATTGAATGATATCAGTATTCTGTAATGGTGAATGGCAGCTTTACCCACCAGCAATTTTATTTGCAGAAATGTATTTCAGTTTGCGACATGATGCTGAATGTGTTTTCTTCCGTATTCATTTTCAGGTGATGACAAGCATTCTGGTATCCAGTATCACCCAGGTGTGGATGAACGAGACTTCGATGTGATGTTATGTATATCTTTTCGGATTCTTTGTCCATATATACAGTAACAGATTGAAATGCATGTACTGTGATGTATTTAGTCGGTTGTGTCCAACCGGCATGGTTGGCAACCTTTAAATTCTAATAAAAAGGTTGTTGTTCAAATTCAAGTTACTTTTGTTTTTTATCGGAAATCTGTCCTGCTGTAGGGATGGATTTGTGAATGTCACAGTGAAACAGAACGCGACTATGACCAGTTATCGTTTATGATCAAATGAAGTGCATATTAAAAATCCGAGAAAACGAAATTTGAATGCAAATAAGTATGCATAATTTGAACGGATATATTAAGATAATATAAGATAAGCTTTATTCCAAATCAGTACTTGTGTTGCAGATGGGAATTCTCCGCATTTTGCTACAATATTGCATCCATTTAGTACATTAACAATAAATATATTTCTACATAGATTAAGTTTATCTCAGTTAGTTTTGGCAACAACATATTAGCATGTCGGTAGCAAATCCAAAATTTAAACAGAGTGTTTGAAGGTGTTAGAAAAGTAGATACTACTAGCATATTTACTGGCGTAAGCAATAGCAAAATGGTCGATGTATGCAGAGTGTGAAAGAACGAACTAGAATGTTTTAGGTAGAGTTTGTAAGGAAGAGAGAAACAAAACAGCACACAAGAAAAATAAATACAGAATGAAAAAAGGTAGAGAGAAAACGTTGTACCTGTAAATGATGTGAGTTGGAAAGACGAGATCCATTTGTTCTACTGACTATTTAATAAGTTAAAGGTTTCACGCCTAATCCTTTCTTTATCGCACAGAACACGAACTAAGTAGGGTATGGATGAGCTTTTGTACTTACTAATGCGGGCATATAGTTTCCTATGTAGGCTTCTGGTTTCCCTGAAGAGATACATGGGGAGAGTTGTGAATGTAGAGGGTGTTGTGAGTCAGATAAAATGGATTTTGCCCATTTTTCACATGAGTCCATGTGCCTGTCCACAAGAATAGTAACAAGCTGGCTTAGTGGCAAACTGCTTACCCTGCTGACAACCTTTAACATCCTACGTAATAAGGTATATTCTTTCTTCAATAGCCCAGGAAAGACTAAGGGGAAACAATAGAGAATAATAGGCAGAATACGGAAGTTAACAAATTGTAGGAGTAAAGGTTGGGTTATTCCAGAATGTCTTAACTTCTTGACGTAGAAGGTAAGAAGAATATTTTCTTAGAAATCGTCAAGATATGACACGACCAGGAAAGATCAAAAGATAGAGTGACGCCTAGGTATTTAACTTCCGACTTGGTTCCGATTTCAGTTCCATCTATGTTGCACATCTCGTGAGTCCTAACCAGTTTGTTTAGGTCAGATTTGTGCCTAAAGGTGAAATTAACTGTTTGGCATTTGGAGGGGTTTATGGTGAGACCGTTTTCCTTGGACCATTGGCTGATTTCTGAGAAGAAGCCATCTAGTTTAGAGCAGTCACTTTGACATTTAACAGGTAAAGATACGGTTAGGTCATCAGCATATTTGACAAAGTTAATGTCATTTGAAGTTGGTAGGTCATGTAGAAAGAAATATTGAAAAGAGAAGTGGGGAGAGTACAGCACCTTGGGGGACACCAGCTTCAGTGAGCAGAGCAGAGGAGGATTCACCCTTGTATGCGGTGTACTGCGTTCTGTTTGAAAAGTAGGAATGCAACCAGTTAGTGATCCAGGACTCGGTTTGTCTCATGGAGAGCTTATTTAGCAAGAGACATCTAGGTACGGAGTCGAAAGCAGAAG